>CM050204.1:31363541-31478541 GCA_027475355.1 Coilia nasus
CCTATGTGTCAGTCATTCATCACTGCTAACTATATTGTAAAAACATCACCCTTGGCCAACCCTTGATGTGTCACGCAGATACGAATTTCTCAGAAATGCCAAGTTGATGTCATCGTGACCAGCACGCGTTTGAGCCTAACCGAGAACAGAGAAAAGCAGTTGCCACCATCATGCATGTCAGCAGACATCCCCCACTCCACTTCTCTCTCGTTTTATGACTGAACACTTCCTCTTCACAATCAACCTGTGAATCTGTGCCTCAGTATCTAAAATTAAAGTGGACCAATGGTGAACTTTAACCTCTGTATATTGTGTCAATGTCGTTTGTCTCTGCTCTTTTTCCATTACATTTTAATATCCTTTTTCTCCTCTGAAGACTGGAGAACTGGTCTTCAGCCATATGTGCCTTAGATATCTGTCAGCTTACAAAGGCTTGCAGCTGACCAGGCTAAGTGGTGCCAGTGTGTATGTTTATCAGGGTCAGATTGTGTATGTGTGTGTAGGATAATGATGGAGCTAGATCTCTTTGTGTGTTTGTGTGTGTGTGTGTGTGTGTGTGTGATGTGGAGTTCATATGGGTCAAATAAACGGGGGGATTGAGAGCGGTCTGACAGGGGCAGTAATCTGGGGGTCGGCTTTGCGCCTCTGATTGAAACGATTTTTAAACCTTTTCTCAGTACAGCCCTGCGCCTGTCTCTGTGTGTGTGTGGGTGTTTGAGAAAGAGAGAGAGAGAGAAAGACAGCGATAGAAAGGGGGAGAGACAGAGAGAAAGTGCACGTGTCTGTGTTAGTGTGTGTGTGTATGTTAGCAGAAGTGTGTGTTTATGTGTGTTTGCTTGAAAGAGAAAAGGAGAGAGAGAAAGAGAGAATGAGTGAATGAGTGTGTGTGTGTGCGTGCGTGTGCAGAAGCGAGTGTGGGTGCACTGGTAAGCTGGGTTCAGAGAGAGGACACCTTCCACGGTATTGATATGGGGTGCGCGCACACACACACACACACACACACACACACACACACACAGTGTGTTATCAGTGACAGCTCCTCTATTCATGTGCTGGGGACGGATCATAGCCTGGCCTAGCAGCCCTGCCTCCCGGGGGAAGACTGTGTAATCCTAATCCTCTCTACCCCATAGCATCCCCACCAATCAGCAGCCTGCCTCAAATGAAAGGATACACTTAGGCATGTTTCAATGAACACACACACATACCCACACACATACGCGTGCACACGCGCACACACACACTCCATCTCACTGCTTCTTCCTTCATACACATGTGAGTGTCAGGCTGCCTCTGCTCACACAGAAAAGCCTTGACTTTTTAGCACAATTGAGTCTTCGTTTATGGGTTAATTGTATAAATGGTTGAGCAACGTATTGTGCATGGTTTACATGTGTTTGCCATTAAGAAATGGAAATGGAGTTTTTTGCCAATCTACTGCTTCTTCTCCTCTACATATTATTCATTTATACACTCGACATATACTTCAGTATACAGTATATACTCAGGGTTTACATCAAACAGCATGATCAGGAATGAGGTTACAGATTAAAATTCAGTGTACGCTGGTATTATTATGTGGTACTGAAGCACTAACAAAACAGTACAGTCTGGTCAGGTATCTTTGGAGGAAGGAGACCTGTGTTAAGATAAATCCCTACGGTGACTCATGAGTCATGATCACATTCATGTAAGTATAGCCCAGCTGTTTGTTTAGGCAAATGTTACCTGGCACACCTAAAAATATTCACACATAACCTTTGTAACTTGTGCAATTGCATTGAGAAAGCCATTTCTGTGACAACACACTGATACAACTAGTGACACAAGCCCCTTCTCTGACACCAAACCGATTGGCCTAGATTTGCTATTTAGCCCATATCCCTGCAGTAAAACCCAACATGAGGACATTAGTATATTCCAGTGTGGGAAGAGTCGTCATAAGAGTGTGTGGTCTATGGCTTTTGGTTGTTAGGAGGTGTAAGAGTCCTGGAGTGTGAGTCAAAGTCAAAGTCAGTTTTATTTGTCAATTTCTTCACATGTACTTGACATACAAAGGGATCGAAATTAGTGAGTGTGGTCTATGGCTGAGTGAGTGTGGTCTATGGCTGAGTGAGTGTGGTCTATGGCTGTTGGTTGTTAGGAGGTGTAGGTGTCCTGCATGTTTATGCTTCCATTGGTGCATGTGTAAAGCAGGTCTGGGCGGCCATGTGTGTGCAGATGATTTGCAGTGCTTCCCTGTGTACAAACCCTTTGATAGCTCTTGCTGTGTGTGTGTGTGTGTGTGTGTGTGTGTGTTCCCTTTAGCTTGTGTTTAATGTGCACTTCCTGTTTTATACTGGGCCTAATCCAAACACAGCTGTGGTCTCCAAATAGGGAGTTTGTTGCCAGGCGCAGTCTGAGGACAAACCTAGGAGGAACATGGCTGCCATATTTTTCCGGGCAGGGAGGAAGCGCCTAGCCGGTTATTCAGCCGTTGCCATCATGATTTCCCAACATCCACTACAGCGCACCACAGCACGTCCCGTCACATGCGTTAGCAACCACGCATGGCTTTGATGTCATGACACGAACACTAGTACGCCAAGCACCAGACCGGGGATGAGGTGCAGGAGCCCAAAACAGAAAGCAGACGAGGGTGAGAACACATTAGCATGGCATGAAATGAAGAGAGAGCGCGCAGTAGAAAAGAGGGACCTGGTTAGGCATAGTAGTGCGGGAGGGAGGATTAAATATCTCCGCCTTCCTCCCGTTATTATGCCATTATCATTCGCCTCCTCTCCCAGCGACATGCTCGCTAATCTTATTATGGAGTACGACCTGCAGACGACACACACACACACACACACACAAGAACCCTGCCTCAGACAAGTCCTCAGACACACACACGCACGCAGTCTGAACCAGACACACACAATCTCACACTGCTCACTGGCCGACGACACACAAGAACCCTGCCTCAGATACACACATGCGCAGCCTGAACCAGACACTGCTCACTGTCCCCAGAACGTGACCGATGCCAGTCGGAGTTTCATCTGAGGCGGTATGAAGTAGTCCTGTGCTTGTGTTCGCGCTCATGTCATACTGGGCCAGCGGTGCTTGTGCTCACGTCATACTGGGCCTACTGGGCCAGCGGTGCTTGTGCTCATGTCATACTGGGCCAGCGGTGCTTGTGCTCATGTCATACTGGGCCGGCTGTGCTGTACAGTGGGCTGTGCCTGAGCTACATGGTGTAATGGCCATCTCGCGTTTATCCTCCAACTTGATTCGGGTTGGTTGGGAAGGGTTTTAACCTTTTTTGTGGCATTCCCAAAAAAATGCCATTGTAGCTTAAAGAAGAACTTCGGTGTAAAATGAAAATTGTGATGTTAAAACATCATACCGAGTTGGTATGTGTACCGAGGAGCAAACTTGATTTAGCCTGTTGCATTCAGAGTTTAACTATTTTTTATCGTTTGTCCCAGAAGGCTAACAATGGAAGTGGTAGGTGCCCTCAGACGAAGCATGACGACTACGCTATTTTTAAACCATTAAAACAGCTTGAAGAAACTCCACACTCCATCAGTAGTGCAACAAAGGCCCTGACATTAAAAACGAGGCACTGAGAACTTTGGAAGTGTACACAATATTTATTAATGAAACAGTTTTGACGGGTGGTACCTTGCTGTAGTTTCTCGACGCCGCCATGATGAAAGTCCGCACAAGTCGATTGACGAACACGAACCAGCAGGAAGAATAGGAGGAGACGTAGTACAGTCGATTTGTTTGGCCTTTCATCATGGCGACGATGAGAAACAACTGCAAACTACTGCATATAAGAACAGTTTTTTAAATAAACGTCTACATTTACAATATTCTCAGTGCTTTGTTTTGAATGCCAGAGCCTTTGTTGTACTACCAATGGAGTGTGGAGTTTCTTCCAGCTGTTTTAATGGTTTAAAAATAGCGTTGTCGTCATGCTTCGTCTTAGGGCACCTACCACTTCCATTGTTAGCCTTCTCGGTCAAACTATAAAAAAATAGTTAAACTCTGAATGCAACAGGCTAAATCAATTTTGCTCCTCAGTACACATACCAACTTGGTATGATGTTTTAACATGCCAAATTTTATTTTACACCAAAGTTCTCCTTAAAAAGCCTACTCTCTGTCTTACAATCTGTCTAAGGGCTCATTTCCACCGCCTCGTTCAGCGCGTAGCCGTGTTCAGCGCGTGGGCGTATACAATAGGTTTGTATGGGGACAGAATACGCTCAGAACACGCTTGCGGTGGGAATGGTCTCATCTGCTAACGTGCATTCTAAATGAATACGGACAGAATACGGCCAAGCGCTGAACACGCAGTGAGTGCGGACCTTACAGTCAAGTGTTTCTTTCCAACCATTTTCTGTAGGTTTCAAGTTTTTTTCTGACATCTTTATAGCCAATAATTCTGTTATTCTGATTATTATTCTGAAGGTAATGCATTTTTGCCATGTGCATACGACTTGTCAGAGAGATGGTGCTGGGTTGTCAAGGGGCTTAAGATAATGTCCATAATGGCCGTGGCACTGCATATAATTAAACACCTGTGACCCCATTTAGCCTACACGTGGGCCTAGACATCTCCACCAATCCCCTCAATGCCCCTCCCTTCCCCTATTTTAATGTCTGCATGTCTATAGGCCTCTATGACACCAGTATCGCCATAGCGTCGGTTTGATGAGAAATACCCTTTCCCTTAGGTTTTAAGTCTACCTTAGTCCTGTGAACACACTGCAAATAAACACGTTCGAAGACGAGAGTAAGCTGGACAGGTATAATAAAGGAGAATTAAGAATGTTTTCAACACACTTTCATAAACCCACTGGACGGTGGGTCAACAATGAGGTTGACAGAAGTATTGCACCGCAAACAGAAAGCCATGTTGAAGTGTACGCACTGTTGAGTAGTGAGGTAGGATTCAGTGCTTTCAGAGGTAGCCCGCCTACCCCTGAAAGAAGCCAGTAACAAACATAGATGCACCAATGACATTGGTTATTGAGCTATCCTTACCAACATCTGCTGGCTGGAATGCAGCTGGACTGCTTTTTCCATTCAATACTTTGTAGATATATCAAACGTATTTTACTAGAACTTGGTCAAACAGTTTATTACATTATTTGGTCAAAGATTTAGTCATATACGAGCTGTTTTCTTCTCATTTCATCTAGTTCAATGTCCAATATTTCAGAACCAAGGCTATGAAAGGCTCCATGCACTGCATGAATTTGGTCATTTGTTCAATGTCAAAGACACCTGACATGATGAAGCCTCTAGGTTGTTGGGTCAACATTTTTCCTTTTCCCCCGTTCTAACCCCATTTGATTAAAAAAAAAAAAAAAAAAAAAAACAGTTGTATAGCTTTTATTAAAACATGGACACTTATTTGAAATAGCATGCACACCATGTTGTCCTTTAAATGTTTGAGTGTTAACATTATTGCAAACACCGTTTCCCTGCTGTTTCGTGTATTAGATTTTTTTATTATCTTAGGATAAAAAAAACATTGACAATTACATGGGATGCCTTTTTTCTTTTCTTTTTTTTCTGCATAATTTAACGTTATACACAGTGGGGGGAGAGAGGGGGGTGGGGGGCGGGGGTAGGTAGGTGGGTGGGTGGGTTGGGTGGGGTTGGGGGGGATGGCGTTGCCACACCGTAGTCTCCTTAACACAGGCTGGTCCCCACACGGACCGCAGCACTGTCCACTGCCCTGGGGTCAGAGGACGCAGCCTGCCGACAGCACAAGAAGCATTCACAGTAAAGAGGAAGGGAGCGAGGGAGGAGGAAGAGGAGGAGGAGGAGGAGAGGAAGGGGGAGAGAGAGAGGGATGAGAGAGAAGAGAGAGAGAAAAGAAAAAGTGATTGCAGCACTGGCCTTGGTGTGGACAGGAGACAGAGGGTCCTGTGTCCATCCCTCCTCTCCTCTCCTCTCCTGATTGCCTTGATTTTTCAACGCATGTTTCTCGTCTTTGACACAAAAAGGGATTTTCTTTTGTTTTGTTTTCTTATGTACACAGAATAGCTACAGGACCTTCTCCCCTTCCCCAGCAGGCAACTGTGTCAACATCCGCACATAAAATAATAATTATAGTAATAATAAAATAAAACAATATATTGGTCAGGATATTTGTTTTTTTTTTCTTCTATAACTGATGCAGTGTTTTCTTTTGAAGCGACACAAGTGTTCTACTGCCGTTTGGGAGAGGGTGGAAAGGTACTTGCTTCAGTTCAGTTTTCAAGTTTTCTCCTGTTTTGTGGGTTGTGGGTTGGTATCATGGTTTCTTGTCGTGTAGTTTACTTGTTTATTTTCTTTCATGAGTTCAGACTTTCGTGATCTGCGTGTGCTGTTCCTCGTCAAACGGCTCGTTTTCCGGGTCGGAGTCAGTGGTGTCGGAATACCGGTAGTGATCCGGCTCGTTGTCGCTCACGTCCGGAGTGACCGAGGTGGAAGTGCTGGCCTCGGAGTTAGACGGCTCCTCGGCTGTCCTCGTAAAATACAACTTTACCTGCGGGAGAGAGACACCAGAGGCTCGCTATAGCTGGATGGATGCAACTTCACCGGGAGTACACACCAAAGGTTTGCTTCAGCTACATGAATACAAGGTCACTAGCAAGAGGCAGACACCTTAGGTCTGCTTCAGTTCAATGGAAAGCAAGAAGAATCAGTGACCACAATGAAATCCTAAGGATCTCGCATACATACAAGCCAGAATGAATGAAAATAAACTAACCTATCCTGCTTCTGAATTACACTAAACATCCAGCAGCTTTGTAAGTTATGTTTTCAGCAACATGCTAGCAGGCCTTAATCTTTCATTTCTGTTCCAGTGAATTAGAAAGGCACGTTAAACTTGGCAACAAAACTGCCTGTGTGAACCGCTCACCTTAAAGTTGGGGGAGAAATATCTGTTGGCTTTATCTTTGTTGGCTTTGTCCAGGTCGTTCTTGGAGAGGGCCAGGATCAGGTAGTCCCGGTCCCCGTCGGCCACGCCCCCTGCCCCCACCCCAGCCCCGCCCCCTCCGGCCCGCTCGGCGGGGACGCCCTGGTTCTGCGGCGGCAGTTCCCCCACATCGTTCACCACCGACCCATTCTCCACGTGCTCCTCGCTCCCCTCAGGCCCCGGGATGAAGAAGGTGTTGACCCAGAAGTGGAACATCTTGTCCTGGTGAACATGGACACAAACAGCAGGACAGTTTAGATAGATAATTAGATGGCTAGATACAGAGGCAGATACATACATAGCTAGACAGATAGCTACATACATAGATAGCTAGACAGACAGCGTGATACATAGATAGCTAGACAGACAGCTAGATACATAGATAGCTAGACAGACACATAGATACATAGATAGCTAGACAGACACATAGATACAAAGATGGCTAGATAGATAGCTAGATACATAGATAGCTAGACAGACAGCTAGATACATAAAAAATAGCTAGACAGACACATAGATACAAAGGTAGCTTGATAGATAGCTAGATAGATAGCTAGATAGATAGATAGCCAGATAGATAGCTAGGTAGATAGATAAATACCTAGATACATAAATAGCTAGATAGCTAGCTAGATACATAAATAGCTAGATAAATAGCTATATAGACAGCTACACCGACAAATAGCTAGATACATACATCGCAGTGTTTTCCCCAAAGCGTCTAAGCATATCGGCACCGATACGCTTCTTTTTTCGCCGATACGCATCAAGTTTTGCCGAGACGCTTTCATAAAATGCCGATACGCTTAAAAATCATGCACAAAAACATTCCCCCCCGGGATTTTCCCTGAACAAGAAGCCCCAATGTAGTCAAATGTAGGCTGCGTTTTTAGGAAACTTCCGAGGTGGGTGTGTAAACTACTACACTGGTGAAACTGGCCAATCACATGCCGATTACAGTGCTCCTTTGTTTTTTTTCCGCCAGTCAGCTGTATCAGAGAGTATTGTAGAATCTAAGATCTTTAACGCAAACCTTGGGGCTATTAAAACTGCCTGACTTTGACTGTAAATGCTACACAAGAAGGAAGGACAACGCTCTCCTTGGGACATGCTCATGTAGCAAGAAAACTTTCTCCACAGTGTACAGAATGCGATCGGATCATCTAGCTGCTGAAAGAGAGTGAGAGAGAGCGTGAAAGGCAAATCCTCCTTTATGTAGAGCAGAGTCAAGACTTTCATTGAATGGGACACTCGTGGAATTTAACTAATAAATTGGTCCTTACGTCTTTCCTGATTTGTTGATGGTTCTTTTTAACAAAGTGTCACAATCCGCAATTATTTGTGATTATTTCAAGCCTAAAGTGTATGTTGTTACTGTTTGGATTTCCAGAAAATTAGCTTCATTTCAGACCAGGCTGCAGCCTGTATGGGGTTGTTAGCGCGCTAACGCTAGCGAACTACGCTAACATAATGTTTTAATCTGAACGCTGCCACTTTACTCACCAACACCCACCTAGATACTAATACTGATATTAGCTGAAGTGGAGAAAGTAATATAAAGTTGTAAGGTTATTGCAGCGTGTTAAATTCAAGGTGAGTCGATGACTGTTAGCATTACCACATTACCAATCATTTCAATGAGCTAGTTCGTTAGCTTGTTACAGGAACACTGAAATAAGAATTTGTCGTCATCAGGCATCATTCTACATAATACTACACTACACTGAATTATTATCTGCAGAATCTAAGATCTGTGGTACCAATTCAGCTTTCTGAGAGATGTGGTTGGAGGCTGCTGCAGACAAGTGGGCGGCCCAGAAAAACAGGAGGCTCAACATAGTTTAGACATTTTAGTGACAGCCTAGTCAAATTCATGACATTGTATAGAACTTGCAGTATTTCTTGTGTGACAATAAATTAGCCTTCCCACCTGGGAGTTTTGGCTCTTTCAACTCACCAAGTGCAACGAGTTTTTTGTTCTATTTGTGCCAAAAAATGCAACATTTTATTAAAAGTGTTATGTTTCCACCAGCCTTCTGGGACCAAAATTTAGCTTCAGATCTTCCTAGAATGCACCATTTTAGCTCTAGAATATTTTTTTTTCCCCAGGGTGCATGCCCACCACCAGTCATCGTATTTACATCAAAATTTAAACCCTTCTTTTTATTTCTGGGGAAAACACTGCATCGATACCTAAATAAATAGAGAGTTAGATAAATATTTAGGTAGATAGATAGCTAGATACATAAATAGATAAAGAAATAGATAGACAGCTATATAGCTAAATTGTATATATATTGTATATAAATTGTGTATATATATATATATAGACAGCTAGATAGATAAATAGATAGCTAGATAGATAAATAGACAGCTACACAGATAAATAGACAGCTACACAGATAAATAGATAGCTAGATAGATAAATAGATAGCTAGATAGATAAATAGATAGCTAGATAGATAAATAGACAGCTACACAGATAAATAGATAGCTAGATAGATAAATAGATAGCTAGATAGATAAATAGATAGCTAGATAGATAAATAGATAGCTAGATAGATAAATAGATAGCTAGATAGATAAATAGATAGCTAGATTTTCCCAGAGGAAATGCAGGCATCCAGTAGCAAATGAGGCACACGTCGAGTTTTATACATAAAGAATATGAAGTATAAAGTTGGTTTAATATTTGCTCAGTAGATACACCTACACTGCTACTTTCCTATCTAATAAAGGCAAAAACACCTAAAAAAAAAAAAACTAAACTGAACACTTAAGACCAGTTTTAAAATGCATTCCATCATAAAGTGGACTGTTCTACATCTTCCTCAGGTAGTAGAGGAAAGGTGTTTTAACAGGAGGAAGTCAGGAACAGTCACATTTGACAGCTCGGAGACAGAAATTTTGTGATCTGTTCGACACCGGGAGACCTGATGGGGCACGACAGCCTTTGAACATTTAAAAAATAAAAAAAATATTGAAATGGCATTTGGAAAGCAAAATGACATCTTCATGGCTGCAGCGTGCCTGGCGTGTGAATGAGTGAGGCAGGAGGTGACTGGCACGCAGATTTGGTGCAGATCAGAGTTAAAAGGCCGTTCACCAAAAACTTGAACTTGTCAGGGCTGAGGAAGGAGAGAGGCAGAAGCAGCTACTTGCAGCCCTGACCCTTGGGCCTACACTCACTGGACAGAAAACATGTAGTAGAGGCCTAGTGAGTCTGGTGTCAGGACAGAGGTAGGTGAAACCAATGAGAACAGTTCAGCTTGCAGCTGAGAGCCTGGCCAGTGGAGTGAAGAGGAGAGAAGAGCAGTGGAGATGACAGGGGAGAGGGGAGGAGAGGGGAGAGAGGAGAAGAAAGGGGAGGAGAGGGGAAGAGAGGAGAGGAGAGGGGAGAGTAGAAGACAGGAGAAAAGAGAGGAGGAGCAGGGAGGAGCAGGCAGGAGAGGGTAGAAGAGAATAGAAGAGAGGAGAAAAGAGAGGAGAGGAGAAGAGAAAAGAGCAGAGGGGAGGAGAGGAGGGGAGAGAGGAGAGGAAAGAGGAGGAGGGGAAGAGAGGAGAGGGGAGAGTAGAAAAGAGGAGAGGGGAGGAGAGGGGAGAAGAGAATAGAAGAGAGGAGAGGAGAGGAGAGAAGAGAAGAGAAGAGAAAAGAGAGGAGAAGAGAAAAGAGCAGAGGAGAGGAGAGAAGAGAAGAGAGGAGAGGAAAGAGGAGAGGAGAAGAGAGGAGAGGAAAGGAGAGGAGAAAAGAGGAGAGGAGATGAAAGGAGAGGAGAGAAGAGGGAAGGAGAAGAGAGGAGAAGAGAAGAGAGGAAAGGAAAGGAAAGGAAAGGAGAGGAGTGAAGAGGGTTGGTACTGACCTTCTTCAGCATCTTGTTCTGCCTGTGGAAGAACTCCACCTTGATGTCGCCGCACACGGGCAGGGGCTGGGGGAACTCGAAGTACATGTGCTTCTCCTCCCGGCGGGTGTGCGCCGGGTTGGAGGTGTGGATCTTCACCTTCAGCTGGTACACCACAAAATGGGGATCTGTGGAGGAGAGGAAGAGGAGGACCGAGAGCAGCAGAGGTGGGAGGTGTAGAGAGGGGGAGGTTTGAGGACAGAAGAGAGGCCAGATGTGCAGACGAGAGAGAGAGCAGTGAGAGAATGGAGGAGAGGAAGAGGAGGGCCGAGAGCAGCAGAGGTGGGAGGTGTAGAGAGAGGGAGGTTTGAGGACAGGACAGAAGCAGCACACACGAGGGGGAAGAGAAAGAAAGAGGTGAGAGGCCAGATGTGTAGACGAGAGAGAGAGCGGTGAGAGAATGGAGGAGAGGAAAGAGGAATTGAGCGTAGACAACCACACAGAGTAGGTGTTAAAAACCACAACCCTCCATCACATCACAGAACAGCACAGAGGACCATTAACCAACCCTCCCTCCCTCCCTCCCCACACCCCCAGGATATTTTAGTACAGGAAAGAAACACACACACACTGAGGAAAAAAAACAAAACCAGAAATAAAACTCAGACAGTCAGGATAGAGACACAGAGGAAAGGACTGACCCAAACACCAGATCACACAGAAGCCCAACGGTCCAACACAGAACCAGAGCCAGGAACCAGAGCCGGGAACCAGAGCCGTCAAGGCTGAACTGGGCCCTATTCTGAGAACAGCCAATGAGGTGCCACGTAGGAGCTACAGCCTACACGGAGCTCGTCTGGGGGAGGGGAGGAGGGTTGGGTGGGGTGAGGTGGAGGGGAGGAGGGTTGGGTGGGGTGAGGTGGAGGGGAGGGGGGGGAGGGAGAGGGGGGCCTCTGAATTTGAACTCAGCCAATCCGGTAGGCTATGCATCCGACCCCAACTGAAATGGCTGAAATGGCGGCACAGCACAGGTCATTGGACTGGGAAAGTGCTGGTGTTAGACGTGAACTGGTGACCTTGAGGCTGCTAGGGACACCATCACTCTGGCGCCGACCTCTGCCTGCGGCAGGGTGCAGAGGCTCGCGCCCCCTCCCACAAACAGGAAGTGGTGACGCCGGCCATGCTGCAGCGCGCATTTGTGCACAACAGCCTGTGCCAGGCGACCAGAAGGGGAGGGGAAAAAAAAAAAAAACACACACACAATGTGCATGAGCCTAGCTTGCTGGTTACCATAGCAGCATGGCCAAAGACGCTTCACAGTTTACCACTGTGGGCAGGCAGACGCTACCGACACATCCAAACTGGTAGAGCCGGTTTTGTTAGACGAGTGCAGCATTAAAATTAGCAGTGAACTTAACACTGTCTGCATGAGGTGTTTTAGGGTTTTTTTTTTTTTGCTGAGTCGAGCTGAGTGGTTTGGACTAGTGCTGCCTTGTGCTGAGGTGAGGTGAGGTGAGGTGAGGTGGGTGCTCTGAGTTTAAGTCTCAGTCTTTAGGTAATGGTGTAGTAGAGTATTAAGGCTGCTTTACCCCAATGCCAGCTCCCTTTCTTGAAGCCCTGGGAGTTCGGTTCACTTCTGTTCTTTACTGTACTGTCCCCTTAGAGAGAGAGAAGGAAGTTAACACACACCCACACACACACACACACACGCGCACACACACACACACATACCCAGCTGCACCACTGGGAAGAAGAGGGGTGGGGACATGGGGACATGGGGACATGGGGGACAGGGGGACAGCCTAGCTGTCCCAAACACACACACGGCTTCGTTTGGGGTGCAATGGTCTTACACACGCTCTGCAGCGCCGCTGGTTCTGAAACTAAGCAAGAAGCCCACACAGGCGGTGGTTTGCACGTTTCCTGGAGCTGTGCTACAGGCAACTGTACAATATGTTCATTTCCTGTGTCTAATGCAGGTCAGATTGTGTGCAACATCACTGCCTACCACGTGCCCTAGCAATCACTGCAATCGCTGTGTTCCGGAGTGTTCCTCGGACTGGCCGCCCAGAGGTCATCACTGAGGTCACAGTTCAGGTACTTACTGTAACTCTGCACACAACCAGGACCGCAGGAGACTTAAAGAGCACCTGACTGCATCACAACAGAATCTAATAAGCGTTATCTATCTAAGAGCACACACAAACATGCAGAGGCCAGAATGCAAAATATCAAGTTAGCGTTGCTGCTTCTGTGCACATGTTGTGAGTTGAGTTTGGTCTTCTGTCAATGTTATGTTCCAACACTGAATGGCGTTCCTAGTTAACTTAACCAGCTGTCTGAAATTCTGGGTCGCAATCCCCATCTACACTCTTCTACAGTGTTTTCCCCAAAGCGTGTAAGCGTATCGGCACCGATACGCTTCTTTTTTTGCCGATACGCATCAAGTTTTGCAGAGACGCTTTCATAAAATGCCGATACGCTTAAAAATCATGCACAAAAACATTTCCCCCGGGATTTTCCCCGAACAAGAAGCCCCAATGTAGTCAAATGTAGGCTGCGTTTTTAGGAAACTTCCGTGGTGGGTGTGTAAACTACTATACTGGCGGAACTGGCCAATCACATGCCGATTACAGTGCTCCTTTGTTTTTTTTCCGCCAGTCAGCTGTATCAGAGAGTATTGTAGAATCTAAGATCTTTAACGTAAACCTCGGGGCTCCTAAAACTGCCTGCCTTTGACTGTAAATGCTACACAAGAAGGAAGGAGAACGCTCTCCTTGGGACATGCTCATGTAGCAAGAAAACTTTCTCCACAGTGTACAGAATGCGATCGGATCATCTAGCTGCTGAAAGAGAGTGAGAGAGAGCGTAAAAGGCAAATTCTCCTTTATGTAGAGCAGAGTCAAGACTTTCATTGAATGGGACACTCGTGGAATTTAACTAATAAATTGGTCCTTACGTCTTTCTGGATTTGTCGATGGTTCTTTTTAACAAAGTGTCACAATCCGCAATTATTTGTGTTTATTTCAAGCCTAATAGTGTACGTTGTTACTGTTTGGATTTCCAGAAAATTAGCTTCATTTCAGACCAGGCTGCAGCCTGTATGGGGTTGTTAGCGCGCTAACGCTAGCGAACTACGCTAACATAATGTTTTAAACTGAAAGCTGCCACTTTACTCACCAACACCCACCTAGATACTAATACTGATATTAGCTGAAGTGGAGAAAGTAATATAAAGTTGTAAAGTTATTGCAGCGTGTTAAATTCAAGGTGAGTCGATGACTGTTAGCATTACCACATTACCAATCATTTCAATGAGCTAGTTCGTTAGCTTGTTACAGGAACACTGAAATAAGAATTTGTTGTCATCAGACATCATTCTAGATAATACTACACTACACTGAATTATATTTATCTGCAGAAGCTAAGATCTGTGGTACCAATTCAGCTTTCATGTGGTCATACAGGGAGATATTTAGCTGATAGTAGGAACGTTCTATTTGTGCCAAAAAATGCAACATTTTATTAAAAGTGTTATGTTTCCACCAGCCTTCTAGGACCAAAATTTAGCTTCAGATCTTCCTAGAATGCACCATTTTAGCTCTAGAATTTTTTTTTTCCCCAGGGTGCATGCCCACCAATCCTCCTAGCTACCGTGCCACCGCATCATCGTATTTACATCAAAATTTAAACCCTTCTTTTTATTTCTGGGGAAAACACTGTTCTATACCACTCTACTACTTACTAGGACAGTTTTTTTCCTCTTTGTGGCACGACTGTCATTAGCAGTTCATCCACAAATGTTTTTTTTACATGCAACCACAATTTTATAGGTCCCGGAGCATAACTGCGTGCACACACACAATGCAAGCACATTTTGGCTATGAGGTGGCAGTGGTGGTGTCTCAACCAAAAGTTACTTTCAAAGCAAAACTAGTTGAAAAGATCACACTAGATGCTGTGTATTTAACTCCCTTGCTAGCGTTTCCCATCAACATAATCCGCAGGCCATGGCCATCTTAATGCTCTTTTCATCTGTCCTGTGTGATGACGCAGTGAAGATCACCAAATCACGTTACAAAGGCAGAGTCTTCACTAAATGGCATATGGCTGCGTTTCATTTTCTGCATATGACTCGAATGAGGATGTTATGATATAGGCCGAGCGAAAATTTAATCCCAATCTCTTCTGGAGCCTGCCTGACACAGCAAAACTCTTTATTTCGCCCAATTCGATTTAGCCCCCACTAATGGATAATCTCATTTCCAGGGCCCAATTAGAGCTAACAAACTGAACTTTCACCTTCAAACTGCAGTCAAACTGTAATTGTGTGACTCTGTGTCTGTGTGTGTGTGTGTGTGTGTGTGTATACAGCGAACCATTGCACCCCTAACATTTGCAAACTTACACATATATAGTCAAATACCTACAAACACACAAATCCTTCAGTGGCATTCTGCTGCATTGGCTCCTTTCTTGCAATGTCATTTCCTGTTCTTGACAAACGTATTGTATATATAAATTTTTTTTGGTCCTCATTTTCATTCTAAGACCTTGCTTTAAGTGCCCAATTCAGAATAGAGCCCTCAAACAAGACCCGAGAGAGGGAGAGCGAGAGAGCAGGAGTGAGAGAGTGAAGAAGAGCAAGAAGGATAGTGAACGAGGGGAAAAGGAGGGAGTGGGGGCAAAAGGGGTGTCCATGTGTTTTGATTGTGTCTGCTCTTGGATAGACCAGACAACGCACCTTGCACCCCAAACATGACTAGCTGTAGGGCCCAATCCCCTGGGTAACAGAGCAAGTAGGAGTGACTAGCTGTAGGCCCCACCCCTCTGGGTAACAGAACAAGGGGGAATGACTAGCTGTAGGCCCCAAACCCCTCTGGGTAAAAGAGCAAGGGGGAATGACTAGCTGTAGGCCCCACCCCTCTGGATAACGGAGCAAGGGGGAATGATTAGGTGTCTGCCCCAAACCCCTGGGTAACAGACCAAGGGGGAATGACTAGGTGTAGGATCCAAAAACCCCTAGGTAACAGAGCAAGGGGGAATGACTAGCTGTAGGCCCCAAACCCCTGGGTAACAGAGCAAGGGAGAATGACTAGCTGTAGGCCCCAAACCCCTGGGTAACAGAGCAAGGGGGAATGACTAGGTGTAGGCCCCAAACCCCTGGGTAACAGAGCAATTAGGAATGACTAGCTGTAGGCCCCAGCCCCCTGGGTAACAGAGCAAGGGGGAATGACTAGCTGTAGGCCTCGGCCCCCTGGGTAACAGAGCAAGGGGGAATGACTAGCTGTAGGCCTCAGCGCCCTGGGTAACAGAGCAAGGGGGAATGACTAGCTGTAGGCCCCAAACCCCTGGGTAACAGAGCAAGGGAGAATGACTAGGTGTAGGCACCAAACCCCTGGGTAACAGAGCAAGGGGGAATGACTAGGTGTAGGTCCCAAACCCCTGGGTAACAGAGCAATTAGGAATGACTAGCTGTAGGCCTTGGCTCCCTGGGTAACAGAGCAAGGGGGAATGACTAGGTGTAGGCCTTGGCCCCCCTGGGTAACAGAGCAAGGAGGAACACAAGTGCACTGAAGCACAATCAGGAGCATGCATGGTGTCGACAGAGAAGCCCATTCACAACACTGTCAATCTTGCCCACAGCTAGCTTTCATTTGCATTTACATTTTTGCCATCACAGGCACAACATTAATAATAAAACACTACATTGTAGGTCAGAAGTAGTGCCCACCTTCAGATTAATAAATAAATGTGTAAACAAAATAAACGTTTCACTTAGCAGTATTTTACTACAATTTAAAATGATTGTAACTGACTGGTTTTGAGTGATTTTAACATGCATGATAAACGTTTCACAATACACTGCTTGAAGTGCAGTAATAAATGCAGTTCCCATTAGCTGTATATTCCTGCTGCGAATATTGAGCCCTAACTGCCCTGCAACTTTAGGTAGGTACACTGGCTGAGGCGGTAGTCTGGTAGTGCACATAGATAGACATTAATATGGCTCAAGAGAGGGAGAGAGGGAGAGAGAGAGAGGGAGAGAATGTGACAGGGGGGTGGGGAGAGACAGAGAGAGACATAGAGTGTGTGAGGGAGAGAGAGAGAGAAGGGGAGAGAGCAGAAGAGTGAGAGATGGGGAAGAGGGAGAGATGAGGAGAGAGAGAGAAAGAGAGAGAGAGAGATGTGGGCGAAGAATGGTAAATGTGTTGTTTGGGGATATTCTGGTTTGAGGAGAGATGACCTGTAGTGAGCACAGGTAATGTGTAAGTCATGCAGAGTGCGAAACACGATTAGCTCTTATCTCCGTACCCACCTACATCTCAACCACAGGGAATACGTCCACAAATCTAGCATAAGTGAGGCAAGCTGAGGTCTGCGTGGGTAAACAGCAGATTTGAATCCTACTTACTGGACATTATTTTCCCTATAATTATGTGATAAAGGTGATAAAGGTCTCAGCTGTTTCACATTGACCTGTCTCATTAACTGCATGCTAACGTCAGATTGGTCCATCACGTTTTATAAGACTACATTTCAATTTAACATAAATGGCGCCAATGCACTTAATACAAAACAGATATGGCTATTTTTAAACCATCAGCTTAAGCCTTTGCGGCTACATTTGTTACCACAGGCTATACGTGCTGAATATAAGTTGCTTAAAATATAACTAAATGTCTCCTAACAGTTAAAAGGTTTAATCTGAGGGTGGAGGTGAACTTCTGGCCTGTAGAGCATGTCTGGGTTAGGAAAATCATACTTAAATATTTTACAATATACATGTAAACTGAAAACA
This sequence comes from Coilia nasus, assembly GCA_027475355.1. Classification (NCBI taxonomy): domain Eukaryota; kingdom Metazoa; phylum Chordata; class Actinopteri; order Clupeiformes; family Engraulidae; genus Coilia; species Coilia nasus. The sequence continues at coordinate 31,381,147 of CM050204.1, forward strand.
TGGCCAATATGCCAAAAGCTTGCAAATGAACAAGGGGCAAAATTGATTTCAGTGAATTTCTTCAGATATCAAGATTGGTTTGAGCAAAGCACATGCACACACGTATGATTCACACGAGCAGTGAGAGTGAGTGTGTGTGCATGCAAGTGTGTATGCGAGAGTGTGTCCGCGTCGAGACTTACTGCTGGTTCCTCCACCAAACATGGGCACGGTCTCGAAGACCATCTTGTGAAAGAGCAGGGCGACGGGCCGGTACTCCAGCTGCTTCTTCAGCAGGTAGCTGTAGTAGCACACGTACCGCCGCTGGCTGGGGATGGTCACCCCCTGTAGGGAGCAGGGCACACAAAGACACCAGGGTTACATTGGCTGGGGATGGTCACCCCCTGTAGGGAGCAGGGCACACAAAGACACCAGGGTTACATTGGCTGGGGATGGTCACCCCCTGTAGGGAGCAGGGCACACAAAGACACCAGGGTTACATTGGCTGGGGATGGTCACCCCCTGTAGGGAGCAGGGCACACAAAGACACCAGGGTTACATGGGGAGGGTCACCCCCTGTAGGGAGCAGGGCACACAAAGACACCAGGGTTACATTGGCTGGGGATGGTCACCCCCTGTAGGGAGCAGGGCACACAAAGACACCAGGGTTACATTGGCTGGGGATGGTCACCCCCTGTAGGGAGCAGGGCACACACAGACACCAGGGTTACATTGGCTGGGGATGGTCACCCCCTGTAGGGAGCAGGGCACACAAAGACACCAGGGTTACATTGGCTGGGGAGGGTCACCCCCTGTAGGGAGCAGGGCACACAAAGACACCAGGGTTACATTGGCTGGGGATGGTCACCCCCTGTAGGGAGCAGGGCACACAAAGACACCAGGGTTACATTGGCTGGGGATGGTCACCCCCTGTAGGGAGCAGGGCACACAAAGACACCAGGGTTACATTGGCTGGGGATGGTCACCCCCTGTAGGGAGCAGGGCACACAAAGACACCAGGGTTACATTGGCTGGGGAGGGTCACCCCCTGTAGGGAGCAGGGCACACAAAGACACCAGGGTTACATTGGCTGGGGATGGTCACCCCCTGTAGGGAGCAGGGCACACAAAGACACCAGGGTTACATTGGCTGGGGATGGTCACCCCCTGTAGGGAGCAGGGCACACAAAGACACCAGGGTTACATTGGCTGGGGATGGTCACCCCCTGTAGGGAGCAGGGCACACAAAGACACCAGGGTTACATTGGCTGGGGATGGTCACCCCCTGTAGGGAGCAGGGCACACAAAGACACCAGGGTTACATGGGGAGGGTCACCCTGTGTGTGTGTGTGTGTGTGTGTGTGTGTGTGTGTGTGTGTGTGTGAGATGGGCACACAAAGACACCAGGGTTACATTGGCTGGGGATGGTCACCCCCTGTAGGGAGCAGGGCACACACAGACACCAGGGTTACATTGGCTGGGGATGGTCACCCCCTGTAGGGAGCAGGGCACACAAAGACACCAGGGTTACATTGGCTGGGGATGGTCACCCCCTGTAGGGAGCAGGGCACACAAAGACACCAGGGTTACATTGGCTGGGGATGGTCACCCCCTGTAGGGAGCAGGGCACACAAAGACACCAGGGTTACATTGGCTGGGGATGGTCACCCCCTGTAGGGAGCAGGGCACACAAAGACACCAGGGTTACATTGGCTGGGGATGGTCACCCCCTGTAGGGAGCAGGGCACACAAAGACACCAGGGTTACATTGGCTGGGGATGGTCACCCCCTGTAGGGAGCAGGGCACACAAAGACACCAGGGTTACATTGGCTGGGGATGGTCACCCCCTGTAGGGAGCAGGGCACACAAAGACACCAGGGTTACATTGGCTGGGGATGGTCACCCCCTGTAGGGAGCAGGGCACACAAAGACACCAGGGTTACATTGGCTGGGGATGGTCACCCCCTGTAGGGAGCAGGGCACACAAAGACACCAGGGTTACATTGGCTGGGGATGGTCACCCCCTGTAGGGAGCAGGGCACACAAAGACACCAGGGTTACATGGGGAGGGTCACCCTGTGTGTGTGTGTGTGTGTGTGTGTGTGTGAGATGGGCACACAAAGACACCAGGGTTACATTGGCTGGGGATGGTCACCCCCTGTAGGGAGCAGGGCACACAAAGACACCAGGGTTACATTGGCTGGGGATGGTCACCCCCTGTAGGGAGCAGGGCACACAAAGACACCAGGGTTACATGGGGAGGGTCACCCTGTGTGTGTGTGTGTGTGTGTGTGTGTGTGTGTGTGTGTGTGTGTGTGTGTGTGTGTGTGTGTGTGTGTGTGTGAGATGGGCACACAAAGACACCAGGGTTACATTGGCTGGGGATGGTCACCCCCTGTAGGGAGCAGGGCACACAAAGACACCAGGGTTACATGGGGGGGGTCACCCTGTGTGTGTGTGTGTGTGTGTGTGTGAGATGGGCACACAAAGACACCAGGGTTACATTGGCTGGGGATGGTCACCCCCTGTAGGGAGCAGGGCACACAAAGACACCAGGGTTACATTGGCTGGGGAGGGTCACCCCCTGTAGGGAGCAGGGCACACAAAGACACCAGGGTTACATTGGCTGGGGAGGGTCACCCTGTGTGTGTGTGTGTGTGTGTGTGTGTGTGTGTGTGTGTGTGAGATGGGCACACAAAGACACCAGGGTTACATTGGCTGGGGATGGTCACCCCCTGTAGGGAGCAGGGCACACAAAGACACCAGGGTTACATTGGCTGGGGATGGTCACCCTGTGTGTGTGTGTGTGTGTGTGTGTGTGTGTGTGTGTGTGTGTGTGTGTGTGAGATGGGCACACAAAGACACCAGGGTTACATTGGCTGGGGAGGGTCACCCTGTGTGTGTGTGTGTGTGTGTGTGTGTGTGTGTGAGTGAGATGGGCACACAAAGACACCAGGGTTACATTGGCTGGGGATGGTCACCCCTTGTGTGTGTGTGTGTGTGTGTGTGTGTGTGTGTGTGTGTGTGTGTGTGTGTGTGTGTGTGTGTGTTACATGGGGCGAGTTCAACCGATGCACCAGTTTGCTACGGTTTCCTGATTGAACTGTTTGGCCACAACGTAGTGCAACGTTCTGCAACATGCTTTCGGGATTGTTTGCAGGGGAGGACAGCGATGTCACTTCAACAAGGCAAGTTAGCAAGAAAGCAGTAATTGCACACCTAACTAAAACCAAATTTGATTGGGTTTGTTACACCTCAGGCACAAACCAGGGTTACATCTAGGGGTGTTGAAATTAATCATATAATCGATGCATCGCGATGTAGACGTGAACAATTAATAATTGTTTCAATAGCAGATCATAATCGATTATAATGTATTGTGATAACCTGTTAATTGTTCTGTTCTGCTGATATTCCTTATGTGTTTGTGCCTTTAAGGAAAGGGAATTGAGTTGTGTGTGTGGGTGCGCGCGGGGTAAGAGGAAAAGTTGCTGCACTGTTGTGCTGTAGTGTTTTGTGGAATAAACGTGGGTTGTGGCTAAACAGCAACTATGTTGTACCTTTTACAGTCATTTTTTCTCGCCCCGGTAATAGCACCCGGTAACCCGTTTTTGTCTATGGCAACCTGTGTCTATAGTCTTTGTCTCATCTACGTGACCTATTCGTCGTCGTGTAGCATACTACATCACAACACAACATGACGGCGCCATAAAAATAAATATGTTGGGAACACCACCAACTGAAGAAATCCGTTAGCCGTCTCCATCCAGAGTTGTTAACAACACCGGTGTTATGCAGAGTTGTCCTACTTCTGTGAAATGTCCTACTGTAGGAAGAAATGACAGACATCTGCCGAGCTGTGCTACCTTGTCAGAAAATCCCACCGTGCACTTTCAGTTTCATTTTTTTGTCACTGTACGCTCACTATTTTAATGTTTTTTTTTTTTTTTTTTTGCAAGTGCGGTCAAACACAGAGAATGATGTCGTCGGAAATAAAACACAGATGTATAACGTTTTGACAATTCCAATTATCAAATTAGAATATGCTTCCACACTCAAGTGCAAGTAGGACCCTATGACAATTAAATTTACCTCGGCAGAGTATGCTTCCACAATTATATAGTAGATAGGACGTTTTGACAGTTCAAATGACCCTGTCAGAATATGCTTCTACACTGATGTGCAGGTAGGATGTTCTGACAATTGATAAATTTTATCAAATAAAAGAGGAAGGTAATATCTGACTGCTTGTGTTTGTTGATGAAATCAAAGCCATGTGAAGTAATATGTTGTGAATAATAGTAATGTGATGTGAATAATCGTGATGCATCGTAATGCATCGAGATATCGAATCGAAAACTTAATAATCGTAATCGAATCGAATCGTGAGATGAGTGAAGGTTCACAGCATTAGTTACATCACCAAGTAAATAAGCCATGTCAATTTACCAAGGCAAGTACGTGATGGGTGAATGCGGCAGAAACAGTACACTTTTTGTGAGCGAGCAAAACTAAAATGCCTTTTGTACACCTTATTCATCAATGATGGGTCAAAGTTCATTTAAAATGCCTTCTTCTCACTCACAGCTTAGCTACCTACCTACCCCACATGCTAATGTCAGATTGTAATTAGTGCACTGCTATAAATTGTAATCAGAGCAGCGACTGCCTGCATGCTGTGTGATGGGAATTTCACTGGTGAAAATCTCTGGCTTCCGAGGATTCCCACTGAACATTAGAGGCATCCAATCCCTGCTTCGGCAAGTAAAAACCCTGCTTTATTATCATTATCATTATTATTATTATTATTATTATTAAGCAAGAAAAACCCTGCTTCAGCAAGTAAAAACCCTGCTTCATTATCATTAATATTATTATTATTATCATTATTATTATTAAGCAAGTAAAAACCCTGCTTCAGCAAGTAAAATCCCTGCCATGGATTCCTTCTGCCTGTGCATTTAACACCAGTGATTTCACCAGCTAGCCAATCTACCCGTGTGGTGATTTGTTTGCCCATTATGATCATCTGGTTCAGAAAATGATTGGCTCAAAAACGTGGCAGGTCTCTTTTCATTCCGGAGCCAAGACGGACACCTCTTTTGGCCATGACGAGCGGAGCAAAGGCACCCACCTTCTTGTCCGTGGTCCTGACTTCCCCGTAGAAGTCCAGCGCCTCCTGGGCCTCCGCAAACTTCCTGCGGTGCAGCAGGTAGGCACAGATCATGACCCCTGTGCGACCTTTGCCCGCCTTGCAGTGGATGGCGGCCACATGATTGTCGTCCTCGCTCAGCCACTGGTCCAGGTCCTCACAGAAGGGCTTGATCAGCTCCAGCTGAGGGGGGTTGTGGTCTTCAAAAGGGTATTGTGCAACTAGACCGGGGGGGGAGAGAGAGAGTTATGATTAATAGGGAATAACAACGGCCAAGGTGGCCTGTTCCATGGCAATAGCGGCCAGGTAAAAACATCTACGTCAAATGCAAGACTGTTCCTAGAAAGTTAATGCCCACCTCACCAGCCCATCGGAAAAAAAGAATTCCAATGCTAAAGGATACAAGTCTTAATTATTATCCTTTACATGTAAGCCATATGGGGGTAGTGTACACACACAGACACAACCATTGCCAAATGGGGTAGTATACACACATACACAGACACACACACAACCATTGCCAAATGGTGGTAGTATACACACACACACACAGACACACACAGACACACACACAACCATTGCCAAATGGGGGTAGTATACACACATACACAGACACACACACAACCATTGCCAAATGGGGGTAGTATACATACATACACAGACACACACAGACACACACACAACCATTGCCAAATGGGGGTAGTATACACACATACACAGACACACACACAACCATTGCCAAATGGGGGTAGTATACATACATACACAGACACACACAGACACACACACAACCATTGCCAAATGGGGGTAGTATACACACATACACAGACACACACACAACCATTGCCAAATGGGGGTAGTATACACACATACACAGACACACACACAACCATTGCCAAATGGGGGTAGTATACACACATACACAGACACACACACAACCATTGCCAAATGGGGGTAGTATACATACATACACAGACACACACAGGCACACACAACCATTGCCAAATTGTGGTAGTATACACACATACAGACAGGAAGACCAAAAAGACTTTCAGTCTGGCAACCCTGTTAATGGGATGGGAATCATGGGCAGAATGGCACATTTTCCACAGTGCCAAAAATAAACATTGCCACTTCTCAATACCCCCCCCCCCCCCCCCCCCCCCCCCCCCCGCCCCCATCCATCCTCACGATCAGACTGAGCCAAAGGCGGCGGACAGAATAGGATGGGTAACAACACTGACACAATGAAAAACGCATCATGGAGAAATATATGCAACTCTCTCACCTCTGCAGTTGAATTTGGCAGTATCATAGTGTCGTTCTGCACATCTACAACACAGCAACAGACATCATGTTAGCAAAGTTTTCTCTCTTCAAACAGTAAAACAACAACAAAAAGACAAAGCATGCGTTCAAGTTACCAAGACAGTAGAGTTGAAGGGTGTACTTACAGATTATATATTTTGTAATGGTTTTTGTGTTTGGAATCCAAAAACCTGAAGAGATTGTTTTGAAAGAAGAGAAGATAAAGAGGGAAAAGTTGAGCATCTGATCGGAGATGATTGATGAAAGCGGCGTGCTCAACTGCGCTCCACGTCTGCTATAAATATGCATTACACCTGCTGCCAGCACGGCCTTACACTCACACCATTCACAGCTTCCACAGACACCTTGCTCCACATCCTCCTGACACTCGCATCATTTTGGGTCTTGGTAAGCACTTTAAGCTACTTCCTTTATTTGAAAAGTTTCACATATTTTACAAATACAATTACTGTGCATCTGCATATTTCAAATGCTTTTTTTTCCACATCCCCTTTTATGCATAATGGCCTAACCCAACATCTAGTACCCAGCAACATTAAGAATATGTATACACAGTATGTTAGTCTTACTGTTTTACCATAGGTCAGTGCATTTGAATTATGCCAGGGTCATAGTCTGTGTGTGTGTGTGTGTGTGTGTGTGTGTGTATATGTTTGTGTGCACTTACCTGACTACATCATCTATATTATTTCTGTAGACTCCTTCCAACTTTTCTGCTGGAAAACCCATTGCAATTATATTCGGATATATATCTGAGAACCTGAGTCAAGGGAAGGCAACACTGAATATAATAAGATAATACTGCACGGCAAAGTCAACAAACACAGTTGCACCGCCAAAACATCTGGAGTCATGCTTATGACCTTTCACCGTCAGCCTTACACCACCAGCATTCAAGGATTCACAACAGCAGAGGGTGAGAAAAAACACCCCCTCGTCTTGCCACGTTATGACATCTTCACACAAAACACAAACACCTGGAAAACACTCTGCTGCCATCGTCTCTCCCACTCAGAGTCAGAGCGGGCACACCACGCATTCGTACAAGGTAAACGTCTCGGCCGCTTAAGCGCACATGCGAACCGCACTGGTGACTGTTACAAAGGGCCGTTGGTGGGTGGGTGGGGAAGCACGGATGCCCCACCCCACCGCTCCGCTCCCCACCCCACAGCAGCGATGTCATCCTATAGCACCACTGCGACCGCATGACAGCCGCAAGAAACGCTGCACTTCTGCTGTTGCACTGACGACATCCTACAATTGAACCAAGAAAGGCAAACGTACGCACAGTGCGCACGCGCACACACACACACTTTGACAGTGACAGACACTTTCACTCACTCAAGTTTATTCCCTTCACCATGCCCATCTGCTCCTTTCCAACCACCACACTCACTCCCCCCCCCCAACCCCCATCTCAGGGCTCTCTGCACACACTCTGGTAGTGCAATGCCTCACACACACACACACACACACACACACACACAGATCTCAGGGCTCTATCCGCACACACTCTGGGAGTGCAATGCCTCACACACACACACACACATATCTCAGGGCTCTATCCGCACACACTCTGGGAGTGCAATGCCTCACACACACACACACACACACACATATCTCAGGGCTCTATCCGCACACACTCTGGGAGTGCAATGCCTCACACACACACACACACATCTCAGGGCTCTATCCGCACACACTCTGGGAGTACAATGCCTCACTCATTTGCAGAAGTGGCCCTTGCAGACAATATCCTGTCAAACTGGAAAGCCTGAATGTCTTTAATTGGGTGAGTCAGGTCATATTTTTAGCACCGGTACGTTTCATGAACCGTTCTTAGCTTTTCTTTCAAATTCTACGACAGAGAGAAAAGTTGGGCCTGGACAAGAGGCTAGTGTCTCCTGCACAGTGTAACCAAGCAAAGGAAGGTGAAACCCAAGAGAACAGCTGGAGAATACAGGTGGCTTGAGGTGCTTTTGACCACTAACTGATTTGGAATGATTGCACGCAAGTCCCTTTATGCCTACATTAGAGCAATGAATGAATGACAAACTGGCCCTTTGTGAACTAAAGCTGTGCAAACGACAGGATCTTTTCCCTTCTGCTATGCATGCCGTATCTAATTCCACTTCATAATCACATAAACAGCATTTCTCGATGCACTTCTTCTGCGTGAAGGCCTTGACTGATAAATAAATAATAAAATAAAATATAAATTAAAATCTAATTTCTTCACACTGTGTAATACTATACTTTATCCCAATGCATAACACTCTGAAGATGATGCATGAAGTATGAAATGGGTAAGATGCAGGGACACACATGAAATATTTGCAATCCTTCGGCAAAATACTCAACTGAAGCGGCATCAGTTTTAACACTGGCCAGCTGCTTCAGCACAACCAGGAAATGTCCAAAAATGCCGGTGGTCCTTCCTGCAGTAGACTTTGCATACCGACGGCACAGTGATGGCAGGGAGCAAGTTCCTGTGGTGGTGCATCAGCCCAGAGCTTCATTAGAAATACTGACATCAAATGTGGCACCAAGGGTGCTTGCAGTGGATGTAGAAAAAGACAAAATGAACAGAAATGTTGCTAAAAGTGTGTGCGCGTTTGTGTTCAAGTGTGTGTTGAAATGGAACGTTGCACTGGAACATGACAATCGTTTGTGTGTGTGGATTTAAAAGGAAACTACATATGTACATAAACCCGGCGTATACTGAACATGCAAAGTGTCTGTTTTGTGTGTGTGTGTGTGTGTGTGTGTTAGACCTAGGCGTCCCTTGTATGGGCTCTCCCCTCCTCCCGAATCCCCACACCCCCACCCGATAGCGGTTCAGCAGAGGTCTATTTTAGGACCCGTTCCCAGAACTCAGATAGTGCGTTACATAAGGGCACAGGGCCATATTGTTTTAGATAACTATGGCGGAGAGCGCAGGCGCACGTGTGCAAAAGAGAGAGAGAGAGAGAGAGAGAGAGAGAGAGAGAGAGAGAATGCTGGTGTACGCTGAGACGCCTCGGCATTTGACCACATCGCATGCATTCTCGGGGGTGGGTGGGTTGTAGGGTAAGAGTGCGTGTGTGTGTGTGTGTGTGTGTGTGTGCGCGCGTGTGTGGGTCGTGTGCTGGGGGGCTCCACCACACGTCAGCCAACCTTTGGCACGTGTGCTAGAAATGCGCCTCGCCTCGACACCTTCATGTGGTGTCTTCTCACACGCACACACCAAGTTCACAAATTATCAATCTGATGTGACAAATATGACTGCCCCACCACTCACTCTCACACACACACACACACACTCAGATCGCTGAGATACTTGAGAAGTTGACAGCAATTCATTCAGCCCCCCACCAGCCCATTTCATTCATCCAAAAATGTTTTAATCTTTCCTGCAGCTAACCCATGATGGCACAATGCACATTTCAGCAGTCAGATTATTGTCCCCGTGCACAATTACGCTACACAACTCAATCGTTCGTCATGACAGCTCGCATGACCTCTGACCTTTTCTCCAGAGAGCACGACAGACTCCACGCCAGATCACCTTACAGATGTGGGAGTCCACCGTTGTGTCAAAGCAATGGATACGAGCTCTTTTGGGGCTCTGAAATCAATATCAAATACAGGCTGCCATCCCCTTCAAAGGTATTGTCTACACAAGCACCGAAATATACACGTTGTAAGAGGGTAATCTGACAGGCCTATTCCGGCTTATGTCATTAATTAAAAATGGCACAGGTGAGAGGCATTACGTAATCCAACTGACCACTGGGCCATTTCTTTTCCTCAGTCAGTATTGTCTCTGCTAAAAATGACAGAGTTAACACATGGACTGGTGTCACTTGATTCATGCCAATATCATGACACAAAAATATGCCATTTCTGTACCTGACGCATCACCTTAACATCACAGAAGTTCCTTAGGGAAAAGCCACTGATGCTCATAATTTTCTATCCCTGTTCACAAAATTTTGCTATGCAAAGCATCCAAGGAACAAATTCACAAACTCTGCAGTATGTCTCCTTTACATCTAAAGTGCACACTGCATGGTTCAGGAATCAAGTGCACACCCTTGAACTTGTAGGCCTCATCACACTAAGATTACCAGAGCAATTCGGGGTCTCGATAGAGACGTGGCCTTGCAGAAGAGACTCATACACATCCATCTCTCTCCTATCAGCCTAGGTGCAACTCATACACAACCCCATCTGCCTGCATATCTACAATAAAATATCCATAACTTTGCGATTAAGAAAGGTCTTTCCACTGTTGTCTTAACTGCTGTGTCAGTATGTTCCAAACTCCGCTCAAGCTATGCTGATCAAGGGATATCATCTGATGTAACGCCTACGACGCAAATACCACAGTGCATACTACACGCTTATGGGTAACAATTCAATCTAGAAAGTAGTATAAAAATATGACTGTTTTGAATTCACTTTATATCAGTGTCATAACACGAATGGCAAAACGCCGGAATTTGACAAAAATCAGCTACACTGGCTATCCAGAGCTATCAAAGCGTAATGCCTTATAACCAGAATGAGTACCTACCTTTATGAACTGCATTCAAATATATGGCAAAAACAAAATATGATAATACTGCTTTAACATAACAATTGACGACCAGAGTAAAGACCAAAGCTTTTGTGAAATCTAAAATATAGTCTGAGACACGAAAGGTCTTCTACTCTGTGAAGTGAAGAGTACAAACCAGCCCTAATTAACAGGCTATAGAGCTAGGCAGCTAGCTATGAACGTTACAAGTTATAATGCTAGACAGCGTGCCGCTTGGATTTGTCAATTAACAACTACGCTCACTTTACGAAAATGTATAATGTAACATGTACACAAACGTAATGAATAATTGCTACACTGTTCCCTTAGTTGTGTTCACTCGCCGGCTTGCCATTAATAACTCATACAGAATCTTCGGGTGTCACCGATCACAGAGATTTTTAAATTAGCTAGCAAGCTAACGCTGGCTAACATGTCAGTAACTAGCACAGTAAATGGCTACGGAAAAAAAGACTAACAGGGCAAGTTAGCTTTAGCCCAGGAGTAAAACTAAATATTTCTGCAGACATGACCCACGATATTACCGCCCCGACTAAATCATCTGCGTTCTAAACATGCAATATGTAAAATAGATTCCACTGTCAATGCATTTACAGGAAAGGCATTACTTTCTCAACATCTCCATCTAGCTAATGTTAACTGTCAGGCAAGGATACATGTCAAGTCCAAATCGAATCCATCCTCTTGATACCTTCGTTTGTTTCGACTTACAATTTCCTTGATTATTGCAGCCATTGCAAAGTCTTTCAGTTCCTATCAATTACGTGAATGGGTATTTGCTTCCTCTTGCAATGGCTTTGTCCCACGATCACCCTTGCTTCTCTTGGTTTTGCAGCTCCTTCCTTTACGGTGACAGGGCTAGCTGGTTAGCACAGTGGTTGTCGTTGTGAATAGGATTAGAATGGCCTCTGGATAATAAAGACGGGCCTTGCTCGGCTCCACCACAGCAGGCCCGACTTTCCCAATCCTGGAATTTGCCGTGCAACCCACCAATTGAGATGATATCCAAAACCCGAGATGCCAGATCGGAACGCATTAGACACGGCCAAAGTCTTTGAGTCTGTTGCTGCCGCCGTGATTAGGTCCACTGAGAGTGGAGAACCCTCTCCATTGCTGCTAACGGAGAAATTTCAGACACCCTTTCCCAGGCAACTCACGACGTAGCTAGCTAGTTAGCATTTCTAGTTAGCAACAATGGCTAGCTAGCAGCCCCTTTCTTATCCAAAAATCCTCCTATCGACGGATCATCGTACTCCTTAACTGGATCAAATACAGAGGGAAAGTGACAGGCTCCACCTTAATTTTAAATTAAGTATATGGGTTATCGTTTAAAGAGAAAGCGTTTGATGGCTTCGTCCGAGGGAATCATCTTTTTCTCGATTCTCTCCCAGCTGAACTCTCAAAGTTCCATCATGGCTTCCAACAGAGGAAAAAAGAAGGTAGACCAGGCAGAGTTTTACTAAATATCCTACCGCCGTGAATAAATAGTCCTCTAATGTCTCGTTGCTGCTAAAGTCAACTGTGTGCCCACATAAAACGCGTGTAATTGTGTTTAAATTAATTTAGAACTAGCATAACCACGTAAACAGCTTAAGTAGATAAAAACACAATAATACCAAGCTCCTTTGTTACACGCGGAAGAACACTTCTCCAGCACGGGCAGTAGTCGTCCCTTGTGTCAAAGTGGTCACGTGTTTTGATAATTGGGGAAGTTTCCAATACACCGCGCTAACTGATGATGTATTGTTTCATTCAGTGATAGAAGCTGTATTTTACAAGTAGATGCATCTGCTAAAATTAAGTACTTAACTGTAAACTCATATTTTGTATTGAGAAGGTATGTCAGCATAATGACATAATAAAAAGAATCGTAGCCTACTGTCCAGCCTTATGTAGACTTACCGCCTATCAATTGCAACCACACAGGACAGAGCTCTGGCCTGCTTATATCTGTTCAGTTAATGAAAAGCAGGAAATTGTCAACGTGAGGGGATGCCTCTGGCTGGCATTGCTAGCGTCACTGCAACTTCAGGTCAATAAATCAGTGGCCTCTGGAGGACCGACTTTGCGCCCTCTGGTTGGAAGGCAGGGTAGTGGTTTTAGAGATATGTCCGTTATATTTTTTTTATTATGCCCTTACATATCAAAGACAATGCGTAGTGAATGCCGTGTAACATGATGGGTGTTAAACTGAGAATCTTAACCAAAAGCAAAAGGTGTTTAATCCATGTGTTGCTTTGTGCGCTCTGCCTATGAAGGATTTGCATGACATATCAAGCGCTGGTTCCACTACTGCTGTGTGACCATAATGCAACTGTCAAACAGGCCTCATGGTCAGGTTGGTAGTCCATGGGGCCCGTGGTGGGTAGGTGGTCCACGCAGGTCCATAGCCCTTAACTCAAGCAGTCTCTGTGGGCACCCTTCCTTTCCATATTTCCACATACATCCGGCTTGTCGGGGCCCCTATTGTCATTGCGCCCCTGGGTGGTAGTTAGCCCATTTTCCTTCAATTCGACACCCCTGGTCAATGTGCCCAGATGGATTCATGACCCGTCACATTTCTCAGCTAGGAGACAGTCCAAAAGTAACTATATCTTGCATGTTAATCATTTCTGGAGATTTTGCTCCTACTTGCTAAGGCTTACTTATGTGGTATAAGGTGTATATCAGGATATCTTTTCTAAAGTACCATCAGGACTTGCACAGAAAGGCCTCGTAAACCTCTCTATCCAAATCCATTTTCTGTAAAAACAAGCATTGTTTTTATTACAATTGTTTGGCTAGTCCACTGTCATTTTTGGATGAAAGACCAACAGTGCATCCACATTATCTATGGGAGTCAGAGTCTACGGCTCTGTTTATGACTGTACAGGCAGTGGACAGCCAGGAGTCTTCAAGCACATCACTAAAGTTTCAAAAGAAGGATGCCAATTTTTTGTTATCCCATAGAATAGAACAGAATAGAATAGCATAGAATAGAATAGAACGTTATGAATCCCTTTACGAGCTTCCTTCTGGGAAAATGGGATTCTAGCAGCAAGCCACCAAATCACAGTAGATACAGATAGATAAAATATTGCACAAGTCTTGAATAATGAATAATAAGACAAATAGTTCAAACAAAAAGTGTCTGTGTGTGTGTGTGTGCCCCTGGTAAAGCTACACATGTGGGGCAAAAATGTCCCCATTAAGACAGGAAAACCACGTAAGGAGTGATTTGTGGGGAACAATTTGTGTTTCTCAATGATGTAACTGTATTTCTTGGTCATTTTGTTGTTTCCAACAGGCCCGCCGATTTGGAGGGGACAAACAGACAAACGGATAGGGGGCCCAGAACTGGTCCCTCCTTAAATTATGGAATGGGGGGGGGGGGGGCATTAATGACAGTGTGCAGAGAATGGCTGTCATCACCCATACTCCTCAGCAGTTTGTTCAAAGTCTTCTGCTCTGACGGTGTCACTATAGAATCCGGTGTCATGCCAACCACAGAGTCAGCCAGCCTGACCAGCTCAGCTTGACCACAGACTGATAAAACATTAACAGGAGTTTCCTGCAGATGCTGAAGGAGTGCAGCCTCCTCAGAAAGTAAAGCCTGCCCTGACCCCACTTGTACAGGTAGTCTGTGTTACAAGACCAGTCCAGTTTGTTTTTCAGCCACAGCCCAAGGTACCTGTAGGTTCCTACTAGCCTGGTAAACCAGCCTGTCCTAGTACCTTTCATTTTGTACATTTTATTTTGTTCCACTGTAGGGAGAAAATATTCGAGTGGAAGTGCGTAGGCATGCTTATAGCCTGGCCAGGTTCCTACAGCATTGACCTCCTTTCCCTGAATCAGAACTGGTCCATGAACTGGTTCCGAGTACTTACCTGCTCTCCTGCTGTGCTGACTCACGAAAGAGGCATGTGTGTGTGTTACTGACACCTTTAATGAGGGCCACAGGCCAAGGCCAGAGGGTGCTGTTAACACATTTCTGTGTAGTTTGGTTTGGTCATACATCAAGTCTCTTTTAGAAGTGGTGCAGAGTAGCAAGATATTTGTATGGCATTGGTTTGACTTCCTCCTCAGGCTAGTCAGTGAAATGTTACGATAGGTGTAAAAGTGCATTTATTTTGTTATTTATTGCTACAGTATAGTGCTTGAAATGAATTGATCATATATTCTGCCCATTTACTGTTATAAAGGCTCTATACTGTGCTCTGATACACTACACTATCCTTGACATTTACCCATTTTTACACCTGCATATTATTGTAAGACATTATTGTCTAGGTGTACACCTGTTATAGTACATGATCTTAAGTCTTTTAAAATAACACTCATCACATAAATATTGAGTATAGTGGTCATATTTCATTTTAGATTCTCGTTGCTGCTGTCTTTGTCAGGGTGACTGTAAGGTTGCTTTTCTTGAGCTGTTAACCCGATCATTTTGTCTGTTCTGCACAGTCCAGAAGTCCTGTTGGAGGGTATGGTACAGTTGGCAGGTTTAACCAGGGGGTTACCTGGAAGCAGCAGATCAAACAGTCTTATCTGCGCTTTCGCTACTGGGGGAATTCCCTCTCTCAAGCCTGTTGCTCAGGTACAGGAGAACACTCCTCTTGTTCCTCTTTAAGCTGCTGAAGGAGCTTAGTGCCGCCTGTAATCAGTAGCCTACCTTCACTGGAACACTGGGGCGCATATCTGGGGCACCTGTGGGGGAATTTGGAATTATATAATATATATTTGTATCCACTGTCCTCCATAGCATCCTCTTACCGACCAAAGGTTGATGATTGAGTACAATTACCTGAAACAGATGGGCATCTACTTTATTTATGTAACTCTATCAGGCAAAGCAAACATTTCAATATGAGATATGTGTTCTTTAGGACTTTTACAGTGGTGTGTTTGATCCAGGTTTTGCAAGTCAGCATACATAAATACAATGACCTTTTTAATGCTGTTTCTGGTCTCGGCAGTGCTATCAGGCAAAGGAAGATCAGGTGCTGCCGTTGGTTGGGCAGTGGTCCTTTCTGTGTTTCTGTATTCACCTTGGCAACTGTGCGGTGTGTGAGATGCAGATCGGTAGCCTGGTAATGAAGTGCGAGGGGCGGGTCTTACCAGGCTAACAGATCGGTGCCATGTATCTGTGTCCTGCTCCATTGTGCTAGAAGGATATCAGAAGTGCAATGGCACCCCCTAGAGGCATGGAAGGAGACACCTTAGATTTACAGTGAGCCAGTCAGCAAAGCTGGAGTGCATTGCCTTGTGTAAAGATGCAGCCAGCTCTTTGTGAAGCTCTCCTAGCCACCCGTGTTTGATTCTTATCACACCATAGTGTTTTTAGAAGGCTCTATGACCTATAGATATTTCTTCCATAGCCCTGTTTGCTCGCAGGAGGACCTGCTGCTCCTAAGGGCCTAATAGTTAGGGAGTTGGTCTTGAGATCGGAGGGTCGCTGGTTCAGATCCCGTGGCAGCAGGGTGGGGGAGTGCTCTTCTGCACTTCCATGGCTGAAGTGCCCTTGAGGCATCTAACCCTACACTGTAAACCCTGTAACTCCAAGTCTGGATAATAATGTAATGTAACGACCCACCACTGTTCCTGGCTAGAGGACACATTTCCAGAGACGTGTAATGCCACTGTCAGAAAGATGCCACTGTCTGCCATCTGCTGCTGCTGGTGGTCACAGCTACGTATATACAGTGTAGGGGGGCTCTGTGGCACAGCTTGCTAAGGCAGCTATCCTCTGCCAACCTATCTCCTGTCCCATCTGATTGTTGTTGCTGCCAGTAAATAATCAAAATAAGTTTTTTTAATACCATGACCTTTCATGACCTCTGGATATCTTCAAAGACATATTGCCAGTACCCTGACATGTTTGTGTCATACAGGTCCCAGCTATTTACCCAGAAACCCTTGTGTCTGCCTCTGTTCACACCAGCTTGCACCCCCCCCCCCCCACAAATTTGTCACCATAAAGACTACTGTTTTTAGAAAATGTACATGTCTTAGATGTGATCTGTAAAACATGCATTTTTTATCTTCTGGGGATAGAGCCTGCTAATGCTCTTTTCTCCAGCAGAGGGTATTGTAGTGTTCAGACTTATTTTTTACCGTGACACCCACTTTGTTAAACATGGTCACTTTTTAGAGTGTGCCTTTAGCCAAATACGCAAGCAGGCCTGCTGACAGTCTTGGCAGGGCCCGGGACAAGATAATCTAATGCCCCCCCCTCCATATTCCATAATGTAAGGAGGGACCAGTTCTGGGCCCCCCTTTTCCTGGGCCCAGAACAAGAGTTGTAAGGCTGTTGCCTCTTTGACACAATGGTTTCATGACATCAAGGTAACAATGAGACTTCCTGAGACACAAGGTTTAATTATCTGTTGGTTCAAAAGACAGTAAATAAATACAGAATTGTTGAAGAAAAGATTGTTGAACAAAACCATGAAATTGATGCCAGTTGTACTATTTCTGATGTTCCAGATAAAATAGATTAAATAGGCTATGTGTAGCCACTGATGCATTCTGTGTCTCAGCAGTTTGCAGTTCAAATACATCTTACTAATGAAACAACTTAAAAGTGTAATTATATTCTAATATAAATATGTATATGTTTAACATCATGTGAAGATCCCCCTGCAAATCTCTAATGCACTGTAAAAAAAAGAGTACTATTCTGTATTCTTACTATAAAAGATAAATATTAACCAGGGTATACAAAGTAATTGTAAATCTCTTCTGGCATTAAAAAATCCTAGATAATTCTCTGGAAATATTTAGATATTCACAGCCTTAAAATAACTAAGTTAACTGTTACAGTGTAGAAAGTGAATACATAAGAGTTTGAAATCTTTACACAGAAAGCAATTTAAAGGGTCCCATGTACAACATTACAACACATTAGCAGGTCGTGTTATATTACAAAATGGAATGAATGGAATTGGCACAAACACAGATTTGACCTTTCCCTGACAACAGGAAATTGAAGGGTCTTTGAGATGAGAATACGAAAGCAATTACTGTGTTTTCCACACAATTTTACCAGTTTTTCAACACAATTTTATCAGTTAAAACCCATCATGGCAACAGTCAACCAAATATCTGCTGAGATTCAACATAATCAATAAATCAAGGCTGAGGTTTGATAGCTAACTTCAGTTTGGAAGCTGAACAACTCTAATTTCTGTAAGAGCCAGAGCCAGACCTTTCCACACAAACATAACAAAAACAGAGGACAATTAGCCTACCATACTCCCTCCCCGAACTTCATGACTGGAGGATATCTGCTTTCATTCAAAACAGTTGCAGAGCCAACGAGGTAGCCAATATCTGTCCCTTTAATGCTCTTATAAGCCTAGGTCTTATACAGGGCCTACTCACCATTTTGGGTCTGTGAAGGTTTCATGTGTTTGCTGGCAGATAACAGTACTGCCCTACAAAGGCAAAGTGCAGTAACTACAACGAGGTATTACAAAGTCAATTTCCCATCTAAACTCAGTTCTGACAAAATATGTAGTTACTGCCTTTTGGCTTTGTAAGGCAGAGTAGCTATGCAATGCTACGACAGCTTACTACATCCTTACTAAAGCTTTTTCACTGTCAAGGGGATATCCTTTGTGCTCCCTGTGTTTAGCCTATTTTGGGACACTTAAGTAAATTAATAATTTTCCATATCATAATTCATAATGCCTAAAGAAGAGTAAATGATGTTAATTCAAACCTTACTCATAACTAACAAGGCATTTGACTGAAGGCACTTTAAATGGAGCCAAATCAGGAACTGGAAAACATCTGTCAATAAATATCTTTATATATAATAAAAATCTGATTCCTAAAATTCTGGGGAATGAGCAGTGCTGAAACATTTTCTGGGGTTTAGAATATCAGGTGCATTATGTTGCTGTGTATCTTTTCATGCCAATTGACAGTATGCATGCATTAGTAATCAATTCAAAGTAATCATATGTACTGTAATCATATTACCTATATAATTTATACAAAGTAATTAAGTTATATAAGTTACACCAGTGACATTACATGGATTGTTGTCTCTGCATATATAAATAATCTATATCTGCTTGTAGTAACAAACAGTGTTTGTGTAGTGTCTGCTCTTGAGGAATCCTCACTGGTCTGTGGACTCCCATATTTGGGTTGTTTAAGTGCAGTGCTGAACTGATCCTGCTGTTTCTGAACTGTAGTTTGGTTTTGCTGGATTGTGCTGTGGTGCTGCAGCTACTGGTCCTTCTGTAAGGATCCATAGTACTCAGTCAGGACCTTCCAAGCTTTGGGCGCCATGAAGCCATCGGGTGGGCTGTCTCCACTCCGAGCCAGTTTCCTCATCCATGTTCCGGAGATGAAGTCAAATTCAGCATGTCTGGAAAAGACACAGACACACTTATGGGTCAAAGATGTAGGTGGTGAGATTATCTGTGAGTGTCTGTCCCTCCCTGACAAAAATCATCACTAGATGGAGCTGTATGAATAGCTTTCTTCTGTTAGAGTGTGTGTTGTTATTAGTGGTGTGTATATGTATGCGGGCATGCATGTGTGTCTGGGTGTGTGCATATGCGCATACCGTGTGTGTGAGTCTGTGTGCATGCCTGTGTTTGTGTTTCAGTTCAGACAGAGAGAGAGAGAGAGAGAGAGAGAGAGAGAGAGAGAGAGAGAGAGAGAGAGAGAGAGAGAGAGAGAGAGAGAGAGAGAGAGAGAGAAGGAAAAAATAATGTACTTCATCCTTGCCCAACCTCTCTTTATCGTAGAAATCCATGGCCTTTTTGGTCTTGTTGTAAGCTGCCACTCTGAATGGGATGATCTCCACCGAGGTAAGGCCAGGAGCCATGGAGAGGACCTTGCCCCCGTGGGTAGGCTCGTACAGGTCCTGCCCCGACTCCGGATGGGGCATCCCCGCCGGGTCTCTGCCCACGATGTAGAAGTTGGCACCGGCCACCATCCTCGCACGACAGTGCCACTGCACCTGATGGGCGAACAGGACAACTTGTACAAAAACATAGCGAAGGCGGCGAGCAGCATGTTTTACATTCCTGTTGTTCACGTTGCTGTCGTGTTTTTTGGCAAAGACATGCAGGTCCGTTCACCACAATGTAGATCTTGTCTCCTACCCACAGTGCATCACTGTCACTACATCTAAGGTGTGTGCAGCAGTAATTGAAGCATCCTGAGGGCAAGGAGTACCCTACTGTGTTGCAAATGCCCTCTATTTTTGTTACTGATTAATTCAGTAAAGCTATGTGAAAAGCACTGCTTGGTGCCATTAGCACAGATTCCTGACTACATGCAGTGCAGTACTTGTGCTTTTTTACTCAAGAGGAGCTTTTCAGGAGAACTTTGATTAAAGTTTTCAAATTGACACTTTTTCAACACAACTGAGTGGATAGAGCTGCAAAATCATGTTGCGACTGAACATCAGAATAAAATCACTGCATTTCATCTTTGAGCACCTGAAGGATGCAGTGAGGTCCTGCTTATATGACTTCTCTTTCCCTTTGCTAGAATTGGTGTCAGAAGTGGGATGGCTTGCTGTTAGGTCATTGGAGGTGACTGTACCTACACACCTACTGTGTGAGCCATATCAGGGACCCCCAGGTTAGGCTGACCCCGGTGTGAGGGACCCTAGTGATTGTTAAAGCATAAGTATGTGGGGCACCGCAGAGAGAAGTATGGTGGAAGATGTGTGTGTGTGTGTGTGTGTTTGTCCCTTTACTAATGCACTTAAAATAAATAAATAAATAAATAAATAAATAAAACATTTTTTTTTGGCATTTGCACTATTTGCTCTGTATATCTCCTGTGCACTAAGTGTTGTACGCTGTGATTATGTCCTCTATTGTAAGTCGCTTTGGATAAAAGCGTCTGCCAAGTGTAATGTAATGTAATGTAATGTAAAAGATGCGTGATGGACACCTGAGTGTGTGTGAAGTACACAGGTGTGCTTCCAGAAGGGGAAGGCAGTGTAACGGAGCGCCATCACCATGGTTGAGGATGCGCTCTGACTGCCATAACAACGAGCCTGGCATGTTTGGCACCTGGAGGCCCGGGTTTGAGACCAGGTGGGGTGGCTTCTGTCCCCCTTACCCACGGTGGTTTTCTCACCTCAGTGGGGCCGGCGTACATCATGGGCGAGGGGAAGATGGCGATGATGGTGGAGGCGGGGTCGAGCACGCCCTCCTCCAGCACGGCCGCGTGCTGCCGCATGCGCCAGGGCAGCGGGACGTCGTCGTCTTTGGTCCAGCCGCCCAGCGGGTGCAGCAGCAGCACGGGCCGCCGGTAGCCCCGGTCCTCCAGCTGCCGCTGCGTGTCCTTCATCAGCAGAGCATGCCCGTTGTGCACCGGGTTGCGCAGCTGGAACGCAAAGATCGCATCTAAGGCAAAAAAACAAAAACACAGGTCAGCCAGCAAAAGTAGTGTTGCGCATCGGATTATGCAGTTAGAATGCAAAGATCACATCTAAGACAAAAACAACAAACAAACAGAGGTCAGCCAGCAAAACGTGATTTTTAAATGAGCAAAAATAGTATCTAAGACAAAAAAATCCAGAGGTTTAGCTGGGCAAACATGATTTTGAAAGGAGAAAAAAATGGCATTTAAGACACATCCCAAACAGCACAAAAAACATATCTGTTCCTTTCATAGTTATCATCACATACTTTCATTTATCACTTAGTTTAAACGGTATAAACTAAATTCAAAAGCTGGAAATGATTTGTAAAAAATGTTCTATGTTTTATCTGAAAATTACACATTAAATTCAAACCACACAAGATCCTTAGTAAAAGTTACATAAATCATATACATTTTATGCATTTGTTGTAAAAGAAATGCAAGAGGCAATTAAATTACCATAATTTCAGAGTAAATTATAGGATGCAGTAATTTATATCGTTTTTCCCATGGAGACAATTACAGATGAAATACTCATATCATTGGTATTACTGAAAGCGATGTTAATGTTCCAGACTTGTAGATTGCTGCATGTCTCTAGCAAGCAGACAGCCCTGCCAGTCTGTCCCTTACCTGCTTTCATCTCCTTGAACCGCTGCTTCAGTTCCTTTGGAGTGAGTCTGTACTGGTCTAGGCCATCTCCCCATCTGATTCGCTCAAGCACCTCCAGGTCACCTCCCACCAGCCAATCACCACTCTCCAAAACCATCTATTGAAGAAGAGGTGTGTGGTTATGAGTTAGTAATAATACATTAATACTCTTTACTTGTGTAGCACACGTCTTACAAAGATGTAGCTCAAAGTGCTTCAGCAGTTTGGCAAAGGAACACACGACAGAGATACACATGGCAAGCTTTGTCATAGTCCAGTAGCACCAGAGAAGGGCTATTAATGGAAAGTTTCTATGACGATGAGGACACAAACTGCTTCAGGAAGTTACAAGACCAGGACTGACAGGATGACTGCATCACTAAAGCTTTGGTATGGCTTTGGTGACTAAGGAAATGGTTGAATGATACAGACATGCCTGATGCACAGAGTAACTAACTGGCAGTCATGAATGGCCTGCTAAAAGTCAGGGAGTCAGTCCCAGCCAGGTGACAGTTCCAGGTGACAGAGCCTGTTGCATGGCAGAGGTATCTAGGCAAGCAGCACCTTAATGTAGGGGTGTTTGGGGCAGGTTGTCCCCCACTGTCTGGCACAGCGCTCCTCCTTCCGGTGCGGGAAGAACTCGGGGTTCCGCAGGATGGCCACCCGTACCCCCTGGAACTCCAGGGCCACGGCAGCAGATCCGTCCAGCTGCTCCTTGGTCTCCGTGGATACGGGCAACACAATGGGGATGGACATGTTAATCGCCCCTCCTGGGAAGAGACCATGTGCAGTGGTCACGGCTCCAGCCCTATCAGTCTCAATGTAACACAGTGTTACTATCGAAGAGAACCACATTGTACCATATTGTTTGTCTTCTTGATTATTTTGAAGATCTGCACACAACCCATATCCTGTACAAACTGGTGCTGCACAAACACAGTATGTGGGTGTGGGGTATGTATATTCCTCCTTGTTTGTCTTAGTGGCTGTGTATATACAGTACGTCTAGTAAAGCCACTGTTTTCTGTGGCTCAAAGATCGGACCATAAGGAAAAGGGGCAGATGTTTGTTCTTCCATGACCTTCGCTCATAAAAATCTACATCCGATGTGAGATCGCAATAAGCCATCCTCTGAAAAGATTTTAAAAGATGGCTAATGAATTCTCTGAGTTCTGTATATTTGCTAGCTCAGTTTTACTCTGGCTTTTATCTTACATTTAAAATCTTATTAAATCCTACACCGTCAGCACAAACAGTAATGCGGTATTCATTACATTGTTAATGTAAACTTGCATACCTTATCTTGCCATACACTTTATTTGACAAAAACACTAGTAATAACTACGATGCAAAGCGAAATGTGAACATGCCCCGTGTTTGGTTATTGGGTGTGTTTAAACTCTCAGAGGTCTTGCGTGGGGTTGCAAAGGCAAGATGACCTCTAATGTGAACATGCCCCGTGTTTGGTTATTGGGTGTGTTTAAACTCTCAGAGGTCTTGCGTGGGGTTGCAAAGGCAAGATGACCTCTTTGCTCACTACAGCACAGTTTAGCTTAAAGAGGGTTTATGTTTTATTATTACCTGCGCCAGCGGAGGTTATGTAATCATCGTCGTTTGTTAGTTAGCAACATAACTCAAAAAGCTATGGATGGATTTTGATGAAATTTTAAGGTTAGGTCAAGTAAAAAGTGACTAGATTTTGGTGGTGATCTGAGCTGCCCTGGCGGATGTCTGCGCTCTCTGAGTGCTTCTCTAGTTTAAAATTATGTATTATTATTTACCATCCAGCAGGTTGTTGAAGTGGAGAACCTGCAGGTATTCTCTCTCCCTCATGAAGCCCTTCAGGGGGCTGGCCCAGCCCTCAGACAGCACCTGCACCCACTGGAGCTCCAGCTGTGACGATGGGGAAAGTAGTGATGAAACAGTCTTTACATTTCATGGTCTTTAATGGTGCCTGCCCCAAGGATCCTTTACACTGAGTTTTAAACTGTGAATTTGAAAGCTGTCGCCCAATAGCTACTGTTAGTTTTGAATACGCAAATGACATTGAACTGAATGTAACAAAACAGCTTAAATAGCCATAATGCTATCAAAATAATCACAATTCAAGCAAGGAAACAATGTCTGTTCATCTATTCTGGCATCCTGCTCACCTCTGCTCACTATAAAGTCTGTGGAAATGTCATAAATTCACAACTAGCTAAATATCCCAAACATTCCTGTCAAATATTGACCACTGATTACTCCTGCGTGACAAATGAAGCTGGGAATGGGCACAGACTGACGTAAAGAACCACTAAAGTTGGAAGTCGTCTCTATGGAGACAAGGTTGTTAAGTTACCTTGTTGATGGTGATAGCGGGCAGTATGCTTGCATCAGCCTTGGCCAGATCCAGCATGTTCTCCGGTACAAACAGTTCGCTCACTTCCTCCACCACCCCAGTGGGAACGATGCTCTATTTACAGGGAGAGGCAGGAAATGCATTATTACAGTAGGCATGCCTTAAAGGAGAACTTCGGTGTAAAATGAAAATTGGCATGTTAAAACATCATACCGAGTTGGTATGTGTACTGAGGAGCAAAATTGATTTAGCCTGTTGCACTCAGAGTTTAACTATTTTTTTTATAGTTTGACCCAGAAGGCTAACAATGGAAGTGGTAGTTGCCCTTAGACGAAGCACGACGACTACGCTATTTTTAAACCATTAAAACAGCTCGAAGAAACTCCACATTCCATTGGTAGTACAACAAAGGCTCTGGCATTCAAAACGAACCACTGAGAATATTGTAAATTTACACAACGTTTATTTAAAAAGCTGTTCTTACATGCAGTCGTTTGCAGTTGTTTCTCGTTGCCGCCATGATGAAAGTCCAAACAAGTTGATTGTACTACCTCTCCTCCTATTCTTCCTGCTGGTTCGTGTTCGTCAATCGACCTGTGCAGACTTTCATCATGGCGGCAACGAGAAACTACAGAAAGGTACTGCTTGTCAAAACTGTTTTATTAATAAATGTTGTGTACACTTACAAAGTTCTCAGTGCCTCATTTTTAATGTCAGGGCCTTTGTTGTACTACCGATGGAGTGTGGAGTTTCTTCGAGCTGTTTTAATGGTTTAAAAATAGTGTAGCCGTCATGCTTCGTCTAAGGGCACCTACCACTTCCATTGTTAGCCTTCTGGGACAAACAATAAAAAATAGTTTAACTCTGAATGCAACAGGCTAAATCAATTTTGCTCCTCCGTACACATACCAACTCGGTATGATGTTTTAACATGCCAATTTTCATTTTACACCGAAGTTCTCCTTAATACTGTAGGAATGCATTATTACAGTAGGCATGCCTTAATACTGTAGGAATGCATTATTACAGTAGGCATGCCTTAATACTGTAGGGATGCATTATTACAGTAGGCATGCCCTAATACTGTAGGAATGCATTATTACAGTAGATGTTGCACTTCAGCAGGACTTTTCTGGTTATATTATGTATTGTATGTCTTGCTGTTTGTGGTTGAAGGTTAACAGTGGTTTGGTAAATCCATACTAACCTGTTCTTTCAGGAGGTCCACCAACTGTTGTATGCACTCATTCACTGTAATCTGGCCGGTCTTAAGAACAAGCTCAGGCGCATCTGGGCGTTCATAGTCAGAATCAATGCCAGTGAAACCTGCATGGGGACAGACGAGTGAAAGCCCATTCAGACAGTGGTTAGGCTGTGTTCAGCTCTGTGTGTATAAGGTGCAGTTTGCAATCTCTAGCAAATAAGGCTTGTTAACTCAGCTCAGCATTAAATGACATCTCATCCCTTCTGAGCACCAGCAACCAACTGATGATTTCCAGGAACATTTGGTGGTTGGGTCTGAGCCAGGTCCTTGTTTTTATTTCCTAGTTTAATGTCAAACCTGAGTACATGTAGTGTGGGGTAGGCACACAGGAGAGTCCTGTAGCTTTGGTTTGTTTGGGGAATACGGCCACAGGACTCTTCACCACAGAGGTTTACCACTAACTCTTGGTTAGCTTGCCTTGATTTGACACTGAACCATGTATGGTGGCTTAGCCGTAGCACACCCCTAAGCGACAATGAAGACATGATGCCACCACGGCTTGCCCAGTTTAAAACATCACTGTTCAAAATATATTTTTTTTAAAACTCTGAATGTAGGCAAGCGACTGGAGATGTGACAACATTGAGCCTCTGGCGTAAAAGTAGCAGTGGGCTCTAGATTGGGCTTGATATCTCCTTACCATTACAAACTTCCCTCCCTGCCATAGGCAGATGACCTAGGGCTGAATTAGTAAAATATTTGCTGTTTCACAGGAAATGAATGAATAGCATTTCAAATCCTATTACAAAACTAGACCACGCTGCATTCTTTTCTCACTGTGGAATGCAGAAAGACTGCATTTGATCCCTGTTAAAAATCAGTTAGTAAAGTGCCACCTTTCTTGGCCAGGACTCGCTTGCAAAAGAGTGACTCAATGTGTCTCAATGTGACTATCCTGGTCGAACAAAGGATAAATAAAATAAATAAAAAAGTAAGAGCGAGAGAGAGAGAGAGAGAGAAAGAGAGAGAGAGAGAGAGAGACAGAGAGAGAGAGGGAGAGAAAGGAGAAGGAGAGGGAGAGAGAGAATCAGCTAATTACAAAGATGCTGTTTTAAAAGGGACAAGGTGGGTTTGAGTTTTAAAGTGCTTCCAAGCACCAAGGCTGTCATTGGAACATGCAGTATCAGAGAGGCCATTTCACCACTGAGTTGCCAAAAACCAATCAAGTGTTGACTGCAATCTCTTGCTGCTGAAAGACAACAGATGTTCATTAGAGGAACGGTGGCAAGGAGAGGCAGTGTAAAGTTGAACCAGTAACACTCAATAAAGATAGTGGCATTGAAATGTAGCAGCTTCAGAAAGCCAATGTAGTGTTAAAGTGTCCTGTATCCACTTTGACACTGTTGCATTCTTAATCCTCCGCAAACACTGTGACTACAATAGGCCCAGTGGATAGCGGTGAAACATCTGTAGTTTCTTCTCTGTCTTGGAACTTGGAGTCTTGGAACCTTTGACCGTACCGCCTATGCTCACTCCTAGCAGCTTAATGTTTGTTCCCACGGTAACACAGAGTTCCAAAGGAGTCTGACAAGAATAACATTGAGTATCATATTTGAGGAGCCCACAGGAAAAACAGGCATAGTCACAAAATCACATTTTTTAAGTTACTCCCTCTATGGGTAGTTGATTTGAAAACCCCAGCTTTTTTCAAAAGCAATCCTGTGAATAAACAAGCATAGTCTTGAGTTAGAAGCATTTAAAAATAGCATTTACTTATAAAATCAAATAAAAAAAATCTAACTTACAAATTACATTTTCTCAGTTCATGCATTTTTTGACCATGCCTGTTTTCCCCATTGATTTGACATATATTATATGGCACTATGAATTATTTGACACCAACAGTCACAGTGGGCAAAAGGTGTTTTTGATTTGTGTCATGTAGGCTGCCAAGATGAACTACATATTCACAATAATCAGCTAAGAGCGGAGTGGTGGGGCATTGTAAAACAGGCCTGACCAGCTACAACTCTTTTTAAACAAATTTCTTGTCAAACTGCCTAGAGCCCATTTGGTATTGCCATTCTCTGACAGCGTGCTCCTGACTAAGGCATTTGGGCTACAGGCAGTGCTCATCAACACGTCAGTCAAACCTTTCACTAATTAACTTCAGTCAAGCTCTGCTTCCTGACCCACTTTGCCACTGGTTTTACCACTAGTGCAGAAGTGTGTTCACTACGTGTTACCAGCGAGAGACACTGCCCCCAACATAGAGAGGCCAGCATGCCACAAACAATGAAAAAGTGACACAAACATCAAACTGACACCATGCAGTTAACAATTTCGTCCCTTTTTTCACTTCAAGTGTCTGTAACTGCAATTTCACAGTTGAAGCCCTTACCTGTATAACACGAGAATATGTCTTCTTTCCTTAAACCACACATGGTGGCAGTACTCACAGATATATATGTGTGTGTGTGATACAGAATATTATCTGTATGTATGCCAGCACGCATTATAAAATCATCAGGTTTTGTGACGATAGTTAAACAATCTGTTGTTCATGCGTGCGTGTGTGTATGTTTGTGTGACATTACCTTTGATTTCCCCATCGCGTGCATTATAAAGTTATCAGGTTTGGTGTGCATGTGTGCGTGCGTGTATGTTTGTGTGACGTTACCTTTGATTTCCCCAGCGCGTGCCTTTTTGTAGAGTCCCTTCACGTCGCGGCTCTCGCACACCTCCAGAGGAGCGTTGACAAACACCTCGAAGAAAGGCAGGCCGGCTTTCTCGTGTATGCTACGTGCCTCTGCACGATCCTGTGCCACAGAACAAAGGTCAGTCAGATACGGCGAGATAAGGACAAATAATTCAGATCATTCACACCGATACATGGTATAGCAGAAATAATTAACAGTAGCAATAAAGATGAGCCTACATCAGTTTGACAGAGCTCAACGTTGCGTAACATGTCCACTGTATAATCATGGTTTTATTTACACACTAACAAAGAAGACAGGAACTATGTCAGGTAAACCTTCTCTATTGGGGATCTATGGACATGAAACAGGATCTACAGGCTGACTCTATGTACACATGTACTGAGTCTAAAGAACATGGGTATGTATGTACTATACACTGTACACATGAAGAAAGATATCTATCTACTTTGTACAGAGATCAGCTAGAGGAAATGTGTTGTGTGACGTCCATAGGCATTTCAAACTTATGGACGTGAAACATCTACAGGCTGACTCTATGTACACACGTACTGAGTCTAAAAGACAGCACCTCATTTATGGGTATGTACATACATATGAAGAAAGATATCTATGTACTTTGGACATACATAACCTGGAGGAAATGTGTTGATATGTGTGACATCCGCAGGCATGTCAAACATATGGACATGAAACCTCTATAGGCTAACTCTAAATAGAGAGCATACAGTGGAGTCTAAACAGCAGCAACTGATTTATTGCGGGGCCTATGTATGTCCTCATACATACATAGATGTGTTGTGTGACGTCCATAGGCCCCCTGGGGTCAGTGACGGTGACTGACCTTGGTGAAGGGCGAGATAAAGCTGGTGATGCAGACCAATCCCGCATCAGCAAACAGCTTGGCCACCTCGGCGATGCGGCGAATGTTCTCCTCGCGGTCCTTAGCGGTGAAGCCGAGGTTCTTGTTGAGCCCGTGCCGAATGTTGTCTCCGTCTAGCGAGTAGCAGGGAATGCCGTGCGACACCAGATACTCCTCCAGAGCAAAGCCCACCGTGGTTTTCCCTGCACCAGAGAGACCTGGGGACAAAAGCATACTGCTGTCCTTTGCCTGAGCTGGCCATTTCAAACGGATCGACTGCACTACATGCCTAGGCCTGGGGGTGGTTCCTGTAGCACAACTGACTCTCTTTGTGTGTGATTGAGCATAATAACCGAGCTTTTCAGAACATGATTTAAGGCCTGATGCAGCAATACATTATATAGCATGCAGTGTCAGCACGTCTATCATCAGCTGGGTGGTGTGAGACATTTGGATGCGAAATCAGTTGAAAAAATAAATGTCATAAGTTCACCTACTCAAACCCAAGGTTTTACGGGAGCTGCATTTGTCTATTTTCACGGGGATAACTTCTTTTCACCAAGTGAAGCATTGCTTTAGGTGGAACAGCAAAAGAAATGGCTGATAATAGGCACTATGCTGGTAATAAAATCCCCTCCACTAAATGATACGTACTCAGCCAGAAAAACAGGAAGACGTGGGATTGTTTCAACAAAAATATCTTATCTCTCCCATTGCTCTTGCTAGCAGTGCAAAACACAGTAGCCGTGCAAGTCTACACATTTCAACAGCCAACCGTTTCAGGAATGAAGTAACACTGTATGTGATGTGTGTAAACTTCAAAGGTGTCAATCCTGGCTTCTGAAAGTAAAAACCTTGCCACATTTTTGACTTAACCATATTCTGAACCTAGCCTGGTAAACCTGCCCCTCGTACTTCATTTCATTTTGTACAGACGGTCTGGCCTTGCTGCCTTTGACAGCCATGTATTCGGACCAATCGAATCCGAGCCAATCAGCGAACAGAGGAAGTGTTCATGAGCGATGATGTTGACTTTGTGTGCTACATTTAAATTGTAGTGCGTAGGTAGGCTAATTGCATACGTGACGACCAGACGTTAGCGACTAGGTAAAGGCAGAGCCACTTGTTTTAAACTTCAGCAGAGTACACACCTTCAGGAAGAAATCGTTTCTCAATGCAGCAGGGCCAGAGCCTCTGTACAAAATCAAGTGAAGTACAAGGGGCTGGTTTACCAGGCTATTCTGAAATGATCATGGGCGATTGGCTAACAGCACATAGACAGAAAGTGCCTGTTTTCTGTCCGTATTCATTTAGAATGCACATTAACAGATTAGACCATTTCCACCGCACGCGTGATCTGAGCGTATTCTGTCACACATACACACATACACACATATTGTACACGGTTGCGTGCTGTACACGCTCAAGCCGTGATTGACACCTCTGGTAAAGGTTATACCTGTGAGCCAGACGGTGCAGCCCCTGAATCCGCTCTTGGTACCCACCACCTGCCCCCTCTTGCTGCGGCTCACGTGATGGGCCTGGTACACCACGTTTGTGGACCGCTGCAGGTTCTGTGGACAACACCATGCGCAGCATATTACAGTTTACCGACCGCTGATTATTTCATTATCCAAAACAATACAAATATAGTAGAACTTAGTTAAGGATTTATTTTAGTGCACACAGTCACAACCATTTCTTTCAATGTCCTTATTTATAAAAAATCTTTCTGGAATCCTTCATCTGGTTCACTATCCTTTGTCTGCACTCGTGTGTGTGTACATGTATGTGTGTGTGTTTATATGTGTGTGTGTGTGTGTGTGTGCGTGTGCGTGTGTTTATGTGTATGTGTGTGTTTATATGTGTGTGTGTGTGTGTGTGTGTGTGTGTGTGTGTGTGTGTGTGTGTGTGCTCTTCTATGTACCTATACTTGCTGCATTTGCTTTTGCATTCTGCCTGTCATGTCAAAAGTACCCCACCAAAAGTCTCTCTCACCAAAACTGGATGGAGTTTCCACACACACACACACACACACACACACACACACACACACACACACACACACACACACACACACACACACACACACACAACACACACACACACACACACACACACACACACACACACAAACACAACCACACACACACACACACACACACACACACACACACACACACACACAAACTCTCCTTTCCCACAACTGTCTGCTCTGTCTGCGGGCGTGTAGTTAGACGTAGTCTGTAGTCTAGAGTATCGCACCCAGCGTTCGGCTGGCGGGCAGGGCCTGGAGTGGAGTAGGGTGACTGCGTGAAGGCACTGGCTGGGCCATGACGTTGGCCAGTGGTTGCTGCGAGTGAGTCCAACGGACAATGTGGTCAGTGTGCTGCAGCTGAGCGGTGATGATGTGGCAGATTCAGTGCCCGCTTATAGCAGAGCCTCCCAGATGCTTTGAGAAACACACAAGCACACATGTGCACGCGCGCGCACACACACACACATTCTCATGCAGGCACACACACACACACACACACACACACACACACACATGCACACACACACACACATACACACACACATACACACACACACACACACACACACACACACACACTCTCTAATGCACACAAAGGCACACACACACAAGCACTCCCTCTCTCATACACACAAAGGCACACACACACACACACACACATACACAAACCATCCTCCCAAACAAACTCCACCCAAGGGAAAGACACAATTCAAACTATTGACATCTCAGTCAGTCAGCACTGACCCTGACCACCAGCAACATGATTACACTGTGTTAAAATGCAAAGGCTTCTTTGAACCAGTACATCCAACAACTGTGATTTCAGCGGAGCACAAATCAAAAGTGCAAGCAGCAATCGGAGAACACTCATACATAACGTAAGCCGTTACATTTCCATAGGCTTGAGAAACGGCATTAATGGCATAACACTGGTGAATAATGTCCTTTGGCCTGAGTGTGAAGCCTCCACAGCGAGGGTCCCCCGTGGGCCGACGGCACAGTCGGGGTCGTGCTGGGAGGGTAGGTGGTGGAGGTAAACAAATAGGCCCATTCATTCGGCAGTCTCAGTCTCAGAGCAGCACACTGCCAGTGAACTAGCAGCTCAGCCACAACCTGGACGCTACTGCACCACCTCTTTCACTGCCTGCCAGCCTAGCCAGCCTGCCACTGCTCAACTAAAGTTTCCATTTGCCTCTGGGTACCTGACACACGTTATAAGGCACCCTTTGTAAACAATCAACACACCCATCCAGTTCAAAATATGCCTTTTCGCTGAATAAGAAACCAAGTTCTTCAGTGGCACAAAACATTAACATCAGATTTTGCTGAATGTTTGCATTATTTGAAATGACTTGAGCTCACAAAGCAACGCTTTGCTACTGGATTGGTGTTATAGGCTGCTTATACATAAATCATTTTAAATAATGCTATAAACAATGTCATGTTGTTAATATCTCTTTACACAAAAACGTTTAACAGTCATAATTTGAACCCAATGTAGTCCTTTTAATCTTTCAAATAGTTAGGACTTCTGGACATGTACGTCAAAAGCAACTTTACATTTGTCAAACATGCGGCCCATAAATACATCAAATAGTGAGTGTTTGTGAGTGTAAGATAAAATTATGAACACTTTGGAGATGGGCAAACTATAGTAGTGTCTTTGAAATGGCACTCTGTACAGCCCACAAAAGCCTGTCAAACTTGCAGATTTCGAGAAGAACTCCAAGAACTCACTGTTAAACCCCTATCTGATTGACATCGCCACTCAATAATGTATTCTGATTGAGGCAAAGAAGCGTGTTAGCCTGCCTGCTGTACGATTTTACAGTTAGCATCTCTGTAAAGTTCTTTGTAAATACAAATAACCAGACATATCTGCGGTTACATAACATCTTAGAAGTTTTCGCCAGTTTAAGTTGTCAGAGGAAAAATAAGTCCGAATACAAAGGAGCACGATTCTTTGCTTCTTAAACCTTTCTTACGCACTGTTGTATTCTGCATGTGATCTCTTTTAAAAGAAGACATGACACACATTTTCAATTTATTCGTCTTACCGTGCGCTGCATTTTATTTCCGGACATAGTGATTTCGCTCGATTGAGCTGTGGACTCTGGACGGATGTCTCCTCTGTCGGGACGGAGCGATGGCTCGGGGCGGGGAGTTACGGAGCCGGTATGAGGGGCTGGAGGGTCCGGGGTTTTAAGAGTTCCTTAAGACACGTAGCGTTTCTGCGCCCTGCCCCTTTCCGCGTGTGCCTGCATTTTGCCAACTGATCCATGTTCCAAAGCCAGGGGCTGGATCAACAGTACCAGTGCGGAGGTGGGACAAATGTGGAGGGACAGAGAAAGTGGGCTACGGCCCAGGCGTTATCCTCCTCTTATTCTTTTCTATGGACATTAACTTCCGGACACTTATGGACAATATTCGTCAGAAAATACAGAAAAAACAAGGTTAATTTGGCCCAATATAATTATTATTATCATTATATAATTGTCAGTCACCCAGTGCCTATTTGCAAAATAGACTTTACTCACATAGGGTCAATTACCTGCTGTAACCCCCACTCCTTCTAATCTTATCGTGTCTTATGTGTCAAATGTGACAAGCATTTGCAACCAGAACTAGCACTTAACTGTATTGTGTGTATTGTATTGTGCTGGGCTACTTTATTAGTGTATCTTCTTTAAACAAATATATTCCCTCTTTCATTTAATTTCTGTCCATATGCATGTTAAAATAAATGGAATATAAAACGCTGAAATGACCACATTTTCACATAATAGAATCTCGATTCAAAACTACAAATGGTCCCCGGGTTATAGTACCTGTATTAGTTGGGATACCTAAACCATGCATGCCAGGATCTGGCCTACTGAGGCAGTACAGTTTCTGATGAATGCACATGTGGTGCCTGTCTGTAAGGATTCTCATTCATTCAGGAAGTTTAACTGTTCTTCACCATTAAAGCAGTTCTCTTCTCATTCTCTGGACCCTGTGACCACAACCATTCTCACTCCTTGAGTGACTCATGTGACCCTTTTGTCACATGATGAGGGATGTGGTCTACAGCTCCACCTCCAGTGGTCCAAAGATATAGCTCCTGGTTCTCCATCATCAGGACAGAACTGAAAAAGCCCTTTGGATTAAAGGTGAAACAGCTTCAAGCTCCAAAAACAAGTCCAGTTGCCTACAACTTAGCTCACCTGACGAACAAGTGGTGCCCTCTCAGAAAATGAAGGAAATCATAAACTCTTGTTATTGGTTACTGCAAAAAAAGAAACATTGAAAAGATGGAGAAAGAACTCAAACACTTTAATTGTGTTACTTCATCCAGCACTGTAATTCACATCAGTCGGAATCTTGGTCATACACAATATGCACTCATTCGATGCAAACACTTCATTTCAAATGGAAATCAAAAGATAATACTGTAATCTATTTGCATAACAGCATGATGTTACATTCACACTGTTAGGTTTCAAAAACCTAGGCTGTACAAACCAAGCATAGAAGTGTCTTTAAAAGTACACTGTGCAAAAATTATAGAAAGGATACTTTAGCAAATAATATGGCTCAAAATCCAAACACCGGCCTTGATGAAAGGAGCTATAGGCAACATCAGTGGTTGTCGAACTGGGGTACAAGTATGACCAATGCTTCAATGCTAGTGGGTGTGCAAAAAGGATCTGTGAATGAATTCTCAGCTCTCACCAGCATAAAGATCAAGTTCAGATACAGCCTAAAAGACCTTATATTTAAGCTCACCCAAGTGCCACTACATTATTATGTACCTCATGTATAATGTGTGTTTACATTTGGGTTATGTAGCAATAATTATGCAAAACTATCGATAGCAAGCTGTCCGTGGTGTATGGGGGTACTCGATAGGACAGTGTCTAAGGGCTGATTCACACCAAACACTCTGCGTATACAGCGCATGCCGGTATTCCTTTAGAATGCATGTTAACAAATTAGACTGTTCATACCGCACACGTGATCTGAGCTTATTCTGTCACACATACAAACATATTGTACACAGTTACGTGCTGTACACGCTCGAGTCGGTATGAATGAGCCCTAGGGGGATACGCAGCAGATGAGGGTTTGGGAACCACGCGTGTGTTCTCTACTGAAAGTTGCTTTGGATAAAAGCGTCTTCTAAGTGTAATATAAAGTAAAGTAAAGTAAAGTAGATAACATATAGATTTGGCTATGGGCTTTTGATAAAATGTCCTATTGATAAAATATGTGCCTACACAGTCAGGCCTGCATTTTTGTGTCGATATGAGGTGATGTGTGGATATAGTGGCTAGATGTGCAGTTGAAATGTTGTGAACGCTGTTGCTCTCTGGCGGACACATCGGTCCACCACGAGGTGATCACACAGCTGTCTGTGGCCTAACGTGTGGTAGCGCACACTCTGCTTTCTGGTCACATCCCTGCAGAAGCTCCGCATAGTGACGCTTCACCTCCTCCAGCAGTGGAAAGTAAGTGTCCGTTTTGGGCAGCATCAGAGGCTGCTCGTTGAGCCGCGTCTCCAGCCTGGAGCCCTCGGGGCAGTCGTACAGCACCAGGACCAGGTTGCCAGCGTAGGGCACTATGCGTCCAGCGCGAAACGCCCGCCCGGACTGCTTCGCAAAGTTGTCGGCGGTCAAGGGGGTGATGTCTTTGAAGAGCCCCAGGAGCGTGAGAAGAGGAAGCAGCGTTTCCGCGTGCCCGATCTGCACCGTCACCGCTTCGGACACCTGGCCGGACCTGAGGCATCAGGCAGAGGGAGACGGAGAGAAAAACAGACAGAAAAACGAAAAGAAGGAGAGGGGGCGGCTCAACACAATGTATCCAGGCGCACGTCTTTGTGAGAACAGGTTTAGCACATTCTAAAGGAAAGGTTAAACACTGCCTTTGGTGAGCGTGGTAAACTAAACTAAAAGTACACATTCTAAAAATACAGTGTGCCCTAAATGCCTTAGCAGAAAAACAAAAAACAAAAATCAAAACATGTAAACGTTCAAGTGTAGACATAAAGTATATAATGTTGAAGTCTTAAGGTAAACACCAGCTTTCAGTAAAATGTATATATATATATATACATATATCATATATGTGTAATAATGTATGAATATTATATTTATAACATAACTAAATAGTAATGATAAAATTGAAACACCTTAAATTACAACACAGAGTAAGGTTCTCATACTGGACATACTGGCTTGAGGGCTTACAAATACTTGAAGTCACTATGACAAAGCATTCCCGCCTCTTCGTTGTGAGTCAAAGCTAAACCCAGAGGTGTGCGTGTATGTGACTATGGCCCTGCCCTGCTTGGGAGCGTGTGAGTGTGCAATTAGTTCTTTAAAGACCTATTTCGTCACTAGAATGCCAACTTTATAATAGAGTGACTTTGCACATATTATAAAACCAGAGGGGTAGGGGGTGGGGGGCTTGTTTTGTCTGCCGGCAGGCCCAGAAACAGCGTGATGACAGAAAACATTCATGCCGTTCATCAACATTAATCAATCACTAGATGAAAGGGATAATGTGACCTAGCCACTACAATAAAAGCTTTTTAATTTTGCTAAATGAGAGTGCCTTGGAGTTCCTCTTTTGCTTTCATCTAGGTTTTTCCCATCCAAAGAGCACCTCAAACAAATGACGTTTGAGTCCAGGAAGCGCTCCTAGACAAATTTTTGTGATTAATCAGTCACTTTTGTAAGAACAGAACCCTACATGACTAACGTCTTTTTTTTCCAAAGGAATAGCTGCTGCAGTGCTGTTCTATGTTGTTTTTGTGTGAGGGTAATACCCTTGTCTTTGTGGGAGATGGAAATTATTGTGTGCAATACATTACCTTACTTTACACTACACTACATATCATTTAGCAGACCACACTTATCCAGAGCGACTTACAGTGAACTAACTACAGACACAGTCCCACTGGAGCAACAGGTACCTTGCTCAGGAGTGAAGTGAAGTGATTGACATTTGTCATTGTGATCAAACAGCACACCACAGCACACAAAACAAAATGTAACCTCTGCATTTAACCCATCACACGTGCGACCATGCATGAGAATGGCACCGGAGGAGCAGTGTGTGGGGACAGTACCGTGCTCAGGGCACCTCAGTGTGTGTGTGTGTGTGTGTGTGTGTGGGGACAGTACCGTGCTCAGGGCACCTCAGTGTGTGTGTGTGTGTGTGTGTGTGTGTGGGGACAGTACCGTGCTCAGGGCACCTCAGTGTGTGTGTGTGTGTGTGTGTGTGTGTGTGTGTGTGTGTGTGTGTGTGTGTGGGGACAGTACCGTGCTCAGGGCACCTCAGTGTGTGTGTGTGTGTGTGTGTGTGTGTGTGGGGACAGTACCGTGCTCAGGGCACCTCAGTGTGTGTGTGTGTGTGTGTGTGTGTGTGGGGACAGTACCGTGCTCAGGGCACCTCAGTGTGTGTGTGTGTGTGTGTGTGTGTGTGTGTGTGTGTGTGTGTGTGTGTGTGTGTGTGTGTGGGGACAGTACCGTGCTCAGGGCACCTCAGTGTGTGTGTGTGTGTGTGTGTGTGTGTGTGGGGACAGTACCGTGCTCAGGGCACCTCAGTGTGTGTGTGTGTGTGTGTGTGGGGACAGTACCGTGCTCAGGGCACCTCAGTGTGTGTGTGTGTGTGTGTGTGTGTGTGTGTGTGTGTGGGGACAGTACCGTGCTCAGGGCACCTCAGTGTGTGTGTGTGTGTGTGTGGGGACAGTACCGTGCTCAGGGCACCTCAGTGTGTGTGTGTGTGTGTGTGTGGGGACAGTACCGTGCTCAGGGCACCTCAGTGTGTGTGTGTGTGTGTGTGTGGGGACAGTACCGTGCTCAGGGCACCTCAGTGTGTGTGTGTGTGTGTGGGGACAGTACCGTGCTCAGGGCACCTCAGTGTGTGTGTGTGTGTGTGTGGGGACAGTACCATGCTCAGGGCACCTCAGTGTGTGTGTGTGTGTGTGTGTGTGGGGACAGTACCGTGCTCAGGGCACCTCAGTGTGTGTGTGTGTGTGTGTGTGTGTGTGTGTGTGGGGACAGTACCGTGCTCAGGGCACCTCAGTGTGTGTGTGTGTGTGTGGGGACAGTACCGTGCTCAGGGCACCTCAGTGTGTGTGTGTGTGTGTGTGTGTGTGGGGGGACAGTACCGTGCTCAGGGCACCTCAGTGTGTGTGTGTGTGTGTGTGTGTGTGTGTGGGGACAGTACCGTGCTCAGGGCACCTCAGTGTGTGTGTGTGTGTGTGGGGACAGTACCGTGCTCAGGGCACCTCAGTGTGTGTGTGTGTGTGTGTGTGTGTGGGGACAGTACCGTGCTCAGGGCACCTCAGTGTGTGTGTGTGTGTGTGTGTGTGTGTGTGGGGACAGTACCGTGCTCAGGGCACCTCAGTGTGTGTGTGTGTGTGTGTGTGTGTGTGTGGGGACAGTACCGTGCTCAGGGCACCTCAGTGTGTGTGTGTGTGTGTGTGTGTGTGTGTGTGTGGGGACAGTACCGTGCTCAGGGCACCTCAGTGTGTGTGTGTGTGTGTGTGTGTGTGTGTGTGGGGACAGTACCGTGCTCAGGGCACCTCAGTGTGTGTGTGTGTGTGTGTGTGTGTGGGGACAGTACCGTGCTCAGGGCACCTCAGTGTGTGTGTGTGTGTGTGTGTGTGTGTGTGTGGGGACAGTACCGTGCTCAGGGCACCTCAGTGTGTGTGTGTGTGTGTGTGTGTGTGTGTGGGGACAGTACCGTGCTCAGGGCACCTCAGTGTGTGTGTGTGTGTGTGTGTGTGTGTGTGTGTGGGGACAGTACCGTGTTCAGGGCACCTCAGTGTGTGTGTGTGTGTGTGGGGACAGTACCGTGCTCAGGGCAGCTCAGTGTGTGTGTGTGTGTGTGTGTGTGTGTGTGGGGACAGTACCGTGCTCAGGGCAGCTCAGTGTGTGTGTGTGTGTGTGTGTGTGTGTGTGGGGACAGTACCGTGCTCAGGGCACCTCAGTGTGTGTGTGTGTGTGTGTGTGTGGGGACAGTACCGTGCTCAGGGCACCTCAGTGTGTGTGTGTGTGTGTGTGTGTGGGGACAGTACCGTGCTCAGGGCACCTCAGTGTGTGTGTGTGTGTGTGGACAGTACCGTGCTCAGGGCACCTCAATGTGTGTGTGTGTGTGTGGGGACAGTACCGTGCTCAGGGCACCTCAGTGTGTGTGTGTGTGTGTGGGGACAGTACCGTGCTCAGGGCACCTCAGTGTGTGTGTGTGTGTGTGGGGACAGTACCGTGCTCAGGGCACCTCAGTGTGTGTGTGTGTGTGTGGGGACAGTACCGTGCTCAGGGCACCTCAGTCACAGAGGAGGATGAAGGAGAGCGCTGGTCATTCACTACCCCTCACCTAGTGTGGGGATTCGAACCTGTGACCCTTAAGCTGCAAGGCTGACTCCTTAACTACTAGCCCATGACTGCCCCAAAATAGCAAGATAACCTGGAACTGACCACCAGACTACCACCTATATGCCACATGGTGTGTGTAGACCAGGTAAAGTTGTTCATGCCTCAAAGCCCAAGCCACTGTCCCTTCCCCATGTAGAAAACCTGGACAACATACACTTTATATTCCGGTTAGTAGACCTTACTTAAAAAAGCAAGGAAACAGATTGCCTTAAAAAACAGACAAAGGTGGACTTAGAATTGAAAATGTTAGCTTGCAAGCAATGTTGTACAGTGTACAAACACGAGCGAGCACACTCAACATACAGTTAGAGTAGTATGACAAACAGTGCCCCAAACTTGGACACAAATGGACATCCGATAAGTTTCTAACAGAGGGCACATTTTCCAAACAAAGAATTAACAACAAAAACCCAGCTTAGACAATTCTGTACATGTCTGCACATGGAGTACATGTCTCCAGGCTGGTGTGTTTCAGAGTAATTTAGAAAACATATGACAGGACAATGGCATAGAGAGGTAGCGACCAGTCATGGAGTCTTGTTTTCACTTTTTTTAAACTCAAA
This sequence comes from Coilia nasus, assembly GCA_027475355.1. Taxonomy (NCBI): domain Eukaryota; kingdom Metazoa; phylum Chordata; class Actinopteri; order Clupeiformes; family Engraulidae; genus Coilia; species Coilia nasus. The sequence goes on from CM050204.1 coordinate 31,421,380, forward strand.
GCTAAAACAACTTCATCACACTCTTGTTACAAAGCAGCTCGGGTGGTTCAATCTGTCAATGAGAATACATTTCTGGCCTATCCAGTGATGATGATTTGTTTGGGAACTGTTTCACTATTTCTGTAAATTTCTGCAACTTCTCTGCAATCAGTCCTACATATACTCTTTCTCCTCCACTTCCTCGTGATCCAATAACCTATGAGTCGATTGCCAAAGAACCCTATCTAGGCAGGTGTGCGTGTGCTGCCATTCGTCACCATTCACAATGTGTGGGTGTGACGTTTCAGAGATTAACTGAAAGGAGGACATGTCCATGACTAACTGGGACATTAAAAGGTAGCTCTTATTCATGTTCATATCGTCATCATCATCATCATCATCACCATCATCCACTTTTGAAAACTGACTGAGCATTGGTCTAATTTCAAAACTTCTCATAGTTGGTTCCATTTAATTGGTGCAAAAAAACTATTTTACAAAGATTTTATTTGAGTTGTTTCTAGGGTTATAAAACCCTGTGACCTTGTATAATGTGAACTTTGTCTAATTACGTCCTCCAGCAGAGGTTATGTAATCATCAGCATTTGTGTGTTTGTTTGTTAGTTAGCAACATAACTCAAAAAGTTATGGATGGATTTTGAAGACATTTTCAGTTTAGGTCATCCATCCATCTGGATCCAGGAATTTTTATAGGATTCTTCACAATTGCCAGAGGGCCAATTTGAACTGAGCTGCCCTGGCAGAGGTCTGTGCTCTCTGAGTGCTTTTCTAGTTTTTAAAAGTTAAGTAAGGTATAAAGGTAATTTACCTCTCAATTACCTGTAAATAAAGAGGAGGCAGTGTCTTTCTCTACTTTCATAAAGCGAAGACCATCCTACACTCTCATAAAGTTTATAATAAGGAATTATAAAACCATCCCCAGTAACCAAACATATAGCAGTACGGTAGCCTTGTCAAGAGCTCTCAGTGTAGAAGGGGCTGTGTGCATGTAAACAATATCAGCATAGTCTAACACTAACAAAATGGTTGACCTAACAATGGTCTTTCTGCTCTCTAGAGAAAAGCAAGACCTGATCCTATACAGAGCACCCAGCTTAATTTTAACCTTCTTTGTGAGTTTAAGCACACGTGTTTTAAAAGAAAGCTTATTAGCAAGCCGAATACCAAGATATTCATATTGAGCAACTTGCTCAATTTGTGTTCCATTTAGGGAACACACACTAATAGCATTAAGATCACACATTCTTTATCTGGTAAATAGCATCAATTTAGTCTTTGATTTATTTTGATTTATTTAGAACCAATCTAATCTGAGCCGGTTTTGGTGAAACCGGGTGTGGTGTTTCAGGCTCTTCTAGTTTGGTAAAGGAGGTGGGGCAGGGAGAATAACAGGTTCTCGGCAATGCTAGTCAAAGGCTACAATCACTCACTCGCCCATTCGGTTATAGCACACCAAATAGAAGATTTAAATGTTCCAAACAAACACACCTACTTACCTATATTTTGCAAGGTGAATGTGTGCTGCAACAAGGCTCCTCTGGTAATCACTATGGCATGTTTTTTTTCTAATTAACTTACGTCACTTAATTTGCCTTTTTCATATTTGCTCATTTTTCCACCTATTTTCTTTAATTGACTAATGGAGGCAATCGTGGTAGAAGAAAATTTTTCACGTGCAGCATGCATATGCAACTCAGAGTGACCTATCGTATTTCAAAAAGATCAAGTACTCAACGGTTTCTCAAGGAATGACACCTTTAATGTACAGAGTAAACAATAACAAGGCCAAAACTGAGCCTTGTGGAACACCATTTCTTATCCTTAATGCCTCTGAAGTCAACCCAGTCACATTAACTCACTATGTTAGAGAGATAATCATGAAACCAAATCTAAAGGAAACTTCATCAAAACCAAAAAATAAAAAATCAAAACAAGGCAAAGAATATGATTGACATTGTGAAATGCCTTTGATAAGTCAATAAACTAAGCTGCACAATGTTTCTTAGAGACCACGGCAGTAGCTATATAATTTACAACAGCAGTAGCAGCTGTAATGGTGCTGTGTCCATAAAGCTGTAATGGTTTGCCAGTCTCCGTCACTAGCAGACGATCTTGCAGTTGCCCAGGCTTTACTTCTTTGAGACATAATCTTACCAAGATTATGAGTAAGCCAGGGGTTGCATCTATTTGTTACCCTCAGTGTCTTAAAAGGGGGATGCTCCACTATCCACTAGTCTGATGAAGATGGACATGAAACACTTCAATGCCAGACCAGCATCTGATTAGATTCATCCATGTTAATGTGATGTTTCCAACAGAAACAGTCGTAGCATACCAGCATACCAAAGCAATTGTGCAGTCCTGTTGGAGCCCTAGGCTTTTTACCTGTTCCCCCGGAGGGGATTGACCCGGTATTGCACTGATCCTGTCCGTGTGTGTGTCTGTCTGCGTGTCTGTCCGCCTGCAATGACCATGTCCGTCCACATGGCGGACCAGGTTGCCATCTCTGATTGCACTTGTTTGGCATTGCTGTTTCCCATGTTATAAGTGTGCATATCCAAACAACCAGCCATGGACACTGACAATACATGAAGAGTATACAGTACAATGGACTCAGCCCAGTACTTTGTGTGTGTGTGTGTGTGTGTGTGTGTGTGTGTGTGTGTGTGTGTGTGTGTGCTTCTTTATGTACCTCTACTTGTTGCATCAGATAAAATGAATATTTGTGTCTAAAGCGGGCACCTCTGGGCAGTTTTCCACATACAAATGAATTCAGTTTGACTGAAATTATCATTTTTTGGATAGCAATGATGTATTCAAAGGTAATGAAATCATAATATGCTACTTGCTGGAATGTCTTTTCATAAATAAACCTTTAAGGTGTTTCAGTCTCAAATCCCCCTAAGGACATGCACGCTGATTTGCTAGCAAGAATAACAAAACTGGCTTATGGCAAAACCTTTGGATACTCTCTAGACACTTGTGAGGGAGACAGAGCTGACTAAAGACTTTATGAAAAAAAAAAAAAACATCTTTCTTTTCTTCCTTTATCTCCAAGGCTGGGACACATTTCAAAGACGAGCTATGATAGCCATTAGTGTTGCTGCAGCGACGAGCCTTATCTCAAGAAGAACCAGATGTACTTTTTTTCCTGATACTGTTATTAATACTCTTATCTGAACATGCGTCTGCTGCCAAGAAAATAAAACAAAAACTAATTCATCCCCTGAAGTTGTGGCGGTGTGTGATAAGCTGTAGCTGAAGCAGGGAAAGATGGGGAGGAAGAGAGACTAGAAGGAGGAAGAGAGGAAGAGAGACTAGAAGGAGGAAGAGAGGAAGAGAGACTAGAAGGAGGAAGAGAGACTAGAAGGAGGAAGAGAGGAAGAGAGACTAGAAGGAGGAAGAGAGGAAGAGAGACTAGAAGGAGGAAGAGAGGAAGAGAGACTAGAAGGAGGAAGAGAGGAAGAGAGACTAGAAGGAGGAAGTCTAGAAGGAGGAAGAGAGGAAGAGAGACTAGAAGGAGGAAGAGAGGCTAGAAGGAGGAAGAGAGGAAGAGAGACTAGAAGGAGGAAGTCTAGAAGGAGGAAGAGAGACTAGAAGGAGGAAGAGAGGAAGAGAGACTAGAAGGAGGAAGTCTAGAAGGAGGAAGAGAGGAAGAGAGACTAGAAGGAGGAAGAGAGACTAGAAGGAGGAAGAGAGACTAGAAGGAGGAAGAGAGGAAGAGAGACTAGAAGGAGGAAGAGAGACTAGAAGGAGGAAGAGAGACTAGAAGGAGGAAGAGAGGAAGAGAGACTAGAAGGAGGAAGAGAGACTAGAAGGAGGAAGAGAGGAAGAGAGACTAGAAGGAGGAAGAGAGGAAGAGAGACTAGAAGGAGGAAGTCTAGAAGGAAGAAGAGGCTAGAAGGGAGGATTCTGGGGGTCAGAGTGCTCTTGACATCCTCTGTGACAGTAGCCTGGTAAAGCAGCCCCTCGTATTTCATTTCATTTTGTACAGAGGGTCTGGAGCGGTAGCCTGGTAAACCCTCCCCTCGTATTTCATTTCATTGTGTACAGAGGGTCTGGACCGGAATGTCTTGAGGAGCATGTAAGAGGACCGAGCAACTCCTATCCAATCACCGAACAGAGGGTGTGTTTGTGAGCCATGCTGTTGACTTTGTGTGCTACATTTGAATTGTAGTGCATAGGTAGGCTAATTGCATGCGTTACCACCAGACCTTAGAGATTAGAGTCCACACCTCCAGGAAGAAATCGTTTCTCACAGCCTCCGCTCCAGACCCTTTGTACAAGATGAAATGAAGTACGAGGGGCTGGTTTACCAGGCTACTGTGACACCACTCATGTAAGAAAGAACTAGAAAAACCTTACAGGAATGTTCCGTCCCTCATGTATGACATAATAATGACCACTTTCACATATTTTTTTATAAAAGGAAAGTATAAGACTTGTGTGTGTTTTATATAACTCATACAAATTACATAGGTTTCCCTTTGTAGAAATTTACCAATGATCGTGTGCGTGGGTTACTGTATTGTAAATGTAACATACTGTATATGTATCATATTTACTTACAGTTTTAGATAAAATGTACACAAATGTTGTACAATTCATTGAGGTCTTTTAATGTAGCCTAATTTACATATAGGCAGGGCACAAAGGAATGTGTAGAACACTTATCCCCTGCTCTTTTATATTCCTCCATCTTCTAACTCTCACTCAGAGAGAGGTACAGAGAGGAAGAGAGGGTCCGAAAACGCGTGACTTAACGCAACACTAGGTAGCTTTTTCAACCTTAAAATAATGTTTCCAAAATCGTTTCAGTGGTTCATTAACTTGTAACAGGGTGAAAGGAACTTCTAAATTAATTTTGCCACCCTCCACAGGCTACAACCGCACTAAGTAAGTTTGGAGAAGCAGACCGTCTCTTTGTGGTTCTCTATGAGAGACAATTCTGCTTCCAACCTGCAGGACGACTAAAGAGGAAAACTACTAAGTGTTGCTTTAAGTTAGGAGACCTGTGCATATTTCAGACAGTCTGTGCGTGCCATCCTGTCTATGTGTGGACACCCTGGACACTGGGAGATGTACTTATGACTTTAAACAGCTGGGCTGGGCAGCTGGGAAGGAGGACGATTTCAGTAGACTACATTACTTTGCACTTAACAGACACCATTATCCAAAGGAACTTACAATGAGGAACAACCAACGACTGTATACAGTCCTTGGGAACAACGCTCAAGTTACAGTGCGTCAGGGGATCCAAGGTGAACTGCTAAGCTCTGAAAGTAATGTGAGCATGAGGAGGGAAACTGGAGACCTGCCTAGCGGGTTAAGGATGTTTGGGTGTTTGAGTTGTAGAAACAAATTGTGTTTTTGAAGAGATGGGTTTCTGGAATCAAAGAAGGACACCTGTGCCTTGGTAGGATTTGCTAGCTGGCCTGTTCCAACATCCAGGAAACACATACTGCATATAGGAACAGTCCCAACTGGGTCCGCCCTGTGCTAAGCGATGTCAATACCAGACTCCTTTGAGAAGTGCTGCAGTCAAGAAGACACACAGTCCAGTATCACTGGATTAAAGTGAACGGGTGTAGTCAGGCGTAACTTTGTGGTAAGTGTTTGGGACTTGGGTCTGATTCAGGTGGCCAAGGCTGGTGATAGAGCTCATTCAACAATCGTGTGCTTCATCCATGCCCATGACTGAAAGCCAGATGCACCCCTGTGGTCTGAACTGTCTGCTGGGGCTTCACTGTGCAACCTGACAGGACCACTACAAGAGCATAGCACTAACTGGGTCAAGCAACATCCCTCATCTGTACCAGGAGTACCAGCTACAAGACACGCCACTGTGCCTGGCCTGTATCAAGAGTTTGGGTGCCATTTTGAGTTGTGTTCAGCGTCATTTTTCTGCTATCCAACGCAAGTTAACGAACGATACCTATGTCCTACTTGTTCACAAATTGGAGGTACGTGGTAGAGCATATTAGGTTGAAAAGTGTCTTAACATGAAACATAAATGCACAAATATTGCTCACCAACTGGAAAAAAACAAACCAAACAGTGTGGAGTACACAAGTGTGGCAAAAGTGTTATCCATTACGTAACGGATAATGAATGACATCGCGTTCGGGTAGCAGATGTTAATGCGAAGATGTTAATTTGAGGCGGTAATGTGGTTGACACACCCAAAGTGCATTAACTAACTAACGGCATTAACAACTGGGTCACAGCAACAACCAGTTTAGAATTAGTCACTGCAGTTTGTATAGTAAGTCAGAAAAGACAGTTTGTGGTAAAAACAAGTTGTTCTACAGAAAGGTCTGTTTTAGTGATCAAAATGTTAAAATGTAGCAAACTGGCATAAGGCAAGTGTAGCAGATGTAATATAAGCAGGATAATGGATTTCATGGTGTTTGTGTAGCAGAACTGAATGTACCTTGATGTATAACTGCCACCTCATACATAACTTATGATAGGCAAACACTGTCATTCATTATTCCTCACAGGTAATCCCCTAAGCACTTTCTAAGGGCAGGCATGGGCTAAAGTGCAAATACTGTGTCACATGCCCAAGAATTTGGGAGCGCTCCTGGCAATTTGCAACAGCTCAGCAGACATTCATCCGTTTTTATCACATACATCTGAGCACAGTCTCTGAAGACATGTTCTCTGCCTTAGGGTTGGAGGGCTTAAGTTTTCAGTTATTATGCCGTTCCAATGCTATTTACCTGTAACCTTAACCTCAAATCTAGCCATTTGCCATGTCAAGTTTTAAGTTTGGTTTTAATAGTCTTGATATTAGTGGGCTAACAGTATTACATTAGCCCACACAGTTAACAACCCAAATATCAACCCAAAGAATCTGCCACGGCTGTACTGTTTCTGGTGTTGTTTGTGTCTTTTTTCTGTTACTATAGAAGCAGAGTTACAAAGAACTTACCAGTGCAAATATGAGGTTGCTTGGTAGAGACATGTTGCATTAGCCAAGGAACCTGTGAAGTCTGTCTCACAATGCACCTCAAAGAATTAAATTTAACCTCTGCAAACACCGCAAGGTACAATATTTGGACTTTTACACTCTCCATGTGCATCTCTATCTGCAAAAGCTTGTATGCATGTAACAACCTTAACTTTAGTATATGATATTAATGAGTTTAGTTTTTCTTTTGCTGTACAAAGCATTTGTGGGATGGGGTGCTGATTTTTCCACTTTTCTAAAAGTGCCTTCAACTACCTAAAAGAAGGAATATTGGTGTCAGTGGTTAACATAATATGCCAGGTGTGGATACCAACAAATACTAGGTCCCTATATTGCTTCTTACATAAGGCCTATTGTGTGATAGAAGGTGTCTTCTAACCAGGGCTCCTCTGAGCTCTGTGTGACTGTATGTTACTCTTCGGTAAAACTTCATTTTATGAATTCTTTTGTAGTGCATCTACATGTAACAACATGTAATATTATGTACTCCCACTGTGCATACCTAACACTAACCCTAACCCTATCGCACAATACATAAGTACATAATGTCACATATTGCTACACACTTTATTACACTGTACTTATTCGATGTAACAGAGAGAGTAAAATAAAGTGTAACCTCACTTTTCATAACCCTGTAATGTAGTTGTATGGCAGTATGTGTCTCCTAATTAAGGCTCATCTGAGCTGTGTGTGACTATATTATATGTTAGTCTTTATATTCCGGTAATGTCTGTGTGTGACTATATTATATGTTAGTCTTTATATTCCGGTAATGTCTGTGTGTGACTATATTATATGTTAGTCTTTATATCCCGGTAATGTCTGAGCTGTGTGTGACTATATTATATGTTAGTGTTTATATCCCGGTAATGTCTGTGTGTGACTATGTTATATGTTAGTCTTTATATCCCGGTAATTTCTGTGTGTGACTATATTATATGTTAGTCTTTATATCCCGGTAATATGTGTGTGTGACTATATTATATGTTAGTCTTTATATCCCGGTAATTTCTGTGTGTGACTATATTATATGTTAGTCTTTATATCCCGGTAATATGTGTGTGTGACTATATTATATGTTAGTCTTTATATACCGGTAATGTCTGTGTGTGACTACTGTATATTATATGTTAATCTTTATATCCCGGTAATGTCTGTGTGTGACTATATTACTGTATATGTTAGTGTTTATATCCCGGTAATGTCTGAGCTGTGTGTGACTATATTATATGTTAGTGTTTATATCCCGGTAATGTCTGAGCTGTGTGTGACTATGTTATATGTTAGTCTTTATATCCCGGTAATGTCTGAGATGTGTGTGACTATGTTATATGTTAGTCTTTATATTCCGGTAATGTCTTAGCTGTTTGTGACTATGTTATATGTTGGTCTTTATATTCCGGTAATGTCTTAGCTGTTTGTGACTATGTTATATGTTAGTCTTTATATTCCGGTAATGTCTTAGCTGTTTGTGACTATGTTATATGTTAGTGTTTATATCCCGGTAATGTGTGGGATGTAGGGCATGTCTTTATCTAATGCTCCCTTTAGTGTCAGGGTTCCTGCTCTCCCGCTTCTGTGGCGAAAGCTTTATCGGCTCTAGCGTCTGCAGACGCACAAAAGAAAGAAGGACCCATTCTTACCCTTTTCACCCCTTCCAGTAGTGAATGACAGGATTGCATTTCCTTCCCCACAAAAGCCAGATTCACGTAAAGAAAGAATGAAGTTGTCCGTAAGATGAGTTCGGCTTTCTCACACACAATGGAGGGATAACCTGGTTAAGCTGCTTGTGTTTTGATCTAGCAGCACAAGAACAAGGTGCATACAAGATCGTATGTACCAGAGATTCTACAGTAGCGCTCACAAATCTTTGCTATGTACTACGCGTGAATGAAATGACCTAGTTAGTACAGGAACACTGCAACATAGAGAACGGTATGAAATAGATGGGACAATGTCACGAGCACAGATGTGGTCTGCTTCAATGTAGACACAGTTGAAAGTGAAAAGGGTGAGTTGGTGTTTTGCCAGGCTAATCTATGTTAAATGAGAAAATTTGTGTTTTGTGTGTGTTAAATGAGGGAGCTGGTGTTTTGCTAGGCTAACCTGTGTTAAATGAGGGAGTTGGTGTTTTGTGTGTGTTAAATGAGCGAGTTGGTGTTTTGTGTGTGTTAAATGAGGGAGTTGGTGTTTTGTGTGTGTTAAATGAGCGAGTTGGTGTTTTGCTAGGCTAACCTGTGGTCAGAAGCAGCCTTGTCCAAGCGTGTGAACACGTCATGAAAAAGATTGCAGCTGGATTTGCTGTTGATTTCGTGACCATAACTCCTCTTCCAGTAGTGCTTCAGGTCATCTGCATATTCCATCACCTGCAAGAATGACAGTCATTTACACACACACACACACACACACACACACGCACGCATGGACGTGTAAATTCGTCACAATGAACAATGAAAAACAAATCTACAAATACAAATGACAAATAACAATGAAAATCAAATCTACACTGTCAAAACAAAAAAAAACAACACAGCAAGAAACCATGTCAGCTGCCACTACAGAGAAAGCAAAATATTTTTTGTCATTTCTGCCCAATCAGTCCAAATGTCTCAGAAGCTTAAAAAACACTGTTAACCTTGTGAAGCTGAAGTGTCCATGTTTCTACTATTTTCTTGCCCGGATATACAGTACCTCATGAGCCCCTATAATATTTCCCCCTCCTCTGGATGTGAATCTGTAAGCCAGCGACAGGTAAACCTGACTGTTGCCCCTAGTGGACATGAGACTCTTTCGCTTGGCTATGACAGTTTGCAGAATGTGACTGTGGGTACCTGTGCATCCGCATAATCAAACAGCTGGCACCAGGGAGAGTTCACAGATTTGATGGCAAACGCATACGCACAGAAGTAAAATGCAGCTTCCGCCATATCTGCAACGAGACAACAATGACGCTGTTTTAAAACAATGTAAGAGTAGGCCCTCTTGTCATTTACCCTTACATGCCATGAAGACTGTTTACACAAAGAAACTGTGGCGAACCATGACCAACAGCACCATCTGCTGTTCAAAGAAGCACACAGCCACAAATTTGATCCAATATGGCGTCCTTGAGTTTGGAACATACTGGATGTTTCATCACATCTATGCTAGAGTCTTCTCCCTTCTAGTCAAAAAATCACCATCACAAACACTACAAATCTGTAACAAACCATTTCCTACATCATAAATAATCATTTCTTTCAGTTGTAAGTGAAATGCACAGTAATATGAAAGAGTTTTACAGAACAAGAGCAAGAGGGGATGGTGGGTAGAAGAAGGAGACAGACCTGCTGTGATGGCACTATAGGGGACCTTCAGTCTATCGGCTATCTTCTCAAACACCCTCTTCATCTCTGGCGTGCTGTGAAAATTCTCCACCTCCATCAGGGCATTCTTGTTCTTCTCCACCTCTGTGATAAACCTGTCACACTGGTCGAAAAATCGCATGAGCGCATCATTCACCTCGTGATCAAACTCTTCACCTGTAAAACAGAACAACAAAAAAAAGAGTCCAAAATTTCTGGTGGTTGTGTTGCTTTATTTTCATGTACTATGTTTTTGGTTAATGTTTTTTGTATGCTGATAACAGGAAACAAATGCATTTGTCTACCTTTTCTTAAAACATTAAGAAAAAGATACATAAACACAGCATTAACCTGATGTACAGTGACACTGCAGCAACATAACACAACATTGCACAACAGCAATGGGAAACATTATTAGCTGATGGGGAATTAGTAGTAGCTGAGGTTAGGGCTGGGCGATATGGACCTAAACTAATATCACGATATTTCTGGGCTGACTAGCGATATACGATACATATCGATATTTCAAAAACAGGATGAGCAAAGTGTTTCATGTTAAGTTAAGACTGCTCTAAAAGAGCTGTGCAAATGAAAAAGTAAACAGTAACATACACAGGGGTACAGCTGAGTGATCCGAGAAAGCTCCGGCTGTCTGAACAGTGTGAACACATTAGGATAAGTGGTTTTGATAAAGTGGTATTGTATCATCGAAAATATATCGATATGGCGATATAGTGTCAAATACATATCTTCTTTAAAAATATATCGATATTATCGTAAATTATCGCCCAGCCCTAGCTGAGGTACTCTAAAATATCTATTACCTGTGTGCTGCATTTGTGTAGCTGTGGCATTATTATTTATTATCCCAATCATAAATGTTATTACATGTTTACTAACTCTTATTTAGGCGCTATATTCAGTAGTATACACTGACTGAATGCAACAACTATGCTAAAACAGTGTTAATATTGATAGAAAGTACCATTTTGAGAAGGAAATCACAAATGTGGAGCCCACTACCTCAAGGATACAAGGATAGAATGATATTGTATTGTCACATGCATAGACCTACTACTGGGTAGAGTAGGACATGCAGTGAAATTGCCGGTTGTCGGTCTAAACTGTGTATGGGAAGGGGGGAGTTAAGCACCTCTCATACTTATTTTGAATGTTTAATACAATGCAAGTAGGGAAAGAGGCCATGAGTAGGCTACTTAGGGGACCAATGTTTATTTGGGAGCAGAAATACAAGATGAGCTGAACATTACAGAGAAATAAGCCCACAATCAGTTTGTAAACAGCCACTGAAAGGTCACTACCAAAGTCCACAACTTGTCACCAGCCTACACCTGCAAAGACAGAGGGCAAGTATACACAAAATCGGGAATATCAGATAGTTTAGTAAGCTAAATTTGTACATTTCACATACCTTCAATATTAAAAGACGTCATCAAACCTCTCTTGAAAGCTATGGTGCTGTTGACACACCTGTGCTTGGAGCTTGTGATCATTTTTATGCGCCCACTCCGCAGATTCTGCTCCGTTATCAGAGTTGGGAAGGATTTCGCCAGTCTCTGTGCCAGGTGTGTATGGTCCTCCTGTCCCTTCCGCGCAAGACGGCCGTCCATGTCTTCTGTATACCACATCTCCCACTGAGATAGGCTCACATTCTGCATCCAATCGGACGCATTGGATAGCACTAGGTCATAAAAGTGCCCCATTTTCTTCACATTTTTAGTGGTGGGGTATCGAGTACCATGACGTATAACTGCAGTCAAGTGAACTGCACGACAGTCAGTGGAGGGTAAAATAGGTAACGTTTCATTCACTGCGAGTATGTCGTTGATCAAGTATGGGTTAACTTCTTCATAGCGACCTTTGGTACCAAAGTATGTGGCTATTGAGGGAATACCTGGAGCATCTGGAATATTGTTCTCAGTATCACAGCAGGCTATACTAAAACTCAGATAGACAAGCCCAATCACCTTCGGAACCAGAGTCATCGTTGCCCTCTCCAGTGGTCCTGAACTCCTGAACCTACTGCCTATGTGCTGAACTGATGAACATTTCCACCTGAAAATGCAAATATTTGTCCTGGGGCCAACCACAGTGTATTCCAGGGTTTGGGAAGACTATTAGCGGCAGTTCTTTCATTGTCGTCAAAACGCTGTAGTTTAAACATGATATTATATCAGTGAAATGTTGCCTTCACTAGTCCACATATTCCTAATTTGTGTACTCCTCAGTGCCTTGCCTGCACTGTAAACGTAAACTAGCCTATAAAAACGGTCATAGTATTGGCTTATTTCAATAAAACCCTGATTCACTGAGAATCACACAGGTCCACTAGTTGTAACATAGTTGTAACATAAATTATGCTACCTCATAGTCTCATCAGGTTCCTGAAAATATTAGGTTGTTGATGTGAATGTAGAGGTTGTTTTTGGGCCTGTTTCTGTAGGCTAATGAATAACAGGGAGATGTGAGATTTAGGCTATGAAGGGAACACTAGTTACAAATATGTCAGCATTGCACATCTTTAGGTGTAGGTTTATGGGGCCAAAATTGTCAGATGACTATTCTGTAGCTATAGTTCTGATATAGCCTACTAATGGTGTGAGGTCTCCCTAGGCTTTGCATTTCGAGTGTGATAGATAGGATATGCCTTACATATTGTATTATAATGAAAATATAATATGAATATTAAAAAAAAAAGTTAAGAATTCTTTCTGGAGCTAACAGCATACTCTTGATAAGGCTGTAGTCTACCTTACAGTCAGTCAAGTAATAGGCTAATTTGTCTGATAAAATGGATGGACGGATGGATGGATAGATAGCTAGATAGATAGAAAGATAAGAGTGTGTGGAGATATTAGGTGTGTCTTGACCAGAGATATAGTTGTTATTGTATAGTGTAATGGCATATGGCAGGAAATATTTCCTGTATCTGTCCCTACAACAGCAGAGTTAGAGCAGTCTGTGAGAGAAGACACTCCGCTGTCTGTCCACAGTGTGATGGAGAGGGTGCTTATCATTGTCCATGATGGTTAACAGTTTTTTTAGAGTTCTCCTCTCCACCGCAGTCTCTAAAGAGTCCAGCCTGAGACCTAGTACCCAGCCAGCCTTCCTGATGATCTTATTTAGTTCAACGCTACTGCCCCATCACACAACAGCAAAGAAGAGATATAGCAACAACAGACTGGTAAAAGCTCCCCAACATTTTGTTGCACACATTAAAGGATGTCGGCTTCCTTAGGAAATATAGTCTGCTCATCCTTCTTATATACAGCCTCGGTATTAGATGTCCAGTCTAGTCTGTTATCAATCACCACACCTCCTCCACCACCAAAAATAATCTGCTTTACCAAAGGAGAAATAAAAACAATCCACATGTTAAAATTTCCAAACAACTCTGTGCATCTTGAAATGCATTCAGTTGCATGTGTTTGGTGTTTTGTGTAGTTTCTATAGTTTGACATATCCATAGATTGTATTTCTATTGCTATTTCTGTTATTAATTTTAAATAAATAAGCTACTGAATTTGGAAATGAAGAGTCTGATAATCCTCTTTATAACGTTTATGCTTAAACAGTAGAATTAATTTACAGAAATCTGTCCTAAAATAAATGACCAAAGACTATGTTTCAGAAATTATCTCAGCTAGAAGCAGTAATGTTTCTCTGAATGTTAGTGGAGGGTTTTCAAAGGCTGAGGCCTACCTTCCCATACACGTTCCGTAAGTGTATGGATAAGGATACAATCTTTCCCCGGGTAAAATAATGGTTGGACTGTTGGATTGTGTGTTCCTTGGACTGCGTAATTTATCGCTGTGGATTATGGGTAAAAAAGTGACTCCCTCCCTCCCTGTGCTTTCTGACAACATTTCAGTATCCTACGCGTAGCTAACAAGCGTAGAGAAGCCGTCCTGTCCAACACAAAGTACGCACTCTTTGGTAGTCAATTCGAAGGTGATCATAAATGACGCGTCAAGAAAGCTGGTCTGCTCCTAATGCAGATTTTCATGGAGAAACAGGAGACGACATCTTATACTGAGATACTTGGCTATATTTTGTCTACTATTTATATGCCACATTCCAGTGCTAGCATACCCGTCTTAAGTCCTCAGATGTAACGTTAACGTTATGCGGTAAGTGAAAGACAAACAACAACGCGCCAACATGCACTGATCACAGTTATCAAATCCCTAATGTGGCCCAGTATTTGCGAACAAGATATGTCTGTTGTGATTTATTGCTTGCTAATGAACCAACCTTTGCACTGTAACTGTAACGTTAATCCATAGCCTACTTAACGCAACTATCCAGCAAGCTCATTACAGCGACGTCATTGTTGGGAAAACAACAGTGGGATAGGATATTTAAGCAACTTCAGTCTCGCTTAGGCTAACGTTGGGCTGCTTAAAAACAACCAGCATTTTACACAAAGTTGTTTACCCTTTACCCCAGGTAAACAGCTAACCACAGGTAAGTTCTGATCATCGTTTGGTGTTTTTTATGGTAGTTTTGAAGATCAGGCTACCACCACCACCTTCTCCTGGGGTGTGTGACAGTTACTGCTTTTAACTTTTGAGTGTGCTAACGTTACATTGTATCTAAAGTGGAATTTTTCGCTGCAAGGACAGCAGAAGTCTGGGGTGATAAATGGTAGTGCATTTGGTGGTCGTCATTTCACGGTGGAGATATTTGTTTAAGGTACTAGAATTATTACTTCACAGTGCGCACAACTGTGTTTGTTTACGCGTATGCGCCTTAGCATTTGATAGGCATATTGCCTCAAATGGCGGGTCTACAATTAGCTTACTTAAACATTTGGTTTTAACTGACACCTGGAGGCACAGATAGTACTCTTTAATCAGTCGGCAAAAGGTCCAGCGTCGTCATATGCATCACGTCTTGGATTGTAACGACAGCAATAATACACATGCAGGCTTTAGGAAAGCACATGAGCTTGTTGGGTGGACATGGTCCTGGTGGATAGCCCATTTCAATTTGTTAAACTGCACTTACCTTACTATTACCTTACTGCACTAACAGACACATCTGAAGTAAGATCTATGTGTTTTTTTGCGTTTTTTTCTCATTTGGTGATTTGGGCAGAATGTAAGGTGAAGTACTGCCCTACAAACTTTAGGTCTCCCTCTCTCTCTCTCTCTCTCTCGCTCTCTCTCTCTCTCGGAGATACATGTACACGCACTCACATACACTCACTTGCTCTCTATTGTGTTCACGGTGGTAATTTGATCACAGTTCTTCATAGTGCATGGATAAAAAGAAGAGTGAGAGAGTAGCATTCGACCTGATTCTCTTTTGAGTTTGCACGGAGCCTAAATGAACCTGTACCGGTGGGACAAGAAAGGATAGACCTCGGCTCGGCTCTCCTAACTGCCACCCCCAGAGGAGGAGTGGAGAACACAAAGGTTAAACACTGTGCGTCTGGTGTGTGTGTGTGTGTGTGTGGGTGTGTGCATCGGGGAGAGAGGAAAGGAGGAGGGACGAGGAAAAGCTGGAAGCGAAATGGCACAGTGCAGTGAGTCTGCTTTGTCTCTTAAAGAGACTCTCTTTCTGCAGAGCCAAGGACGGTGGATGTCCAGTCCTGTAGAGAGAGAGAGAGAGAGAGAGAGAGAGAGAGAGAGAGAGAGAGAGAGAGAGAGAGAGAGAGAGAGAGAGAGAGAGAGAGAGAGAGAGAGAGAGAGAGAGAGAGAGAGAGAGAGAGAGAGAGAGAGAGAGAGAGAGAGAGAGAGAGATGGGCACAATGAATCAGTTTTACTGGCTCCTCCACAACTGGCCAGGCCTCAGCATCCCCTCGTACGGCCCTGGGCTGTGGCCCCAAACTGGGATGGGTGTGGCCCCAAACTGGGATGGGTGTGGGCCCAAACTGGGATGGGTGTGGGCCCAAACTGGGATGGGTGTGGGCCCAAACTGGGATGGGTGTGGGCCCAAACTAGGATAGGTGTGGGGTTTTAGCAAACAGCAGTTCCAGCTTTATGTGGGTGTTTGCTCAGGAAGGCGAAGTGGAAAGGCATGGCAGCCACTGTATACAGGTGTTTCCTTTGGAGGGGATGGGTTGTTTTTGGTTCAGGTCACCTCCACATGTGTCTGTGTGTGTGTGTGTGTGTGTGTGTGTGTAAGTGGACATGAAGCGGGAGGCAAAGCCGCGCTGGTCCTTGGGTTCCCAAGACGTGTGCTAAATTAGAAATGCATGAGTTTTCATTACGTCTCTCATGATGTGTCCCAGTTTCCCTGTTGTTGGAGAGAGCAACATGGTCTCAGCACTCTCCCTCCCCCCTCTTTCTCTCTCTCTCTCTGTCTGTCTCTCTTTCTCTCTGTCTGTCTCTCTTTCTGTCTGTCCCTCTCTTTTCTCTGTCTCTATCTGTCTCTCTATCTCTCTTTCTCCCTCTGTCCCTCTCTTCTGTCTTTCTCTCCCCCCCTCTCTTTCTCTGTCTCTCTCTCACTCTCTCCCTTTCTCTGTCACTCTGCCCTCCCCACCAACCCGCCCTACAGGTCACCTGCACAGTGGTGAGAATCTTGCTAAAGCATGCTGCTGTCACGCTCCGCTACACCACCGACAGATCGAAGTGGTGAGGGACATAGTGACCAGTCGGTTTAACCACATGTCTTTATTGCACAAGGCCACTTCCTGTTTTGTGTGTGTTTGTGTGTGTGTTACTTTAGTATGAGAATAAAAACATGAATTCTGGATGTGGACACTGGTCCATGTGTGTCACTGATAAGTGTGTATCAGCGCATGTTGGTGCATGTTCCCATCTCTGGTTTGGAAGCTGTTGTGTGGGGGTGGGTGGGGTTGTAGCTGTAATGACAGGCCCAAGGAAATATAACACTCGGTGAAGGATGTGAAAGAGCTAGTTTGAAGAAGAGAAAGCTGTGAGGCGCATTGTGTGAGGGTCTGTGTGATGCAACCCTCAGTGTAATGTCAGGGTAGTGTGTGTGTGACTTCAGAGAAACTAATCTGATCTTCCTACATGCATGCAGGCATGTCCAAGCATGCACATGTATACACACACACACACACACACACACACACACACAAAGGTCTCTGCTGAATTTGGACTCTCCATACAGAGCTTCTGGCTTGTGTATGCATCAGTAGAAAGCTTTTTTAAGTGTTGGATTGTAATGGGATGCCCAACTCTGTGAGAACATGGCTGATCTATCAGTAACAGGGCACCTGAGCAATGTCCCTTTAATCTATTCATCTGTTGTATTCATGGGATTCCTACAGGATTAATCAGCGATCGGTCTCCTTTCTCCCAGTGTTTATCTGTCTGCCCTTTTGTAATTTGTTATTTGGATGGTAATTTAGATTTCTTTATTTTGTAGCAGGAAGGCGGAGATGCATTAAATCACTTTCATTTCTGTGTAACCATTTATGGCACACATAGTCTACTACCTTACTTACCCAGCTGCACCGCCAGTGCTGTTCACAGCACATTTGAACACATACTCTTCCGTGTGTGTGTTTGCGTGTGTGCGCGCGCACACGTGTGTGTGTGTGTGTGTATGTGTCCTAGGTGTATTTGATCACCTGGAGGAGATGCTTAGTCATTAGTTAACGCACCTGGCTGTGGGAATGGTAATGAGGCAGTAATCACACAGCTCTGGAGAAACGGGCCTTATTATTCCCTCTGACCCAACGCCTCCTGAGGCCCATGCAGTAATCACACAGCTCTGGAGAAATGGGCCTTATTATTCCCTCTGACCCAACACCTCCTGAGGCCCATGCAGTAATCACACAGCTCTGGAGAAATGGGCCTTATTATTCCCTCTGACCCAACGCCTCCTGAAGCCCATGCAGTAATCACACAGCTCTGGAGAAACGGGCCTTATTATTCCCTCTGACCCAACACCTCCTGAGGCCCATGCAGTAATCACACAGCTCTGGAGAAACGGGCCTTATTATTCCCTCTGACCCAACACCTCCTGAGGCCCATGCAGTAATCACACAGCTCTGGAGAAACGGGCCTTATTATTCCCTCTGACCCAACGCCTCCTGAGGCCCATGCAGTAATCACACAGCTCTGGAGAAACGGGCTTTATTATTCCCTCTGACCCAACGCCTCCTGAGGCCCATGCAGTATGTCTCTATAAACCGCCTACGCCTCGCGCCACAAACACACAGCAACGTTGCCGCTCTTTATGTTAAGTCCCACTCTACTCGTACAGTGATAATGAAGACTTCTGCTGTGCTTCTAATTTAGCAGTTGCTGCAGTTTGGTTTCTGATAGGTAGAAGATCATGCTGGTCTGGCTGATTTGTTCTGTTTTACTAAGTGAAGGACATTGATGATAGGGATGCTACAGCCATGACCCAGAAACTCAGTGTGGTTGACCAGTTTAACCAGCATGCCTTATTTTTTGGCATTAGCAGGAAATGTTGTCATGGTGACGCCGTGGTTTCAGTTTTCCACAAGAAAAGACAACAGATGTTGACTACCAGAATATTTCAACTCTGTGAAAAGGTGTAAGCACATTTTTTTGGTTTATGCAGCATAATAAGAAAATGAATGTTTATTCAGTTCTGCATCACTGAGTGTAAGCTGTAACCAGGGGAGATATCCTCCATACACACTCCGGCTGCACACACCACAGTGGATGCACCACTTCACTCATTATCACATCGAGAGTGTGTGTGGGTGTTACAGCCCCCGACGCGTGGGTGTGATTCTGCGTGGAGAGTGTCAGAGGCTGTTACGTTTTTAACTAGACCACAGGGAGTGGGTTTATTTAGAATTTGAAAGTGAAGGGGTGGAAGGCACATGGCGTTATCAGGCAGTAGAGTCCGTAATTGTACGTTTGTGAAGGTCACATGAATGCCAGTGATAATTGTGCTAATGTGTGTCTCAGGCCTAGTTTCTGTGTGGTATTTCAACGGGCTTACTGTATGTGTTATTAAAGTCACTGTAGTGCACCCAAAGAATTTAGATTCAGGCAATCACAGATGCGCACAGAGTTTAGAACTGTATCTGCATGTGATGAAAGGACTATACAAGGTCCACTCTTTATCTTCTTGTATCTGCTCCTGATTACCTGAGATCGCAAGCTGGCCATGTTTCACACGGTTGTTGTAAACATCTGTGTGTTCTGTGGCTTATCATGACAGAGACCTGCGCATTTCCGCCTTTTTCACATTTCTGGGTTCTGCAACAGACTGGTCAAGTGTGTCTTCCTGCTTGGCGCTGCGGTGCAACACCTGGAAGTCCGGTAACACTGGTGGACGGGAAACAATGACTTTAAAACTGTTAAACCTTTTTGCACACCTAAAGAACAGGTGCGTTGGATGTAACGCATGGTCTACAAATTAGACTACCAACTATTACACCCTGCCCATTCTGCAAGCAATATTTATTTGCAGTGTTTTGGCCAGTGGACTTTCGTCAGGTTAGTTCACAACAACAAATATTACCTGTGGAATGGACAGGGGGTGGGAAACAAGGAAGGACAAAAATAATCAAAGGTGGCCTCGCTTTTCGTTATTGAAAACTTGGCGGAAGCCAGTGAGAGCCACACGCCATTTCCTTTCTCTCCTGTGCTTGCCACAGCATTGCAGGATTGAAATCTTCTCAATGAAAACCTTTACTTTGTCAGCCTTAAAAGGTTCACTTCCTGTGTCAGAGGTTATAATAATAATAACCCTAGACAGACTGTGGAAACAGGAAGTAAAGGCAGAGAACACTAGCCTGGTAAACCCGCCCCTTGTGCTTCATGTTATTCTGTGCAGAGGGTCTGACCATGCTGTTGTTGACATTCATGTGTTCGGACCAAGCGAATCCGAGCCAATCAGCAAACAGAGGGAGTGTTTGTGAGCGATGACGTTGACTTTTGTGCTACATTTGAATTGTAGTGCGTAGGTAGGCTAATTGCATACGTTACGACCAGACGTTAGCGATTGGGTAAAGGCAGAGCCACTTTTTTTAAACTCAGTCCACACCTCCAGGAAGAAATCGTTTCTCAATGCAGCAAAGCCAGACCCTCTGTACAAAATGAAATGAAGTACGAGGGGCTGGTTTACCAGCCTAGCGAGGCCAGACCCTCTGTACAAAATGAAATGAAGTACGAGGGGCTGGTTTACCAGGCTAAGAGAACACAGGCTCCATGTGGACTTCTGATTGGCCTGAATATCCAATTTGTTCCGTGCTGAAACGCTGTAAATGGTTACAGGTTGTCTGTGCAGTGGACGCAGATCTGATTTGGCCACTGCTCATGACCACTGCTCCCCTGTGGACATCCAGGCAGAGCTGGAATAGAGGAGCACAGATCGGAAAAACACACACCTGCGTCACTCAGCTCTGTGTACGGGCCTACACACACACACACACACACACACACACACGTCTCACTCACCCTCGTGTATGTAAGCACACTTGCTGCTCACACTGTGAAACTCTTGAATGTGTTGTGCTGGGTTTCAAATATTCATGCTGACACACAAACACACTTTCTCAGACTCCCAGAACCATAGAGCACATGATGATGTGAAGTTAATCGTTTGCACCTTCATAGGAAAACCCCCAAGGACATGACTGTTTGAGACAGACAGCTGAACAGCCCAATTCCCCCACCACACACACACACACACACACACACAGACACAGACACCCACCCACCAATTACCCCATCACCACCACCACTACATACACACACACACCCTACACCCGCCACCCTCTTGTTCTTACTGTCAAGACAACGCCGCTTTTTGAAGCCCACGCATTTTTAAAAGCACTCACTGACGTAATGTTCTTTTCAGAGGTCAGACAAACCACTTCCTGTCTCACATCACCTTCTCCCACAGTGCACCGCTGCCCTTAAGACATCTGCATCTTTTCATATGAGGAAGACCGAGGTAATGCTGTGGAGACCTCTGACAAATGTTTTTATTTATTTATTTTTTACTTTTAACTGAACTGAATAACTCTTCAGTTCTTTAGGGTTTTTTTTCAATATATAGTTTATTATGTAAACTGTTGAGTAAGATCTGTCTCTCTTACCTAAAGTTTGTGTATGGAAGCATATCTGTTCCAAAATTCAAATGAGAATGCAATCTGCATTATGCAATTCAATGGGCAATTCATTATGCAATTCAATAATGCAATTTGCAATTGTATTGTACACATTGCAATGTAATACGCAAAGTTTTAATTAAATCTTCAATTCAATTCGAATTATGTTGATTATAAATTTGAATAAACATGTATTTAATTGCATTCCATTTTGCCATGGTACTTCTGTCTTAAAATTCAAATGGCAATTCTTTTTGCAAAGGAATATTTTATACTCAGTGTCACAATTTAACTTCCAATTCTTTTTGCAATTTGAAATTAAAAGTTTAATGTAGGATTGCATTTTAAAAACATATTTGGCAAAAGTGTCAATGGATGACACCCCTTACAACCATTTGAATTATTATTCGTAAAATAGCGCCCCTTTGTGATTGCAAAGCACATTGCCATGCTCTTTGTGTCGCAAAATTCAAATGGCAATTTAAATGGCAATAATTTGTGCAAACCACGCTTCCACCCTGTCAGTCTCCCCGTCCCGCCCTTCTTCTACTGTCTAATGGCCCCGCCCGCCATTCGTCAAGGCGCGAACTTGTCATAGACAGTAGAAGGAACTTCTTCACTTTCCGTGTTAATCACTACTACCGTTAGCAATGGAGGAGCTAGCTGCTGTAATAAGGTCTCTGGCCGATGATGTCGAACACCACCGTGTCAGCGAGTCTGATGCAAGGGACAACAAACAACCCTACGCATTACTTGTTGCCCATCAGGAGGGTTTTTCTTTGAAGACCGATCTGCTCGTGCATGAGCAGTTAATCTTCCGGGATGGATATTTAAGTCTGTTTTTTACACTTACTGTTTCCCTTTGGTTATGAACAATGTGTGTTCCTTTTGGTTATGAACAATGTGTGTATGTTTATTAAAACACGGATTGCTCAATAAATGTGCATTATTGCAAAATATGTATCAGTGTTTATGTCGTCGTTGCACTTAGTAAATAATCAGATTCGTAGTCGTATGCAATTGGACATCTTTTTGGAGCTTGAAGACGTTTTAAGCCCTGTTGTTGGCATGATGTATGCGTTAATAACCATGCCTTTAGTAGATAGCTATCGTCCCCTAACAGCGACTCATCAAGAGGGGGATCCCTCTCGTTATATCCCAAAGCGTTGTGCGCCCATAAAATAGCTTTTCAGCAATGCGCAACTGACGACAGACCAGGGTTTTGTGGTCACTGGCGGATTTAATTTTTACGTCCTTATAATAGCATCTAGCACGCTTTGCGCCAGACCACACCTCTTCTTTTCGCTGACACACCCGTGATGGCGTGGTGTCATCTGCTATCTAGACAACGTGATTTTTTGCCTGAAAAAAATGAACGGTGCGCTGGCACAGAATAGTAATGACACCATGCGCACGTTGCGAATGCACAGTGCGCCGCGGCATTATAGGGCCCGGAAAGTGAAGAAGTTCCTTCTACTGTCTATGAGAAGTTCGCGCCTTGACGAATGGCGGGGCGGGGCCATAGACAGTAGAAGAAGGGCGGGGTGGGGAGACTGACAGGGCGGAAGCGTGGTTTGCACAAATTATTGCCATTTGAATTTTGCGACACAAAGAGCGTGGCAATGTGCTTTGCAATCACAAAGGGGCGCCATTTTACGAAAAATAATTCAAATGGTTTTAAGGGGTGTCATACATTGACACTTTTGCCAAATATGTTTTTAAAATGCAATCCTACATTAAACTTTTAATTTCAAATTGCAAAAAGAATTGGAAGTTAAATTGTGACACTGAATATTAAATATTCCTTTGCAAAAAGAATTGCCATTTGAATTTTAAGACAGAAGTACCATGGCAAAATGGAATGCAATTAAATACATGTTTATTCAAATTTATAATCAACATAATTCGAATTGAATTGAAGATTTAATTAAGACTTTGCCTATTACATTGCAATGTGTACAATACAATTGCAAATTGCATTATTGAATTGCATAATGAATTGCCCATTGAATTGCATAATGCAGATTGCATTCTCATTTGAATTTTGGAACAGATATGCTTCCATATTTGTGAGTTCTTGAAAATATTTGTTTAACATTTTTGTTGACTTGTGACCTGAGGCGACATTTAAGTTCATACTGGTGCTCCATTTATTTGTACTTAGCACTTCTCCTGATAGTTAATATTAATTCAACATTATGCCACGATAATCAAATATAATAGAGTGGCACTACCAAGCTTTATTCTCCCAGCCTAGTCTTGGAGTTGATAACCTGGTGCTTGTAACATATGCAAAAGTATTCCAGACAGTTATCGGTAGTGTGTGTGTGTGTGTGTGTGTGTGTGTGTGTGTTAGTGCTGGGTAAATATTTGCTGTGTGCTCACATGTTTTGTTGGGCAGGTGGAACAGGGTCGTATGTTTACCTTTGAATGAGAAACTGCTCCCTATAAACAGTAGCCCTTCTAGCCCTTACAAAGGCGTGTAAAGACCATTTAAACCAGCATGTGTGTGTCGGTTAAGTCGTAATGAACATCCGAATAGGAGCTCTGTGTTGATTAAAGACAGACTCCATGCTTCGCGTAAGCACATGTAAGGAACGCTGCAGCTTGGATCTTGGTGAGTTGTGGTGTCGTTTATGGCCGTGTTCCAAGGGTTGCTGCATGTGTCGCCACGTGAAACTGCAGTCACATCACAAGGAAGTGAAACGTGTATGGTGGCTGTCATTGGAGACGAGTGTATGTGCAGGCGTGTCCCTCATTTACAGCCTTTGTCATTACACCCTTCAGTCATCTGAAGAAACCTTTTTCAGACAAGGTTGTTAGTGAGGGTTAGCTGTCAGAGACAGGCAAGTTGCTGGAGGAACGTGAAGCAGACCACTACAAATCTTAAGTAAGACTTCTTTTTTTGTGTGTGTGTACCTCAGTCTGTGTTGTTGCGTAGTGCTGTATTGGTCTTCAGATCTTCAGATGGGACTTACTGTGTCTGTGTGTTACTGTGTTTGGACTGAACCAATCGCCTGCTGCTTCACTCGTTTGCTTTTTCTCTCCCACACACACACACACACACAGACACACACACACACACTTCTGTAGGTGTATATGTGTTATTATGTATTATTTACATTTTATCTGGGGGCTATTAAAAAAATTTCAAGTTCACTGCTGTGTTTAAGGCTTTGAGTCCACATCACTGACCTAGTCCTCACTTCTAGAAGGGTGAATGGAGAAAATGTCTCGAGCTCTTAGTGCACTCTGCACACTGACCAGAGTAATTCTGCACACTGGCTAGAGTAATTCTGCACACTTAATAGAGTAATTCTGCACACTGGCTACAGTAATTTTGCACACTGGCTAAAGTTATTCCGCACACTGGCTAGAGTAATTCTGCACACTGAATAGAGTAATTCTGCACACTGGCTAGAGTAATTCTGCACACTGAATAGAGTAATTCTGCACACTGAATAGAGTAATTCTGCACACTGGCTAGAGTAATTCTGCACACTGGCTAGAGTAATTCTGCACACTGGCTAGAGTAATTCTGCCTACTGACTACAGTAATTCTGCACACTGAATAGAGTAATTCTGCACACTGGCTACAGTAATTCTGCACACTGAATAGAATAATTCTGCACACTGGCTAGAGTAATTCTGCACACTGGCTAGAGTAATTCTGCACACTGAATAGAGTAATTCTGCACATTGGCTAAAGTTATTCCGCACACTGGCTAAAGTAATTCTGCACACTGGCTAGAGTAATTCTGCACACTGGCTAGAGTAATTCGGCCTACTGACTACAGTAATTCTGCACACTGAATAGAGTATTTCTGCACACTGAATAGAGTACTTCTGCACACTGAATAGAGTATTTCTGTCCTGGGTTGACTGTGTTGCTGTGTGCTCAGGGGTAACCTGTGTTTGTCTGACCTTGGCACTGTGTCACTGTAGAGAGAATAACACACTTGTGTGGCTAGTTATTTTTTGGGCATAAATGTGTGTTTGTGTGTGTGTGTATGTGTGTGGTGTACACGTGTAGTTATGTGTATTTGCATGGTGTGTGTGTGTGTGTGTGTAACTGTAGGGATACTGCATACTGGAAATGTGGAAATGGTGAACATTTGTCACTTACCAGCTGGATTCTATTTTCAGTTAGCGTTCCACTCGCTCCGCAGAGAGCTCCTCCAGAGAGGCTGTAATGGAAGAAATGAGCATGCTGATGCACATGGCCGTGTGTGTGTGTGTGTGTGTGTAAAGCATACAGGTATGTGTACCACTTTGGTTGTCATAGCATAAGAGTACTGTGTTTGCTGTGTTTGTCTCTAGGTCCATGCCTTTAGCTACAGTTAGCTGACTGTTTATAACTGTATATAATAACTTATAACGTATATGATCTTTTTTCACACTCCACAATGATTTTATCTTAGTGTTTGGTACTGTAAAAACATCAGGCCACATTCACAATGTCAAGTTTCTTTTGTCTGTGCGATTGTGGTCATACCTCAAGAGACCTGCCTTTTCAGGAAGTGTTTGCTTGTGTGGTAAAGCATGATGCCTTAAGCAGCGTGCCATTGTCACCGGCTCGCTAGATTCAGAGTAGATCTCATGGGCCTCACTGGCTCGCTAGATTCAGTGTAGATCCCATGGGCCTCACTGGCTCGCTAGATTCAGTGTAGATCCCATGGGCCTCACTGGCTCGCTAGATTCAGAGTAGATCCCATGGGCCTCACTGGCTCGCTAGATTCAGAGTAGATCCCATGGGCCTCACCGGCTCGCTAGATTCAGTGTAGATCCCATGGGCCTCACTGGCTCGCTAGATTCAGAGTAGATCCCATGGGCCTCACTGGCTCGCTACATTCAGAGTAGATCCCATGGGCCTCACTGGCTCGCTAGATTCAGAGTAGATCCCATGGGCCTCACTGGCTCGCTAGATTCAGTGTAGATCCCATGGGCCTCACTGGCTCGCTAGATTCAGTGTAGATCCCATGGGCCTCACTGGCTCGCTAGATTCAGAGTAGATCCCATGGGCCTCACCGGCTCGCTAGATTCAGAGTAGATCCCATGGGCCTCACTGGCTCGCTAGATTCAGAGTAGATCCCATGGGCCTCACTGGCTCGCTAGATTCAGTGTAGATCCCATGGGCCTCACTGGCTCGCTAGATTCAGAGTAGATCCCATGGGCCTCACCGGCTCGCTAGATTCAGAGTAGATCCCATGGGCCTCACTGGCTCGCTAGATTCAGTGTAGATCCCATGGGCCTCACTGGCTCGCTAGATTCAGTGTAGATCCCATGGGCCTCACCGGCTCGCTAGATTCAGTGGGCCTCATCTCTCTTCAGCAGCATTAAAGGCATATGTGGATGCTTAGCTTAGACAAACACAGACGTACAAGTCTCATAAAATAATTTTATTATTTTTAATTACTTATCAACACGAGGACGGTTCCTGGCGATCAAGTATCTATTAACGTGACAGTACAATTTACAGAAACAAAAAAATAGATTAGATTAGATTCAATTGTCATTACACATGTATAAGTACAGGGTAATGAAATGTGGTAAAATGTCAGACCTGTGGACTTTACTGGTAGACAGAATCCATACACCACCTGGGTTGGAGCTTGGCCTTCGCTGCTGCTGCTGTAGCTGCTGCCTCATGGCCGTGTGTGTGTGTGTGTGTGTGTGTGTGTGTGTGTGTGTGTGTGTGTGTGTGTGTGCGCCTCGGGCCGTGTGTGGTGTCCAAAGGTCTGTGACTCATGACTGACTCAGTGGGTGATTCGGCCATGTTGGCAGCCTGTAGCACGGCTTCCCCTCTGCTATAATCAGCCCCTCCCAGTTGCTGCCACTGTCACCGTCACCGTCACCGCGGCCTGGCCCTGACCTGCTCCCCAGCAGATAGCCAGGGCGTCATGTCGTGCTGATGGCCTTGGACCAGAGCACTGTTTGAATATTAATATTCATGAGGCCTTCAGTATGAACACAACTTTACAGACAGGCAGATGTTGGCTTAAAAAGGAGACAAGAACTGATATAAAAGTGTCCTTGGATGGATGGATGGATGGATGGATGGATGGATGGATGGATGGATGGATGGATGGATGGATGGATGGATGGTTGGATGGATGGATGGATGGATGGTTGGATGGGGACATAAAGATGACCAGGAAGATATGTATGGGATGAGAGGGACAGCACATAAATCCAGACATGATGATGATCCGCCGTCCCGTTTCTCATTTTTACGGGCGGCCCTTTAGGCCAATCAGTGAAGTTGATGTGCCGGCTGCTGCTGCAGTGCTATGAATAGCAGTGCCACGAATAGCAGTGCCACACACATTTCCTGTTTCAACAGGAAGTTCTGAAGTTTACTTGGTAGATTTTCAGAATGTTCTAAACGGAACCGTGTGAGGGGAATATTACACACGTCTGTTTTCACAACATTCTGACCCACATACAGCTCAGACCAGCAGTGCTACTAAGGCTCATTGTTGCTGTTGTTTGTGCCTCTGCACAATGGACATCTACGGTGGCCGAGGAGTGCCACAACACAACACGAATACAAAAGCCCACAACAGGAACGCAAAAGCCCACAACACGAACGCAAAAGCCCACAACACGAACATAACGGAACTCATTCTATAACGGAAACTGATGTAACTATGGACTGTCTCCTTGCCATAGTGGTACTAATATAGCTAGTCATCCTAATATAGCTCCTAATACCTCCTAATATAGCTAGTCAGTCTAATATAGCTAGTCATCCTAATATAGCTCCAATACCTCCTAATATAGTAGTCTTTCTAGTCCTCCAACTTAAGAAATTTTCTGAACGTACAGACAGCGGAATACTAAGGGTGTAGGTAGGTACAATAACGCTTTGGTAGTGGCAGAGATATACCATTCTTAGGGCTGCTCAATTAATCGAATTCTAATCGTGATAACGATTTCAGGGTCAAACGATCTCACAACACATAAAATCGAGGGAAACAATGTTTTTTTTCCTAATGATTTTCTACTGTTTGTACTGTACATTAGATGTATACATTACACATTTCTACTGTTTGTACATTAGACATCAAAGGAGATGTTTACAAAGAAAGGTATTAGGGAAAATCCGAAGGTACAAGACAGTTTTTTCAAAATGTTTTTGAATACATTTTCAATAAATGAAGCATGTTACTGAGGAAAACAAAATAATCGTGTGAATAATCGTGATTTTAGTTTTGGCCCAAATAATCGTGATTCTAATTTTTTCCAAAATCGAGCAGCCTTAACCATTCTACTATTCTATTCTAAAGTTTGAAAATATTGCTATATTTCTATATGTTATTAGCCTCGGGCTGTTATTATACACCCCAGTATTATAGCAGTAATGGCTATGGCTTTGCAAAATCCCTATGTAAATTTATGTTCCCCGGATTTTACAATACGAGAGAGCCAGGTCGACAAACATGGGGCGAATTAAATACATCAAGCGTCAGCGTAGTTCTGGCCAGGCCATGGTAGTCAAGAGCTACGCACTTTCGACTGCCACTGAATTACATCAGCTGATCTACCCAGTGGATCATCACCTCTTGCTTCTGGTTGGCTATGCTCAAACCCCAATTAAATTTAACAGATCTTTTCTTTTAAAAGTATTTTTTTTACATGACTTGTCTTATAGATGATAATGTACTGTCCGTTTTGTGGACAAGAGCTTCAGCCCCTTGCTGCATATTGTTGCTCATGCGAATCCAACAATGCTTCTTCGCCGCAGCAGAGTACTGTACCTTCCCGCGTAGTTGTCGGTACTTGCTTCCGTTGTGGAATAAGTTCCGTTGTGTTGTGGATTTTTGTGTTCGTGTTGTAAGCTTTTGCATTCGTGTTGTGGGCTTTTGCGTTCGTGTTGTGGGCTTTTGCATTTGTGTTGTAGACTTTTGTATTCGTGTTGTGTTGTGGCACTCCTCGGCCACCGTAGACATCAGCAAGATATGGAATTAAAACTTTTATTTGAGTTAAAGATAGGCAGATATATAGTAATTGGTCATGAAACTGAACAGTTATTGGCGCAGGCCCCCATCTTCGATTCATTCAGCGATGAGATGGTCTCGCATCCTGCCCAAGATAGAACTACACTCAAATTAACAGTTCTTAGTTAGCATGACCTAAGGTGTGGTGCTTTGCTTCAGTTCTTAGTAAGCATGAAAGTTCTCAGTGCGTCGTTTTCAATGTTGTGGCCTTTGTTGTGCTACTGATGGAGTGTGGAGTTTCTTCGAGCTGTTTTAATGGTTTAATAAGAGCGTAATCTTCATGTTTCATCTAAGGGCACCTACCACTTCCATTGTTAGCCTTCTGGGACAAACAGTAAAAAATAGTTAAATTCTGAGTGCAACAGGCTAACTTAATTTAGCTCCTCAGCAAACATACCAACTCGGTATGATGTTTTAACATGCCAATTTTCATTTTACACCGAATTTCTGCTTTAAGGTGTGGTGCTTTGCTTCATTTCTTGGTAAGCATGACTTAGGGTGTGGTGCTTTGCTTCATGTCGTGGCGGGACCTTGCAGGGGTGTTATGCCCCGAGGGATGCACCGCTGTGGGGATGATGCCTGCTGGCCGTGTGCCTGATCGCCTGGAGCAGTCTGCTCAGTTCAGTGGGTGACCTGGGGAAGGTGGGGTGGGTAGGAGGGTGGGGTGCAGCCAGATAAGCATGTGGAGGACCTGATGGTGATTGGCACTCAGAGTCACACTTTAGCATGCAGCACTGGAAAAACAAAATCAGTTATGCAAGCTGGTTGTGAGGGGCCAGAGGAAGTGGCTGCGGGTGTGATTGTGCTGAAGAAGAAGTGGCCACGTTGCTCATAGCTGTGATGGTTTTGACGTTGCTGCTGACATTACTGTATGTGCGTTCTTCTCCACTTTCGCTCAACCATAACTGTCTCTAGTTCCACAGGTTGTTTACTCTTGACCATAACTGTCTCTAGTTCCACAGGTTGTTTACTCTTGACCATAACTGTCTCTAGTTCCACAGGTTGTTTACTCTTGACCATAACTGTCTCTAGTTCCACAGGTTGTTTACTCTTGACCATAACTGTCTCTAGTTCCACAGGTTGTTTACTCTTGTGCAGAGGTTGGACAGAATATCAAATATGAAAATATTGTGCCATTAGGTGCTTCTTGTTGATATTTCAGCATTTCTCACTGAAACACATAAGCGTGTAAAAGAGATTCCACCACGAATTTGACTTAATAGTCATGATGATTTCATGATCGTAGATAATAATAGTCATGATGATCTTATTTATAGAATGGGGGCAGATTTACTGCCAATTAAGAAAAAAATTTCCTGTGCAAATATTCACTATGCACTTCAGTATATTCTATACTGATTTATTATATAGCTCCTGCCTTTTTGGGTGTGTTTTTGTCTTCTGCAGTTACACCAGTGCTTCTGAAATAGTGGGGCGGTGGCATGCCGCGGGGGTGGGGGGTGGGGGTGTGACCCCAGGGAACATGCTGCTTTTGCTGTGCTAGAAAAAAGTGCAATTGCACATCAACCACAGTACAGACTTCAGAACAATGTTAATAAAGTTATTCTTTGTTGTAAGTTGATCTATATTTCTTTCTTTTTTTTGGTTTTCTTTAATGTTAATAAAGATACAAAGGAGTGTACTTCTAACAATTTTATAGACAAATAATACTATTATAGTCATGGTGGAGAGGAGGGGGGGGGGCATGAAATGTTGAATTTCTTCCTCAGAGGGGCATAACAGAAATAATTGAGAAGCACAGGGTTACACAAATAATCTCAACTGTACCATGGGCCATTTACTTTCGAGCATGCCCTGATGGAGACAGAATGTAGGCTATTTCATAAAGGCTTTTTGATCTTAACAAGAGCGCCTCAGTGTTTTCTGTCTTTGTTTCTTTTGCGTATATCCAGTGTCACAGGGTTATTGTAACCTAACACTGCTGTTGCTGTGACCAGTGTAGTGTGACCATACCATATCATGAATTACTTTATGACATGATACAGTCACACGTATGTGACACGCATATCCAGTGTCACAGGGTTATTGTAACCTGACACTGCTGTTGCTGTGACCAGTGTAGTGTGACCATACCATATCATGAATTACTTTATGACATGATACAGTCACACGTATGTGACACGCATATCTGGTGTCACAGGGTTATTGTATGACACTGCTGTTGCTGTGGACAGTGTAGTCAACTTTGTCATTTCCCATTGAGATCCCTGTATGGTCTGTGTAAAGATTAGCTTCTCGAATGCTAGCGTTGTAAGTCTAGTTACTTCTTATTTATGTTGTGTGTGTGTGTGTGAGTGTGTGAGCAGTATAATTGTGCATGTGATTTAATGTATGAATGCATGGAGTACTTCTGTCAGTTTTCTTGTTCATTTCTGGTTGCTGTGTGTGTGGTGTAGTGAAAGGTGACGCGTTGTAGTTTGAATGTGGCTAGATGTTGCCCCAGTTAAAGCTGTGGCCTGACCTACCCTGCCACACTAAAACAAACAAACACACACACACTCACACACACACACGCACAAATATCAAGTAGAGGAAATCTCTTCTGGCTTCAGCTACAGGGCCATTAGCCTGACACATCGATCAACTCAAGGCCACACAAACTCACACACACAAAACCGTACACACACAAACTGACTCACACACATACACACACACACACTCACTCATACACACACACACTTGTGCCTCATTTCACAATTAAAACTCCTACAAGTGACATATTGGCACGAGTGGTTTAACTTACTAGATGTGTTTCCTGTAGTACACCAGTCACAGAATGACCCAAACGTTTGAGGGGATCTGATGCGACCCGACCCGACCCGATTGTGCCTCTATCTTTCACAGGTGTGGCTGTCACAGGAAGTGAGACGCCCATATCTCTCTTCCTGTACACACTCTCTCTCTGTCGATCCACACACACACACACACACACACACACACACACACACACACACACACACACACACACACACACACACACACACACACACACACACACACACACACACACACACACAACTGTGTAAACTCACAACTGTGGTTTAGTAAGCCAAGACGACCCACTTGTCACCCTCCCATCACCCACATTAAAGGCTGAGCTTTGGGTTGATCCATGTCCACACGCATTTGAAGACACGTGCGCGCGCACACACACACACACACACACACACATACACACATGCACACGCACGTGCACAGCCCATAAATCGAATCAGTCCACATCCCTAAACCAGTCCAAATCAGTCCACATCCCTAAACCAGTCCAAATCAGTCCACATCCCTAAACCAGTCCAAACTCCAACAACTGAAGTTGGAGTCATTTTAGAGTAGGGGTTTGCAAGAAAATGTTCATTTATTGATTCATTATTTTTGCCTTTGTAAGTCGTATTTGTTTAATAGTAATTCGTATTTTTCTCAATCATTTTACTACAGGGAGTTTAATTTCAGTGGTTATAAACACTTAGGAGTGTTGACTAGGCCTCTTGCAAGATCCTTAAGTAAAGTGATATAGTTTTGAAGGGATGCATTTTTAAATATGTTTCCTTCAGGTCTTTGTAGACAGCCTACATGACATGGAGTGATATGTCAAGCTGCAAAACTACATTTCAGATTACATTCGTAAATAGAATCGGTTACGCGGCCTATCTGTTTTTCTCTCTCTCTGTCTATTGCTGTCTCTCTCCCTCCCCCCCTCTCTCTGCCTCTCTCTCTCTCACTCTCTCCCTCTCTCTCTCTCTGTCTGTTGCTGTCTCTGCCTTTAAGTGTGTTAAGTGCTGGGTCTCACTGGGCAGCTGCTGAAGTTTCTCTTTCTTTCTCTCCTTCTCTCGCTCCTCTCTCTCTCTCTTTCTCTCTGCTCTGCAGGGTGGACCTGTTAGCACGGAGCCAGTTTCACTCCAGCTGAGAACTACGGCACACTTCCCCCTCCTGCTGCCGGTGGTCTGAAAGAGGGAGAGAGCAAGAGAGAGAGAGAGAGTGTTTGAGTGATCGATCTAGGCAGACCCACCCTCCCCACCCATTCTGTCCAATGTCCCAGAGGAAGGGTGTGGCCAGCCTGGGGAGGAGAGTGTTGACTGTCACCCCTAGTGTCACCTTCACCAGTCCCCCCCTGGTAGCCCCCCTCGGCCACTTCCTGCTCTGACCCCCACCCCTCGCCCCACCTGCCCCCCGCCACCCCCACCCCGCCTCCCAGTCGAGCATGAAGGAGGTGGGTCAGTGGTCGTCGGCGGATGTGTGTGATTGGCTGTCGGAGGAGGGCATGCAGGAGTACGTGGAGGCCCTGCGGCAGGCGGACGGCTCGGCGCTGCTCCGCCTCTCGGCGCAGGACTTCCGCGGCCCGCCGCTCTCCCTCGTCTCCAGCGACAGCGGGCAGCAGTTGCTGGAGCGCCTGGAGACGCTGCGCGTGGCCCACCACATGCACACGCACGCGCACAAGGGCCCCCATCACCACGGCAACGGCCACCAGGCCAACGGCCACGCCCTGGGCAACGGCACGTCCAAGGCCCACCCCCACCGCCACCACAACGGGCTCCCGAAGAACGGCTTCCACGCGGACCAGGTGCACGTCAAGATCCCGCTGCCCGCCCCGGCCCCCGCCCCCGAGCGCTTCCCCGCCGAGTGGGGCAAGACGGGCGCCGCCTTCCTGTACGCCGTCTGCTGCTTCCTGACCACCAGCGTGGTCATCTCCGTGGTGCACGAGCGGGTGCCGCCCAAGGAGCTGTCCCCGCCGCTGCCCGACAAGTTCTTCGACTTCTTCCAGCGCGTGGAGTGGGCCTTCTCCATCTGCGAGGTCAACGGCATGCTGCTCGTGGCCCTCTGGCTTATGCAGTGGATGCTGCTGAAACACAGGTAAGACACACACACACACACACACACACACACACAACGGCATGCTACTGGTCGTGATGTGGCTCATGCGCACTGCTCAAGCACAGTTAAAGGAGAACTTCGGTGTAAAATGAAAATTGGCATGTTAAAACATCATACCGAGTTGGTATGTGTGCTGAGGAGCAAAATTGATTTTGCCTGTTGCATTCAGAGTTTAACTATTTTTTATCGTTTGTCCCAGAAGGCTAACAATGGAAGTGGTAGGTGCTCTCAGACGAAGCATGACAACTACGCTATTTTTAAACCATTAAAACAGCTCGAAGAAACTCCACACTCCATCGGTAGTACAACAAAGGCCCTGACATTAAAAACGAGGCACTGAGAACTTTGTAAGTGTACACAACATTTATTAATAAAACAGTTTTGACAAGCAGTACCTTGCTGTAGTTTCTCATTGCCGCCATGATGAAAGTCCAAACAAGTCGATTGTACCACCTCTCCTCCTATTCTTCCTGCTGGTTCGTGTTTGTCAATCGACTGGTGCAGACTTTCATCATGGCGGCGACGAGAAACTACAGCAAGGTACTGCTTGTCAAAACTGTTTTATTAATAAATGTTGTGTACACTTTCAAAGTTCTCAGTTCAACGATAAAAAATAGTTCAACTCTGAATACAACAGGCTAAATCAATTTTGCTCCTCAGTACACATACCAACTCGGTATGATGTTTTAACATGCCAAATTTCATTTTTCACCAAAGTTCTCCTTTAAGACACACACACACACACACACATGCATATGCACACACACACACACACATAACGACATGCACCTGGTGGCCCTCTGGCTTATGCAGTGGGAACTGCTCACACACAGGTAAGACAGGTCACGCATACCCACACACACACACACACACACACACACACACAGCGGAATGTTCCTCGTGGCTCCTTGCAGTGGGTCCTGCTTAAACACGGTTAAGACAGGAGTATACACACACACATCCTTATCTCTCACACACCCATGCACATACGCACTCACCCACCCACAGACAATTACACAAACAAACACTCACCCAACCATAGACAATTACACACACACACACACACACCCAGAGGCCTTTGTTTTGGGGTGATATGACGTGGCAATAACGGCACACATGTTTACTGTTCCACAAGTGGTAGTAAAGATATAGCTCAGGGGTGCAGGCAGGTTTGAGTTAATGATTGACAGGTTTCTGGTAGGGCCAACCCCCCAGCATTGCTGAGCATTGCCTTTAAACAAACACGTCAAACGTACCAGCACTGTGTAAGCGTGGCCAAATCCTCGTGTCCCAGACGGTTTTAGAAGAATAATCCTCACTGCTTCCTCTGTTGCTGTGAACGATAACACTGTTTGAAACACTCTCGTAGCTTGTCAGGCCTCTCGCATCCTTTCCAGCGGACGGTTATTGCTGCTGTTGTCTTCCTTTTAGTTTGCTGAATAGTGTTAATACACTGCAGCCTGCTAAGTAATAAAACACTTCGTCCCAGTTAGAGTGAGAGTCCATGGGAGTCCATGACGTTTTGTCTGTCCCTTTTGATTGAGGTCACTGTTATCTGTCTGTCCACCGGGGCTTTTAGTTTGAAGTGGTATGCAAAGTGCATGGATGCCGTGTGATAGCCAGGCCTCAAAGTCAAATGACATATCAGTTAATGGAGCAGATTTGCAACATCAAGACCAGATTTGACATCTGTATGTCTGTAGAGCTTACTGCAGCATCAGGGCCACATTTGACGTCTGTATGTCTGTGTGTGTGTAAATATACGTGTGTGTGTGTGTGTGATTCGACGTCTGTTTGTCTGTTGAGCTTATGGCTTTGTGACAGTGTCAAGAGTTTTAGCAGACCCTCTGCCGCTTGGTTGATGTGCAACTTGTAGGAGAGGAAGCGTTCAGCTGTGTTTTCTTTGGAAATTATAGATTTTTGTACACTATTTCCATTTATTCTCTCAACTGCATAGACTTCTATGTTGGTTTTGTGATGTGACAGATTGGTATTAAGCAGGCCCCTGCATGTTAAGGTGGTGTCAGGTAGCTATGGTATTCAAGCTTAATTAACTTGAAATCTTATCTATTACATTTCCTTTGTAACAAGAAGAAAGAGAATTATTCTAGGAAAAGACATTAAACTCTGTTTGTAACAGGCACAGGCCAGCTTAAATGTCAATCAGTTAAGAGATCACACACAGAGGAGGTGATCTAAAGTTTAGAACTGTGCTTTAAAATGACACAAAGAGTTATTTATGTTTTCTGTTGTCAGCCTCCGCCGCAGAGCACTCCTGCCACATTCCGAATACTCCCTCCTGGCTACACCGTACCAGCCACTATCTGCCACAGTCGCAGAGCACTCCTGCCACAGCCGCAGAGCACTCCTGCCACAGTCACAGAGCACTCCTGCCACAGTCACAGAGCACTCCTGCCACATTCCGAATACTCCCTCCTGGCTACACCGTACCAGCCACTATCTGCCACAGTCACAGAGCACTCCTGCCACAGTCGCAGAGCACTCCTGCCACAGTCACAGAGCACTCCTGCCACATTCCGAATACTCCCTCCGAGCTATACCGTACCAATCACTATCTGCTGCGCATGCCGGGCCTCCGCTGTGTCAAAACAACGACCCCACTCAGGTTCAACTTTCAGGGTTCCCACGGTCATGGAAATCCTGGAAAAGTCATGGAAATTGAAAATGTAATTTTCCAGGCCTGGAAAAGTCAGGGAATTCTGTAAAATTACTGAAAGTTTTGGAAAAGTCATGGGATTTTAGTTTCTCCCTAACGCAGCTACAGTGTTCTGCTATCATTAGGCCTTTAGAGTCGACAATAAATGCATTGACAGTATTTTGAATGTTAAACATTTCATATCTAGCCCTAAAAGTATGCTAAATTCTACACACTTAAGGTGCCATGAAGTCATTGAAAATTCACTTCAGAAAAGTCATTAAGAAGTCATGGAAAAGCTTTTAAATGTTGTCAGTGAAAAAGAGTGGGAACCCTGAACTTTATTTTTGCGAGACTACAGGGAGACAGATCTGCTGGGCAGGGGCGGAGGGGAGCAGAGAACACGTGGGAAACCTCGCTCAGTTCTCAGTGCGCTCAGAGTGGCTGCACCCAACTCCCTGTGTGCAACAGTCTAAGTTGCTTGTGTCAAATGCACTTTCTGAGATAGGCCAGAACATTCCAGAAGAGTCTGTGCTGATGATAGTCTGACCCTGGAGTACACACAAGCGCTCTGAGTTATTATAGCGTGGGGAGGATATCCCGTACATTCACAGCATATCATTGCAAACATTCCTGAGTACAGTTGAGGAATGGAATGTGCAAGGTTCTTACTGAAGGAAATAAAGGCCAATGAATGCATGAATCAATAATGCATTCAATTAATTCATTCAATGAATGAATGTTTTTTTTCTTCTTCTTAAAGGAGTAATGTCAGAATGTTGTGATCATACTAAGGTACTGCTAAATAGTGCGTATGGATTTACTGATGACATTGGGTATTTCATAGGGTAGAAAACACAC
This sequence comes from Coilia nasus, assembly GCA_027475355.1. Lineage (NCBI taxonomy): Eukaryota > Metazoa > Chordata > Actinopteri > Clupeiformes > Engraulidae > Coilia > Coilia nasus. Next base: position 31,459,145 of record CM050204.1, read on the forward strand.
CGTGCCTATATATGAGGCATATATACATGGAGAAAGTAGAAAATATGTGAGGTTGTGAGAGCTATTTTTAATGTTGATGCATTTGAGCACCTGGGCGAACTTGCACTCGTGGCCAAAAAGAGCTGTTGTGGAAAATGAGGTTGCGATGGGGTGATCTGGCAAAGCGAGTCACAGTGACCCAAAATCCCAAATAAAGTCAGCCAGCTCAAGATGACATCCAGGACTTCCTCTTCATCTACGTGTTTAGAGTGCTCTGAATGGCTGTTTATTTCACAGGAAATGCATGTTAAGCGAGAGATTGCTGCTAGGTACCAGGATAGTTGGGGAGGTTTCAGGAGTAGCTGTGGAGGAACAGTGGTAGTGCCGGGCTTCTTTGTGTAGCCTAGCAGGTATTATTCAAAGGGAGCGTAGTCCACTAAATGGTAGTTTTGTAAAGTGACACATACCTGTGTATTGGTTATGTGACTTTCTAAAATGACTTTTGAATAACTTTGCTTAAATACCATTTTGCCAGGTCAGGATATGTTTCTGCCGTAGTCTAGTGAGACAATGATGGGTTGATTTAAGTAACAGAATTTTGAATTGTACATATTGCGTACATCATGGATATCACTGTAACTGAGCATTTAATTCAAGTCATTCAAAATATACAGACTATTTCTTCCCAGATGCTGGAGTTAAGGGCCTCTTAAGGTATTTTGTCTTAGGTAAAAGCTAAAAGTTGACTCTCTTTTCTGTTAAGATCTCTGTAAGGAAAGCCAGTAATATTGGCATTGTACCATAAGTCGGGTTGGCTAACTTCTGCCTCTGCTTCAGTTACAGTACAGAAATATGTAGGCATGATGCACTGTGTTTGTAATAACACAGAAATATGTAGGCATGATGCACTGTGTTTGTAATAACACAGAAATATGTAAGCATGATGCACTGTGCCTCTGATGAGTTCCAGTTTTTGCCAGAAAGAAAATCACTTTGTGATTGGTTCACTAAGATGTGGCTTATCCCATTAAAAAAAACATTGACGTCACACCTATGCAGAATCTGCACTGTGGAGAAGAAGTTATCATCTGACGATAAACACTCTGAAAAACACATTATCTGCTGGAGATTACTGCAAAAGCAGCGGCCCCTCATGTGTAATAACACGCACACACACACACACACGCACACACACAGACCTTTGACACTGAGCTAAGCATGAGCCAGCATAAACTGAATGATAAGTGATGTATTGCCACTGCCACACCTTACACTCAGTGACACCTAAGAAGACACGGAGTCCAAGGGATGGGCGCAGGAATGGATCAGTTATAAAAGTCAAAATTACCATAAGGAGAAACCAGACCACACACACACACACACACACAACCCTTCTCGAATGAGCTAGTTTATTGTCAACAGGGTTGTCTTGAGCTTAGAATGACTGAATTTGCCTGTCACTTATTAACGTCTAAATTGACTGTTTTGGTGTGTGTGGGTGTTTTTGTGTTTTGGTGTGTGTGTGTGTGTGTGTGTGTGTGTGTGTGTGTGTGTGTGTGTGTGTGTGTGTGTGTGTGTGGACAGGTCCATAGTTGGTCGGCGGTTCTTCTTCATCGTGGGGACGCTGTACCTGTACAGGTGTGTCACCATGTACGTCACCACCCTTCCTGTCCCTGGCATGCACTTCAGGTGCTCGCCCAAGGTAAGCCTTCCTCCTCTTCCTCTTCCTCCTCTTCCTCCTCTTCCTCTTCCTCCTCTTCCTCTTCCTCCCCTCCTATTCATCTTCATCCTCTTCCTCTCCCTCCCCCTCCTCTTCCTCTTCCTCTTCCTCCTCCTCTTCCTCCTCTTCCTCCTCCTTCTCTTCCTCCTCTTCCTCTTCCTCCTCTTTCTCTTCCTTCTCTTCCTCTTCCTCCCCTCCTATTCATCTTCATCCTCTTCCTCTCCCTCCCCCTCCTCTTCCTCATCTTCCTCTTCCTCCCCTTCTCTTTCTCTTCCTCCCCTCCTATTCCTCTTCCTCCTCTTTCTCCTCCTCCCCCTCCTCTCCCTCCCCTTCCTCTTTCTCTTCCTCTTTCTTTTCTTCCTCTTCCTCCCCCTCTTATTGCTCCTCCTCTTTCTCCCTATCCTCTTCCTCCTCCTATTCCTCCCTCTCTCTCTTTTCTTCCTTCTCCTCTTCTTCCTCATCTTTCTCCCCATCCTCTTCCTCCTCCTCCTCCTCCTCCCCTCCTATTCCTCCTTCTCTTTCTTCTCTTCCTTCTCCTCCTTCTCTTCTTCTTCTTTCTCACCTTCCTCCTCCTCTTCCTCCTCCTCCTCTTGCATCTTTTTTCCCTCCTCCACCTCCTCAGACATGACACAGACAGCAGGAAGGGTCAGAGACTGAGCGAAAGAACGGCTCAGAATAACCGCCACTAAAGTGGGTTAAATCAGCTCATGTGTGCCTCTCTAATCCACCTCCCTCACCCCCTCCACGTCCACTGGCCAGTCTCCACGTCTGGGGTCACATGTCTCCTCTCTCTCTCTCTCTCTCTCTCTCTCTCTCTCTCTCTCTCTCTCTCTCTCTCTCTCTCTCTCTCCCTCTCTCTCCCTCCCTCCCTCTCTCTCCCCCTCTCCCTCTCTCTCTGGTTTACTCACCATGTCAATCAGCTTTGCACTCTGTTACATCAGCCCCGTTATGCAACAGTGATGTCAGTCTGTAAACTTGTTAATGTTTGGGCCATCAGGTGGATTTTCCCTGTTCTGGCCCCAATGTGGTCAGAGCACAGTGCCCAAGCAGAGGTGGCGATTAGTCTGAGGGGGCGGCCCGCTTTCTGGGTGGCAGGAGCCAGAGGAAACGAGGTTAAAGGCAGAGTCGTGAAGCCGTGTGTGTGTGTGTGTGTCTGTGTGCGCATGCGCGTGTGCGTGTGCGTGTGTGTGGGTCCAGTGGGTCATACTGACCTTTCAGAGAGTTTGGTTGGCCTGTTTGCGAGAGAGAGGAACAAGCCTACTTATCAGCAACAGCCTCTGATCTCCAGAAAGCAAAGCAGGAAAACAGGCAGGCAGACAGACAGGCAGACAGGCAGACAGGCAGACAGGCAGACAGGCAGGCAGGCAGGCAGGCAGGCAGGCAGACAGGCAGACAGGCAGACAGGCAGACAGGCAGACAGGCAGACAGGCAGACAGACAGACAGACAGACAGACAAGAGATCAGCCGTAATAGTATTACTGGGTCATTTGAATAACATGTAAATTCAGAGCAAAAATAAGTCCTCAGTCAGACAGGAAGTGTGCGGGGGGGTGTGTGTTCAGCCTCGGGTACTGGCAGAGGTGCGGCTCAGGGAGTAAGTCCTGCCACATATTCATGATCCTCGTTAGCACAGCTCTGCAGCCACGTAGAGGACCTGGCTACTGGAGTCACCTGTGTGGAGCGCACATGCAGGATGCATAAACGGCAGGACGTTTCCCCGTCTCCAGCCAGTTTGTGCGCCTCTGGTTACAGTAGTGAAACAACAGGACGTTTCCCCGTCTCCAGCCAGTTTGTGCGCCTCTGGTTACAGTAGTGAAACAACAGGACATTTCCCTGTCTCCAGCCAGTTTGTGCGCCTCTGGTTACAGTAGTGAAACAACAGGACATTTCCCCGTCTCCAGCCAGTTTGTGCGCCTCTGGTTACCCAGCCTGTGATATCGCATTCACATGACCCTTAATGATGACCCTTAGGGGTGATCAGTCAGACAGTGTCTGTAGATGTGTGTGTGTGTGTTTCAGCTGTCTGGCCGGTGGGAAGCTCAGATCCACAGGATCATGAAGATGATTGCGGGAGGAGGTCTGACGATCACAGGCTCACACACCATGTGTGGAGACTACTTATACAGCGGCCATACCGTCATGCTCACACTAACCTATCTCTTCATTAAAGAATGTACGTATACACACACACACACACACACACACACACACACACACCATGTGTGGGGGCTACCTATACAGCGGCCATATCGTCATGCTCACACTAACCTATCTCTTTATTAAAGAATGTACGTATACACACACACACACACACACACACACACACACACACACACACACACACACACACACACACACACACACCATGTGTGGGGACTACCTATACAGCGGCCATACCGTCATGCTCACACTAACCTATCTCTTCATTAAAGAATGTACGTATACACACACACACACACACACACACACACACACACACACACACACACCATGTGTGGAGACTACTTATACAGCGGCCATACCGTCATGCTCACACTAACCTATCTCTTCATTAAAGAATGTACGTATACATACACACACACACACACACACACACACACACACACACACACACACACACACCATGTGTGCAGACTACTTATACAGCAGCCATACCATCATGCTCACACTAACCTATCTCTTTATTAAAGAATGTACGTACAAACACACACACACGCACACGCACACGCACACGCACACACGCACACGCACACACACACACACACACGCACACACACACACACACACACACACAATGTCATCCACACATTAACTTATCTCTTCATTAAAGACTGTAAGTGCTAGTGTACACGCATACACACACACACATCCAATATAGTAAATTGCAGTGCCATCTGGTGGTGGCAGATTGTACTCACTTCCATATGGGTTTAATCCAGCTGTCCTCCAGTAATCCACACACACACTGTCTGTATCTGTTATGTGTGTATCTGTTATACTCTGTTCCAGCAGGCACCCCAAAGAGGTTTTGGGTGTGTTATGTGTTATGTGTGTATCTGGGGCAGAGTAGTCAATACATTACTACAAAGAGGTTTTGGGTGTGTGATGTGTGTATCTGTAGTAATGTGTTGACTGTACTCTGTCCTGGCAGATTCTCCAAAGAGGTTTTGGGTGTGTGATGTGTGTATCTGTAGTAATGTGTTGACTGTACTCTGTCCTGCAGATTCTCCAAAGAGGTTTTGGGTGTGTGATGTGTGTATCTGTAGTAATGTGTTGACTGTACTCTGTCCTGCAGATTCTCCAAAGAGGTTTTGGGTGTGTGATGTGTGTATCTGTAGTAATGTGTTGACTGTACTCTGTCCTGCAGATTCTCCAAAGAGGTTTTGGGTGTACCACTGGGTGTGCTGGGCGCTGAGTGCAGTCGGCATCTTTTGCATCCTGCTGGCACACGACCATTACACTGTAGACGTGGTGGTCGCCTACTTCATAACCACACGCCTCTTCTGGTGGTACCACACACTAGCCAATCAGCCGGTGAGTTTACAGGGGTCTTCCACACACTAGCCAATCAGCTGCTGAGTTTACAAAGCCCTTCCACACTCTAGCCAATCAGCTAACCAACTAACTTTGTCACTGTATCCTTAAATGACTCAGCAGGTGAAAGTGGTGTGTGTGTGTGTGTGTGTGTGTGTGTGTGTGTGTGTGTGTGTGTGTGTGTGTGTGTGTGTGTGTGTGTGTGTGTGTGTGTGTGTGTGTTAAAATAAAATAAAGTTAAGCCTTGTTAATGTAATTAGGTTCAGTTAGGTTAAATTAGGGTTAGGTCCACATGTCACATTTGTGCTCTCAGATTGATCGATTGACTGATTGATTAATGGCTTGTTATGAAACGTATTAGCCACACAGGTCTAAAACACATGGGTGGTCATGGGTAGTCAGGTTGGACTGAAAGGATGCACTTTCCCATTTTATTTATGGTGCTAAATCTAAATTGTACATGAATCAAATAATAGTATGAAAGGACACTTGGCTGAAACTGTGCTGAACCTATAGTAGTATGAAATCTCTCTATACTGTCTGTTGTTTTAGGTCTTCTCATACATGCTACTTGCCTGTCCTTGCATTTGTACTACTAGGGTTTAGACTGCTTATTATTGCATGTAATGGACCGTGTTCTGGTGGTGTGTTGCAGGTTCTGAAGGAGAACTCTCAAGGGAACCTCTTCGCGCGGGTCTGGTGGTTCCGCATGTTCCAGCACTTTGAGCACAACGTCCAGGGCACCGTCCCCAAGAACTACCAGCTGCCTCTGTCCTGGCGCACGTTGCCATGGACACGGGTGAAATACAGCAGACTGGACTCGCAGTGACCCAGGTCATGTGACTGGGGTGGGACTGTGCAGGGAGACCTAGCAAAAGCCCTCCTCTCTAGACTTGCATACCTGCAGATTGGCTCAGCACTGTGACTTCCTGTCATTTCAACAAACTCTAACGTTGCTTTTGGTTTCTTGGAAGATACTGTAATTTTCCTGGACTGACACGTGTAAGCTAAGCCGTAATTCGGATGACTGGAGTTTGAACAGCCTCAACCTGCTATGCTTCAGAGTGTAGCTTTAGCATTTCAGATCTTCTTTTTTTCTGTTTTTGCAGTTAAAAACACAACAGGTTATGAGTATAACTGAAACAAACTGGTTCTGTGCTTAGAATCATGGTTATATCCATTACAGCAAAGAAAGAAAAACAACTACGTTGAATTATGTAACTTGTAAAGTGGAGTTAAGGAAACTGTCAAACAGTCTCAGACTCCTAGATTTTTTTTTCCGCTTTTATACATCAGTAAGCATTACATGTACAATCTTTACATGCGCGGCAAGGGTGCGAAACAATTTTTTTCTGTTTCTCTATATATTTCACAGGTCTATTTTTCAAAATAATGTTTAAAAAAATCATTTTTAGATTTCTACCTTTTCGTATTGAGTGCGGAATGCTGGATAATCTTAAAGTATGTGTAGTGTTCAATCAGTGCCTTTATAATTATGATTGTAATACGTGTCTGTGTAACTTCTCGTGTGTGTATGTGCGAGTGTGTGTGTGAGATAGAGAAGTATTTTTGTGCATGTGTCTGTCTCATGAACTCCATCGGATTACTTTAGATTGCCAAGTAGCAGTGAATATAATGGTGCCAGTCCTCTTGCCAAACTAGTATAATTCCAGTGCCCGGTACCCCCCAACACACACACACACACACACACACACACACACACACACACACACACACACACACACACACACACACACACACACACACACACAGATAATCTGAATATTAATGTGAGATTAGAGTGAATGTCCTAATCGCTGCATTGTTTTGCATTTTGCACCTGTCCAGCAGGAAGCTTTGCAGGGTGTTGTTTGGCTGGAGGTGGCATTGGGGCCCAGAGAGCTCTGTGATTGGCTGGTCGTGCGCTGCGGCTCAGGCACTGTGGGTCGAGTGGGCTCTCTGACAGACTTTGCTCTTTGGACTGTTTGCATTACACTAACCCCCGCAGCACAGCACAACACCCCTGCTTGGGAGGAATGTGGGGCCTTATATGGCCAGAGCACCAGCCTGGCCAGCTCCCCCTGCAGGGCAAACAGGGTTATTGCAGGGCATAAGGACAAGGTTCAGTTTGTATTTGACGTGCTCTTCTGTTGTTGTTGTAGGTGTCCTTGTCCCAAATTTAGACTGTCTTTAACCTTATCTCGGGGTTACAGAGAAAACATCGTTTTATTGTTTTATCGTCTTGTTTTCTGTTCTTTTTTCCTCTGACCTTTAAAAAACATCTAAACAAACAAAGACAAGATGGTGATAGACAAGACTGACACATGCTGACTGAACTGGAATTGTGTAACCAAGTGACTGCAAGTGTCCCATCTCTATGAATGTACCTGCTTGTGCTGGCAGATGCGCACTGGGCAAAATACCCAAAGGTTCTGGTGGGACCCGTCCTTGCCAACACACATGTCCTCGTTTGTGACTGAACACAGTACCACCCTTCCTGCCTTGCCCTTGTGAGCTGGAGGACCCTATTATGGCGCTAATAACGCGCCCCAAATCCAGCCTTCCCTGACCTTCAGCCAGACTGTTAGCCACCGTGACGTGCTTCACATTGTTTTTCAGAAATGTGGGAATTTATTTGTACTGGATCCGAAGCTTGCTGGTCAGCAAGGAGGTCTGTGAGACAACCCAAGATAACTTGGCCAGTCAGGCCACGTTTATTCTCCTGCTTCCGAGGGCCTCGTACCACGAGCTTCCAAGTAGGACTGCTGTCTCTTCTGTCCTGTCAGTCGTTCATGCTCTGGAGAAATTGTAGTAAAGGGAAAAAAGAAATCTGTTTAGTATAAATGGACACATTACCACACCACAAATAGTGTTTACTTTCAAATGAATGCTTACAGTATGTGACAAAAAATGATTAGAAATGATCCATGTACCTGCAAATTAAGTGTGTTTGTTATGTGGATGAATGGATGGATGGATGGATGGATGGATGGATGGATGGATGGATGGATGGATGGATGAGTGAGTGAGGCTGGTGAATGTGGGGTATTTTATTTGCTTCCTGTTTATAAGCTCATGATGCCATATTCAAAACACAAAAGAATTCTACCATCAGGGGTCTAGATCTCCTTATTTGTGTGTCTGTTATGGCTGAGCCATTTCAGTCCTTTCATGTCTAGAATGCAGTTTGTTGTTTATAATTTCTTTACATGTGATATTTGGTTGGTTGCCAATCATGGATTTGTTTTGTCATTTAATAGCTATAATTCTATGTGTTTTTATTTCAAGTGAATCGGTAAACTGATGAACTGCAGTTTTTTGTTTCTTTGTGTTTCTCTATGGCTGTAATGTCTCCATGATACAGTGATGATGAGGAGGAGGACCTTGAAAGAAAGGAAATAAATAGTTTTACTCCACTTTCCTCTCTTTTTTTATTGGGGGTGCCATTTTGCCAAGTATATTTGACTCTGCTAGAGAAAAGAGTTATACACTCTACTATATTATACTCCACAGTTACTGTAAATACATATGCCAACGACATGCTGACTTCAGGGCACATATTTTATCGAATCCTATGACCAGTATTTTTTCTGCATCATCTCATCTTTCTTGCAGTTCCTGTGGTGCAGGTGCTGTTGTGTTTTATTTAGGGCAGTAACGACAGCGAGCAAACACACACACGATGCACACAGCTCGGCACATCCCATCCAGGGGAGGCCACCTATGCCAACCCCCATACAAAACCGTTAATGGCCCTGCATAGTGGGATAGAGAGAGAGAGAGAATGCCTATGTGTGGTGCAGGTTCTACTCAGACATTCCCAGTTGTGATCCGTTAGTTTCAGCCACTCAGGGCTCATGAACTGTAGTTCCGATATACTACCACTAGAGGGAGACAAACATTTATCCAGGCATTGCGCTGTCTGCAAATGGAACAAACTCACTGGATTTCTTTGTCCGTTTTTGTCAATAATTGTCTTCCACATATCTCAATAATTGTGCTTTTTATCTAATATCTCAGAAGAGAAGGTAAGAGAAGAACTGGGCTTTTTAAAATGATCATAATTGTTTGTTTCTTATGATCTCGAAAGAGTTTTTCCCAAGATGTTATGTTGCAATTGAAATTGCATAAGCAGGGTATCTGGAACACAATAAGGGTATATTCCTAAACTTAAAAGGCAGGCTTATTCTGAATGATACAGCACAGTTAATTCTGCAGTTATGGAGCTGGTTCTGCAAAGAAAAGTATTGACTGAATACAGTGGTCCCCCTATATCGCGGTTCACCTTTCGCGGCCTCGCTGTTTCGCGGATTGTTTTTAGTGGATGCTGTTTTTTTTCCTTTTTACAGCGCATTGTGTTCTGCGCCCTGATTGGCTGAGATTTCGCCTATCGCGGGTTATTTTTAGAACGTAACTCCCGCGAATAACGAGGGACCACTGTACACATTTAGTGCAAGATGTCCCTTTTTTGAACCATGTATTTAAACAGGTGTGTGTGTGTGTCACCGCAGAGGAATTTTTTTTATCACTGTTGAGGGAAAGCAGTAATCAAACCCATTTGTTAGAAAGTTTGCTCTTCATTATCTTTTCAATTTCCTGCATTTGTTTTTGTCTGCCACTATAAAACTACGTCTCCTGCTGTTGTATTTATTAACCTTTAATTAGGAAAAGCTCCCCCAAGCATTGTTGGGAATGCACATCAGTGAAAGTGAAATACATCACAAATATCTACAAAGGTGATTCTCAGGCAATGGATTAGAAAGGATTTAAGTACTTATAAGAAAAAAAACAATACAGAAACCCACCTAGGAGAGCTCACACAAGAAATATAACACCTCATTCCTGTGTGTTCCTCAAACAGCGCTCTTTAGGATGGGTTATAGCCAGATGGGGACTTGAGACTTAATGCAGCTCTCTCTGCCTTAGGCACTGGCATGTTGATAGTGGACTACAATTCTTGTCTGTGTGTGTGTGTTATCAGCAGTGGTGGAAGACAGGTTTTTTATTTATTTTTTCCTCCAGCAGCGTCCGTGTCGTTTAGAATTCAGGAGGGAGTTTTGCGCCATGGCAAGGTCGCCCAGCAACGTTCCCCGCTACGGTCGCATGCCCCTGGGGGAGAGAGCGCAGAAAATGTCCAGCCTCTCATTATGACTGAAGGTTGTCCAGCTACTTCCCCCCCTCAAACATCCACACATAAACATTCACACACACACACACACACACGCACACACACACACACACACACACACACACACACATAAACATACACGCACACACTTACACACACACTTACACACACACACACACACACACACACACACATAAGCACACACACACACACTCACACACACATACACTTACACACACTTACACACACACTTCCACACATAAACACACGCACACACTCACACACACACATCCACACATAAACACACACACACACACACACACTCACACACACTCACACACACTCACACACACACTCGGACCCTATGAAATGGAATGAAATGAGGCCCATTCCTCCCTCGTTTGGTCACAGAAGTGTGACTGCTAAAATAGAGGCCCACGGAAGCTGTCACTCCAGCCCAACATCACGGGGTAATTTCACCTGAAGCGCAGTTATGGAGGGACCGCCGCAGAGCAGCCGCAGAGTAGCCATGGTCCATGCTTCAACGCTTTCACAAACGCGCGATAACCGACTACACTAGGCATGTCCAGATCAGAAATCGGGCCCGATCACGTGGTTTCAGACTCGATCGGAATCGGAAGTTACCTCCCAATCAGGACTCGGATATTAAATGTTTTTTTATATTTACATTTGCACAGTGAAGTGAAGTACATACGTGAAGAATTTATGTTATTTATTACTTGATTGTTCAAGCTACCTAACAGTAGTGTTTTTAACAGTTATTGAATGTTAAAAAAGTAAGGCATATTCTGGATCTTTTTCCTCACTCTTCTTTATTCTGTTTTCATGTTTTCATGTATTCATGTATTATAGTATCGGAACGGGACTCGGTATTGGCAGATACTCGAAATCAAATGACTCGGACTCGGACTCGAGGGCAAAAAAACCTGATCGAGACATCCCACAATGGCACATTGGGCCCTACACGTTGGTGACCTTCATTCAGCTAATTTCTATGCTGATGGAGATGCAACATCTGCGTGTGAATAATGTCTGTGTGGTAGTGAGTCATTTTGTGTGGTTGAAGAGTTGGGTTTTTTCCATCGAATGCACAACTGCTATGAGTAATCGAGGAAGTTTCTCCATGAATCATAATCTCTTGCACAGCATCACAGGGGCTTTTGCAATACAGTGGTCCCTCGCTATATCACGGTTCACCTTTCGCGGCCTCGCTGTTTCGCGGATTGTTTTTAGTGGATGCTTTTTCTTTTCTTTTTACAGCGCATTGTGTTCTGCGCCCTGATTGGCTGAGGGGCTGTAGAACATTGTCAATCAATCTTCTGTTCTTCTGTACAGTACAGAATGTGCTCAGCTTGTTAAATTCGCATAGAAGTGCTGTATGTTGCAAGTTTGAACTTTGAGAGTAGAAGAATGAGAAATGTGAGAAAATGTCAATGCCTGTCTGAGAAAAGTGTATGAAGTGTGTAGTGAGGGGTTTTACAGCCTTAAAACATCTATAATAATTGTAAAAAAATAAAGCTGACTACTTCGCGGATTTCGCCTATTGCGGGTTATTTTTAGAACGTAACTCCCGTGAATAACGAGGGACCACTGTAGCCCCGCCCCTAAAATGTCTTATTTCCTTCTTTCCTTCACAGTGCTTTGAACCACTGACTTTCATTTTGTCTTCCACGGCCATCAACGTTCCAGGAAACACAAGGCCAGTCCACTTGAACTGACGTTGCAGTTTTCTCAGAATCTGCTGAGAACATGAACCCTCACACAGACACGGGTCTTTCACAAGCACATTTCATCCCTTACACTGGGTGATGTGGTTTTGGGATACAGTGTCCTTTGTGGTGACATCTTTCAGGGCTTCGACCCCAAACATCTGAACTTCATCTTCAAAGAGGCGTGGAAGAAGCCAGGACTTCGGGCTAGGCTTGCAGTCTTAAACACAGAGCCAATGGAGGCAGGGTTTCTGGTCAATGGATCAGAGTGGATTTAAAATGTTGTGATGTTTTCCTATACAGTAGTGACATCACTGGATGTTCACTATGGTTCAAAATTAACACCATTATGACAGTGCCAGAGAAAGAGAAGGACAAAATCCAACCACAGAGCAGTATCCTAGAAAAAAAACATTTTCATTTAGAAGTTTTGCCACCCAGCCACACTGATATGCCTGTTGTTATCGTCTATATGAACATTTACGATTTCTGCGTTACACTTCCTCAACCACCACAGCATTAGCTGTAAGGAGTTTCTGATATTGCCCTTTTGTATTGCAAGATGCAAAACATTTTATTGCAAGACTCAAAAAGAGGCCTCTGTTTATTTAATGACTGAAAAGGTTAATGTAAGGACTACAATAAGCTGAAGATAAATTAAGCATGGTTATGGATGAATGTGTCCATAGAGAAGACTAGCCTACGAGTTTATGTACTTGGGTTAGGGTTAGGGGTTAGGGGTTAGGGGTTAGGGTTAGGGTTAGGGTCTTTCAGCAACCTCATGTATTTCCCCCCACAATGAGCTGAGATGTTTTTGTTCACAATTCTTGCCCTTTTACGGGGTAAGATTCCATGGGCAATAATGCTTATGTTTTGCAATCACATCAATATGACTGGTAGATATCGAGTAGCCATTTAATTCCTGATAAAGTGCATCTCATTTGATTGTAGTCTAGTATAATGGTTTAGTATAACACAGGTAGGAGCCCTTGTGGAAGGACATGCCCTGGAGGGAATGCACCAATCCCCAAGAGACAAGGTGTTCCTCAAGGGTGGCAACAGGCAGGCTCACAGCAGCTAAAATATGTGTCACTATTGGCCTGCCTGGGGCCATTCACCAGGAGTAGGCCTGATGCTGCGCAGCAATTACTAGCCATCCGGTGGGTGACAATGGAAGCTTGACCTCAATCTGTCATTGTGCCCCAGACAGAGGTGCAAGTTAGTAGTGGTAAGGGAGGACATGACGAGGGGCACGATGACACCATCCAGGTCATGTTTCTCCCCAAGCCGATTTATTAATGTTCGTCTGTACAGTCACCACCTCTAGATGCAGACTTTACTGCACTTTCTTTTAAATTATGTCACTATCTTTTATAGTTCTATGTGTGTGCGTGCACATGCACATGCACACACACACACACACACACATGCACACACACACCAAGAGAGAGAGACACACACAGACACACATCTAAATGTGTGTGTGTGCATACATGAACACACACATACACACACATACACATGCACACACACACACACACACACACACACATGCACACACACACACACACACACACACGCACACATCTAAATGTGTGTGTGTGCATACATGAACACACACGTACACACACACATACACCAAGAGAGAGTGACACACACAGACACATCTAAATTATTTAGAAACGCCAGAAATGTTGCTTTGTAATGTACATGCAGTGGGTGTTGTTGATATCCCATTTGCTGGTGACCTCTCTCGAGCTCCCATGGCGGTAAGTATTTGGAAGAACATGGCAAATCGCCACAAGTGTGGTTGCACGCCCAGGCTAGTCAGAATGAGTCATCGCTAGATCTGTGTAAATGGACTTTAGATTCGCTAAATCAGCATTACCATGACAGGAAGGAAAGAAAACTCACTTGAAATATCTGATACGTATGTCGCTAAAGTAGGGTAAGTGTGGGCAATCGCCACTATGTCCACAGCAGTGTAAAAAGAGCAAGTGGAAAACATGACTGCCCTCAATGTTTTACTCATCATGTGAATTACATGCTAAATACTTAGAATTTATGCACTCCGATGGTCAAATTATGATGCCTCCGTGTGGTGGTTACATTTGAAGCTGCTGGGCTACAAGAGTTTCCTCAAAAGTTGGTTGTTAGCACTTCGGGAATCTTATATAATGTTGCATGGACCTTCCTAAAAAGGACCAAAAGTTGCTGTAGTTGGTCTCTACGTAAAGCACATCCGGACACCAGCATCATGTGATTCACATCAGAGTAGATGAAGAGCATCTTTCACTTCCTCCTGGAAACAGAGTCATAGGGAGAGAGTTGTCTGACACAGCAAACAGACTGCAATGGAAGAATTCAGTCATGATTTGTGCAACTGCCTTGTTAGACTGATGTGCCTAGCCTAGCCTGAGACTTGGCAAAGGTTAGGGTCATGGCTAAGATGTGAGATGTGGGACAAAGTTCACACATTCATCCCAGGCCACTGTCTTCCTAGCTTGGTAAACCAGCCTCACGTACTTCATTTCTAGGCTGGTAAACTAGCCCCACATACTTTATCTCATTTTGTAGAGAGGGTCTGGCCTAGCCTGGTAAACCAGCACTCGTACTTCATTTCATTTTGTACAGAGGGTCTGGCCTTGCTGCATTAAGAAAGAATTTCTTCCTGGAGGTGTGGACTCTGCTGAAGTTTAAAACAAGTGGCTCTGTCTTTACCCAATTGCTAATGTCTGGTTGTCACGTATGCAAAACGCCTACCTACGCACTACAATTCCAATGTAGCACACAAAGTCAACGTCATCGCCAGGGGAAGTCCAAGCCTGTTTGACGAGCACCCACTCTGCCGTCCCCCCCTCGCGATATAGCGAGGGACCACTGTAATAACTTTCCCAACTAATTGTAAGGGACTTTTTTTTCTAAGTCAGCTGTAGACTGAATACGGAACACTCTCTTCCTGGGTAGTGTAGCACAGTATGCTAACGGCTAACAAACAACCATTGCTGTAAACCCAATTCATTATGATAACAGACGGATTGCCTCTGTCTTTTGATGGCAGCTAACATCTTTGGCCTATTTTTGTGGTGTTCGGATTTGCAGTGTGTTCCTCTGAGGCAGTGGCCGACACGGAATGAAACAAGTCCGGTCTGCCTCACTTGAGGGCTGTGCGTGACAGCATCATAAACGTGGATCTGTGAAGCAATTTAAATGTACTAGTTTTGCTGTAGGGGAGACCGGGGTTGGTTGTCAAGAATTAGTGTCATCTACATTGACAGTTCAAGGGTTTGACACAAAGTTTTGAGGTGAGATCAATATTAAGGTTTTTCATGTCAAAATGTAAATTTTCAGAACTTTAAGTTCTCTTTTCTAGTTTTTGTAACTAATGGGTTGACTTTAAAAAAACTATTACCATTAAAAAGTATAAAGACAGAGCTATATTTTCAATATGTTTTTTCTTAGTTATGCTACAACTTGTGGCTGCTATCGTCACTGCTAGCATACAAGGTCAGTTGGGGATGGTTGTCACACTCTGTTTGGGGTTGGTTGTCACATGTGCCACCAATGGCCATATTTGTATTCACTCTCTGACACACACACACACACACACACAAAAATCTAAATAGTAACAATAGGCCTAATTATCTAATTGTTCTGATCTATCTTTTGGTGCATAACATGTATATTTAAATAATATGTTATAAAATAATATGTATTCAGCAAGTCTATGTTTTATTTCAATTTTCCCAATGTTGATATTCTCAATGCCTGTGTGTTATACTTATATTTCCAATGCCTGTGTGTTATACTTACATTCTGAATAAATTTCACTTCACTTTTTTGCATAATTTTCAAAAATATTTCTATGTTATCATTTCCCCTCTCCCCACTGAAATAACATTGTGACAACCAACCCCATAGTATGCAAGCGGTCAGTGTCTATTTGGCAGCCCATATCTTTTGAACACAATGAATTTAAGGCGATTTACGACCCTCCAGTCCTACCTGACACTTTAAGCTTACATTATACATTCAAATGAAAGCAAAAAATGTGACAACCAACCCCGGTCTCCCCTACTGTACTAAAACTGCTGGTGGTCATCGCTCACGAACACTCCCTCTGCTCACTGCTTGGCTCGGATTCGCTTGGTCCGAAATTATAAATGTCAACAGCAGCAACCCTCTGTACACAATGAAATGAAGTACGAGAGACTGGTTTACCAGGCTACTGGCTTCCATAACTATGTGAACTTGTCTGAGAAATGCAAGGAGAACTGATAGTGTGCCTGTGCATACGGTCAAAATGTGACATTAATATGTTTTGTATGAAGCTTCTTAATATGGAATGAAGAAGTAGCGTTTGCAGAGAAACCATTAAATATGATTACAACCCCAGCAGAACTGTGTCTTTAGTCTACACATGAGTGACATCCTTGAAGACTATCGGTTCTTTTGACATCCAAAACCTGAGGCCTTAAAACTGAATACAGCATGTCTGAATCTCTATATTGACAACGGGCTCAGTGCCATCAGTGTTTATGAGACACACAAGAAGAGGAAGAAGGTCGTGTACATGTATGCTTGCACTAAATTACCCTGCCTTGAAAACAACCATTTTTAATGGTACATCTTTTCACAGGTTTTTCAGTCTCATGTTTGAAAGCAACAGTGATGAATTGTCCCTGATCATCTGCACATTATGCACAATGCTTTTTCTTGCTTGTTGATTGACATCAGCATTATCTTTGCGAAACAGGTGGAAATACCAACAGCTGGCGAGGAGACAGATTAGAAGCGAGGACTTTGACTCCCGCTCACCATGCGTTATAATTATCTAGCGGTCGGATGCCACCACGACAAATATAGATCCGGATCTTTCTTTCTTTCTCTCTCTGTCTTAACCTTCCGCTCCTTTTGCACTGGGAGGCTCATTAATTGCAAATTAGCCTGATGCAGTGACACTGATTGAATGGCGAGGAATCCCATTTAGCTCCTCTTGACTCCAAGGAGACTGTATTTTTCCAAACCAATCCGATAGAACCTCCAGCTGCATCATCCTTGCAAACATATACATTTGAATGACGAATAGTGTCAGGGAATGACAAACATACTTTGTTATCTAATCTTTTGTTTCAAAACGTATTAAGTGTGGATCTACCATGATCCGCTATTACATGTAGGTTGATATGCCTGCTTAGTTTTTACCACTTAAACGAGTGTGTAAAAACAAAATCTCTTGCTTGGGTTGGGGGGGGGGGTTAATGAAAAAAAAAACTATATTCATGAATTTGTTTTGATGAATGTGCCAAATCTCACTTTGACCTTCACTTCATCGCAACCCTTTCACACACTGTTATGGCAGAAGGCATTACAAGCCACTTTGTTTCCCTTCACTGGTCTATTTGTTTTCATGCTAAAAAAACAGTGGTGGGGGGATAAAACACAATTTGAACAGCACAAAAGGTACGAGCAGCTGCTTTGAGGGGGACATAAATCCTGAGAGATAAAAACAATACAAAACTTTCAAAAGAAAACAAGGGGCTGCTTTGAGGCCACTGAAATGAGAATTCCCCGTCTAACATTAGAATGAAGATCAAAGCCACGTCTCGTACAACAAAGCAGGAGGTAGAAATCCCAGTGCAATTTTGAGCTCCAGAAGTTTTCAAGAGTAGTGCATTTAGTTTCTGTCCGGAACAAAAGGCCATGCTCTTGACAGAACCCCCCCACTGCTTGCATCTCTGGCTCACTGGCAGGGCTGCCAGGTTCTGGGGAATTCAGGGCAGCGCAGTGTTTAGTGTCTATACACAGAAGGGATTTTATCTGATCAGGTGACCACATCCTGATTTTAGCCTTTGACCCCTGTTCAGTTAAGAGAACAATCGCCGTGCAACAACACACAATGGCTGAACTTGTCGTCCGCGAGGTTAAAGTAAGGGAAAGGAATAAAAAAACTGTAGATTGAGAGAAGCAGATGGAACCAGAGCTGCCTCATATCCGAGAGGAATGCTCTGGGATTTGCCCTTCCTGACACAGGTCAAGGGAATGCTGGGAAATGTAACAGGAAGTGGCTGAGGCCGAGGAACGACCACACAGAGCTGGCTGCCTTAGCTGACAGTCGTAATCTAGCAGTGAGATATCTGGGGAGCGAGGGGTGGGGGGGTGGGCTTTTGAGCACTTAGATACTGTATGCTCCAGACCACAGTGGGTTGTTGCCTAGTTTACAAAAATGCAGTAATTACACTAAAACATGAAAAGAAACAAGTTATCCTTTTAATTTACAGAGATGCTTTGGTAAAGGTTGTATGGTGCGTTTGGGTAATGACACTTGCACAATAGATAGTTATGAAAGAGAAGTCCCCAAAGCACCATGTTATTTATAAGTGGCCTATTCAGGTACAACAAATGTGCATTTTCATAAAACATTTTCATGTGGAATGTCTTTTTCAACTGGAAATGCTATAAACCCAATTGGTCAATCTCACTGACACAACCACCAATCCTCTGGTCAGTGGTTCTCTAAAAAGTTTGCTGTACATTCTGTTTTCCATGAAAAGACTTTTCCACATTCATAAATGTTTCCTCCGCGGTAAAGCCGGCACTTTTGCGCCGCCACTGTACCGCGGCACAGCCATCTAACGCAGGAAGGCAGTAGGCGACGACACTGTGCTGAGGCACAGCCATCTAACGCAGGAAGGCAGTAGGGGCTGACACTGTGCCGCGGCACAGCCATCTAACGCAGTAAGGCAGTAGGGGCTGACCGTACGAGGCACAGCCATCTAACGCAGTAAGGCAGTAGGGGCTGACCGTACGAGGCACAGCCATCTAACGCAGTAAGGCAGTAGGGGCTGACCGTACGAGGCAGCACATAGGCAAAGACACAACACAACAACAATAAGCAGACAAATTAGATGACTTCTATTTCGCTCGGCATCAAAGGCCAGCGTAGCTCTGAATCAGCGCTGGATGGTGCATGAAGCAGTGCTGGGCCCCCGTCCTCTGACAGCCTTTTCAACACTGGACAACATCCCAGCCTGACTCGGGGGGCTCCGTTTGAATTTATTAGAGTGGAAGGAAACAACACTTCCATGCCTGACCGACCCACGCAGGGAGGAACCTGGGTTAAAATAAAACTGACGACAGGCAGGGCCGTCTGGAGTTCGCTCGCTACTACACCCGTAACCCAGCACGCCGTTTCCAGTGGCGATATCCTCCGTCTCATGTCTCCGCTTACTGGGGCTGCTAATGTGATGTGATGTGGTTTACAAAAGCAGGGCCTGGGCCTCGTGCCCCTGCGTTTGATGGATAC
>CM050204.1:31483541-31513541 GCA_027475355.1 Coilia nasus
CACAGAGAGAGAAAGAGAGAGAGAATACAGAGCACCCATCAAGGATGGAGATGGGGGAGAAGGAGAGAGAGAAAGAAAGCATATTGGGGGTTGACATTCTGGTCATGGTCGGCGTAAGATGTTTATAAACGGAACACGTGCACCCACGGCATCATCAGCATTTACACTCGCAGTGCTGATGCATATACATAATATACATATGCACCAAGGCAAGATGCTGATTATTCAGCTGAGATCACCTTTATTACCTTTAGGCTAGAGGTGGTAGTGGTGGGATGGCTGCTCAGAACATGCTCGCTACACATCTCATTACAAGAATCCTTCCAGATGTCAGGATTCGGATTTGTTTTTCAATATTTAAATGACCCCACGACTGATGGGGATTGACAGGCTCATATCTTCTCCATGGCATGGATAATGTTTAAGAGCAAATCAATGCATTGAGGAGACAGAGGGAAAAAAAGAGATATATGGACATGTCTGAGGATGAAAATCACTATTAAGGAGTTGGACTTGCAGCCAAAGGGTCACGGGTTCAATTCCCCACACCAAAAGGTAGGTAGGTGGGTGGAGGCAGTGAAGGACCTGCGCTGGCCTCCATCTTGCACTGTCCCTACACACTGCCTCCCAGGCTCTGTTGTCATGGCAGCCCCCTGTTCACACATGTGATGGGATAAATCGTGTGTGCATTACCCCTCCATAATTAGGGGTACTAGCTGTTTTATGTTTTACATTGCTTACATTAATATGTTGGCACTGCCCAACCCTCCTATTTTTGTCTGTTTGAGGGGTACTAGGTGTTGACTGGGGGCACTGTTCCCCCCGTTGCCCCCTGTAATTCAAACTATGAGTTACTGTAAATGCAGAGGTTACATTTCGTTGTGCGCACAGTGTGCTGTGGTATGCTGTGTGATCACAATGACAAATGGGAATCACTTTTACTATACAAACACCCATATTTACAACCCATCGCCTTACACAGCCCCCCCCCCCCAGTGAAGCCTACCCCCCAGCCACACCAGCTGTACACGAGATCCACACTAGTGTTTATATACACGAGTTTATACACACAAGATCCACACTAGTGTTTATACACGAGATCCACACTAGTGTTTATACACACAAGTTTATACACAAGATCCACAGTAGTGTTTATACACACGAGTCTATACACACAAGACCCACACTAGTGTTTATACACATGAGATCCACACTAGTGTTTATACACACGAGTTTATACACGAGATCCACAGTAGTGTTTATACACACGAGTTTATACACACAAGACCCACACTAGTGTTTATACACACGAGTTTATACACAAGGTCCACACTAGTGTTTATACACACGATTCTATACACACAAGACCCACACTAGTGTTTATACACACGAGATCGACACTATTGTTTATACACACGAGTTTATCCACGAGATCGACACTAGTGTTTATACACACGAGTTTATACACGAGATACACACTTGGTTTTTCACACACAAGTTTATACACACGAGATCCACACTAGTGTTTATACACACGAGTTTATACACACGAGATCCACACTAGTGTTTATACACACAAGTTTATACACAAGATCCACACTAGTGTTTATACACACAAGTTTATACACGAGATACACACTATTGGTTTTTCACACACAAGTTCATACACACGAGATCCACACTAGTGTTTATACACATGAGATCCACACTAGTGTTTATACACACGAGTTTATACACGAGATCCACAGTAGTGTTTATACACATGAGTTTATACACAAGATACACACTATTGGTTTTTCACACACAAGTTTATACACACGAGATCCACACTAGTGTTTATACACACGAGATCCACACTAGTGTTTATACACACGAGTTTATACACACGAGATCCACACTAGTGTTTATACACACGAGTTTATACACACGAGATCCACACTAGTGTTTATACACATGAGATCCACACTACTGTTTATACACATGAGTTTATACACGAGATCCACAGTAGTGTTTATACACACGAGTTTATACACACAAAACCCACACTAGTGTTTATACACACGAGTTTATACACAAGGTCCACACTAGTGTTTATACACACGATTCTATACACACAAGACCCACACTAGTGTTTATACACACGAGATCGACACTATTGTTTATACACACGAGTTTATCCACGAGATCGACACTAGTGTTTATACACACGAGTTTATACACGAGATACACACTATTGGTTTTTCACACACAAGTTTATACACACGAGATCCACACTAGTATTAATACACACGAGATCCACACTAGTGTTTATACACACGAGTTTATACACACGAGATCCACACTAGTGTTTATACACACAAGTTTATACACGAGATACACACTATTGGTTTTTCACACACAAGTTCATACACACGAGATCCACACTAGTGTTTATACACACGAGATCCACGCTAGTGTTTATACACACGAGTTTATACACACGAGATCCACACTAGTGTTTATACACACGAGATCCACACTAGTGTTTATACACACAAGTTTATACACACGAGATACACACTAGTGTTTATACACACGAGATCCACACTAGTGTTTATACACATGAGATCCACACTAGTGTTTATACACGAGACCCACACTAGTGTTTATACACCGAGATCCACACTAGTGTTTATACACACGAGATCCACACTAGTGTTTGCCAATCTGTTGGCATCCGTTACTTTTACCATCATGAGGGTGGCAGTGGGATGGTGGTGGCAGTGGGGTGGTGGTGGCAGTGGAGTGGTGGTGGCAGTGGGGTGGTGGTGGCAGTGGGGTGGTCCCCACCAGTGGAGTGGTGGTGGCAGTGGGGTGGTGGTGGCAGTGGGGTGGTCCCCACCAGTGGGGTGGTGGTGGCAGTGGAGTGGTCCCCACCAGTGGGGTGGTGGTGGCAGTGGAGTGGTGGTGGCAGTGGGGTGGTCCCCACCAGTGGGGTGGTGGTGGCAGTGGAGTGAGTGGGGTTTAGCTACCATCATGTTCATCTGCCCCCTACACCTCCCCCACCAGTGAGGGTGGTTCTGGTGGTGGTGGCAGTGGGGTGGTGGTGGCAGTGGAGTGGTCCCCACCAGTGAGGGTGGTTCTAGGGGTGGTGGCAGTGGGGTAGTGGTGGCAGTGGGGTGGTTGTGGCAGTGGGGTGGTGGTGGCAGTGGAGTGGTCCCCACCAGTGGAGTGATGGTGGCAGTGGAGTGGTGGTGGCAGTGGGGTGGTTGTGGCAGTGGGGTGGTGGTGGCAGTGGAGTGGTGGTGGCAGTGGGGTGGTGGTGGCAGTGGAGTGGTCCCCACCAGTGAGGGTGGGACTGGTGTGGTGGCAGTGGGGTGGTGGTGGCAGTGGAGTGGTCCCCACCAGTGAGGGTGGGACTGGTGTGGTGGCAGTGGGGTGGTTGTGGCAGTGGAGTGGTCCCCACCAGTAAGGATGGGACTGGTGTGGTGGCAGTGTAGTGGGGTGGGGTCTAGCTACAGTCTAGGTCTTTATCTTTCTGAGTCTATCCCTAAGGGGACGCTTGTGTTTACCCCATTACGTCTACAAATATAAACCACCACGCACGGGGTCGTTAAACTCCAGGGGTAGCAAAAACTGGCGAATAAGCAACAAGAGGAGGGAGAGGAAGAATATGTCGGAGAGAGAAAATATATATTTATATATATTACTCTGAGCTGTGTTAATAAAGGCTAATGTATTATTGAGTATGTGCAGTGCAGAACTCTGTTGAAATGGTGAATAGACTACATTATTCTCCCCAGGCCTCATTTTATGCAGCTACAGTAAATTCCCTCTTCTGCATATATGTGAAACAGAGACCTCTTACGAAAATAAAACATTCCGCATACATCTGCATATTGGCTAGTGATAGGAGAGTATGCTGAGATGACTGACTGCTGCATAAATGTTTTCCATGACAGGACAGCTATTTGGGTTAGTTTAGCTTAGTTCTTGACATATCTGATATCGTTTCTGATACCTGACTGATTGGCGGTCACTGGCCAATCAAGATAATGGCACACAAAGAATGTTACAGTGGGGAAATTCTGTAAAAGACCAGAGATGTGAAATCAGTTAACTTGTGTGATTGAATGTTCAAATCTCATTTACAAGCTTTCTGTGCTGAGAATCATCCCTGACAATGATGTGACACATACCTTGGGTTTAACTGTTTCCCTTAGAGAATTGCTTTCTAATTTAGGTGCTCTTTTAAAAAAAAAAAATAATAATAATTTAAGTAAAACCATCTATTATGGCATTGTGGATTCAAATAGCTTACATTCCCTACCCTCCTTTTGTCATATCAATGGAATGTGGAGTACATAGCAAAGCTAAACACCCATGTGCATTGTAAAATGATATAGAGAGAATTGCATGTCCAATTTTAATTAGTTCTTCATGGTCACCAGAAGCTATGTCCCAAGGTGTATACATTTTCGCCCTAAGCCTTCTGTCTGTGTCTGTTGACTTGGCTTCTAGTTCTAGAAGAGGAGATTAACCATGAGAGTATCTCAGATTTTCTATAGTTGTGTGCACCCAAAACTATATTATTTTTGGAAATGCTTCTTCTTTCTAAAAGGTGCTCAACCTTGACTTCTGCCTTAGACATGTGTCGCATTGATACTGGTATTAAACGTTTTTACACACACTCTTTTTTTGGTATACTGATTTCTTGGACCATGTTCACAACCAGATGCTGATCATGGCTTAGTGCCGAAATGATCATGGTTGATCATATTTTTTTAAGGGTTTTCGAATTTTAATACTTGATTTAGTTTTTGACTCACACCCAGAACAAACGTGTAGTGCTTGTGAAAAGTTCAAATAGAGTGTGTGTTGGAGTGTCTGCAGTGTTTGTGCTGGTACCACCACTCCTGTGTGTGTTATGAAGGGAGTGGAGTTATATGTCTGTAGGTGTGTGTGTGTGTGTGTGTGTGTGTGTGTGTGTGCGTGTGCGCAGTGTTTGTGCCGGTCCCACCACTCCTGTGTTATAAAGGGAGTGGAGCTGTGTGTCTGTGTGTGTGTGTGTGTGTGTGTGTGTGTGTGTGTGTGTGTGTGTGTGTGTGTGTGTGTGTGTGTGTTGGAGTGTCTGCAGTGTTTGTGCTGGTACAACCACTCCTGTGTGTTCCTATGAAGTAAACACATGTCCTTACCAGACTTGCCTGTTGTTTTTAGTTTTTAGTTTAGACCTTTTAGTGTGAATCTGATACACCATAAATGAACAATCTGTTGTGCAGTCAACGTTGTTAGGTTTTTTCACACTGTATAAACTATGCACCCAGACTATGGGAAAGCCTAAAAACTAAAAAAAGGATTACTTGTACTTCATTTCCTGATTTCGATCCCACAGAATCTTTCATCTCTCATCCCAAAAACTGCAGTTGACCCTTGACATCCGAGGGAGAGGCAGGGAACATTCATTTTGATCTTGCGCAACTGAGGGGACGGACTGCATCTATCGGTTCACAGAAGTGTTGTTGTAGAGGTAATAAAATGGCGCTGGGTCTTTGGTCTGTGTATTCAGATTTGAGGGCATTAACATCGCTGTGGGGAGAGTTCAATCCTTCCTTTTGTTCTCTCCCTAAAAAAACAGAGTTTGTTTCAATTTCTACTAATACTGGGGGATTTAAGTCCCACGTTCTCACCGCACAGACTGTGCAGTGTGGTTTGTGAGGGGGGAAAACAGAGAGAGAGGGAGAGAGGGAGAGAGGGAGAGGGAGAGAAAAAAATCTATCGCATAAATTCACAGTGACAGACAGACAGCCATTGTATGGTGGAAACACAGGACCTCCGTAGGCCCTGGAGGAGGAGGGTGGCAAAGAATGCGCACAGCCCACAGCCAATGTCAGGGGATCAGGGCGGTGCAAGGGGGGGGATCCGGGGGGGGACATGCAATAGGCAGCAATTTCATACTCCACTGGCAGCCAAAGACTGAAAGATTACAGTGACTTACAAAATGTTCACAGGTCTGCAAAAATAAAAGATGTACACTGTACAAGTAAACAATAGGGGGAATGTGGACAGAGTGTATTTTCAACCATGAGGAGCGAAGGTGTATTGTATAATCAGCTCCATAAACACTACTCTGGGAGAGGTAATTCACTTGGGCTTTGTTTTAGTCATGGGGTGGCGATAATGCAGAGGTGTGCACTTAGAAGTTTGGTTTCCACAAATCATCCGGTCCTATGTGAACTTTCAAGTGTAGACAAGCGCAAGTGATTTTTCACTGTAATACCTTGCCCTCTAAATCAGCCTGTGCCCAGTGAGAGACATAGATGAAAAGCCACACAGCCACTTTTAAAACCTCTGTATCTGTTTTCCCCCATGTCCTGCCTGCCTGCTGCAGAAGCCTGTGTGAACAGAAGGGAACAAATGAGAAATAAGAACCACCTCAGCGTTGCGATAACCCCAGTGACATTTGTGCCGCATATAATAATCTTAATAATAATCTTTACTTGTATAGCAGAATTCATATATACAAGATGCAGCTCAAAGTGCTTTACAGTTTTGCAAGAACAACACAACACAACATTTCTTGCAGTCCAGTGGCGTCGGAGCGGACGAACACAATAATGAAATGACGTAATGACCCAATGCCCTGTTAATGCGGGCTCTTGCGTGACACAATAATGCAATGTCACAATGACGCAATGCCCCATTTATGCGGGCTATTGCGTGACACAATAATGCAATGTCACAAAGACGCAATGCCCCGTCTATGCAGGCTATTGCGTGACACAATAATGCAATGTCACAAAGATGCAATGCCCCGTCTATGCGTGCTCTTGCGTGGGGTAATAATGCGATGTCACAAAGACGCAATGCCCCGTCTATGCGTGCTCTTGCGTGGGGTAATAATGCAATGTCATTGGCATATGGGAGAGGATGGGCCGGTGGGGGTCGGCTGCGCTACTGTTGCCATATGAGAAAGGATGGGACGGTGCGACATTTACGCTACTGTTGCCCTCCTTATTTCCTTCCGTTTGTTTTTGAAATTTACAGCCTGTGCTTAATACAGCTGCATTGGTAAGCGTGTGTGTGTCTGTGTGTTTGTGTGTATGCCTAATAGAGCTGCATTGCTAAGTGTGTGTGTTTGTGTGTATGCCTAATAGAGCTGCATTGCTAAGTGTGTGTGTTTGTGTGTATGCCTAATAGAGCTGCATTGCTAAGTGTGTGTGTGTTTGTGTGTATGCCTAATAGAGCTGCATTGCTAAGTGTGTGTGTGTGTGCCTAATAGAGATGCAATGCTAAGTGTGTGTGTGTGTGTGTGTGTGTGTGTGTGTGTGTGTGTGTGTGTGTGTGTGTGTGTGCCTAATAGAGCTGCATTGCTAAGTGTGTGTGTGTGTGTGTGTGTGTGCCTAATAGAGATGCAATGCTAAGCGGGTGTGTGTGTGTGTGTGTGTGTGTGTGTGTGTGTGTGTGTGTGTGTGTGCCTAATAGAGATGCATTGCTAAGCGGGTGTGTGTGGTGTCCAGTGCATCCGTTTATTTATACCTTCAAACAAAAGTGGTTGTAAAATGGCACGAGGGATTCTGTGTTTGCTTAAATCTCATTGGCTATGGGGAATTAAGTTTTAATTTCCCATTGGGTAATTCCAGTAGACAGGGGAAAGCATCCAACTATAAACAGCCCCAGGCTATTGGCAAGCACCTGCACCCCCACTGCAAATGGAAAGCAGAACATTGTAATGGACATTCAACGATCAAGCCGCAGCCCATATGGAGGAGAGAAGGAGAGGAGAGGGAGAGAGAGAGGGAGAGAGAGAGAGAGGGAGGGAGAGAGAGAGGGAGAGAGAGAGAGAGGGAGGGAGAGGAGAGGGAGAGAGAGAGAGAGGGAGAGGAGAGGGAGAGGAGAGGGAGAGAGAGAGAGAGAGAGAGAGAGAGAGGGAGAGAGGGAGAGAGAGAGAGAGAGGGAGAGAGAGAGAGAGAGAGAGAGAGAGGGGGACAGAGAGGAAAGACAGAGAGACAAAGAGAGGCAGAGAGAATTTTTTTTCTCACTTTCTCTCTCTCTCTATATATATCATATATATAATATAATCATCAGAGAGGGAGAGCGAGAGAGAGAGAGAGAGGGACAGAGAGGAAAGACAGAGATACAAAGAGAGGCAGAGAGAAAGAGAGAAATATATATATTTATTTTCTCACTTTCTCTCTCTATATATATATATTATATATATATAATATAATCATCAGAGAGGGAGAGAGAGAGGGAGAGAGAAATGATGGTTGCTTCTCTCCATGCCTCCTGTGAGAGTAGGTTTGGGACTGAGCTACAACAGCAGAGCGACATTTCAGCAGGGTAATAAAATGTTTCTGGAATGAGTACAGTAACAGCCGTAACTGCAATAAAATCAGACCCACCTTATTCAGCAAAGCTATTGAAGATGCTTTCAGTAGACATTTGCCACCACGGGAGACCGCCCCATCCCATAATATGCTGTGCACAAGCAAAATGACTGACAGGTTGGAATACCCTATTTAACAGGACTTTAATATTTACTTGCTGAATGAAGAACGGGGGAAAATCCCAAAGGCTAATTTTGCTGCAAAGCACCAAAACCAACCAGGATATACATGTACATTTTAGCTCAATCATTCCACAGACTGGTGGTTCAAGGATGTTTTTTTCACAAACTGTGTCAGCTTTGGTTTCACTTTTTAGTTTGTGTCTGTGACAAATGAGTTTTGACTGTTTCCTATTCACACACAACTGAGGTGGCCAAAGGCTTTTAAACAAAATAAAACACGAAAAGTGAAAGTCCCATGTTTGTCATTGTGATCACACGGCACAGCACAGCACACAGTGCGCACAACGAAATGCACCTCACACACACGTGAGCAGAGGGCAGCCATGACACGGGGAGCAGTGCGTGGGGTCGGCACCATGCTCAGGGTACCTCAGTGGCGTTACTGACGAACCGCGATTCGAACCTGCGATCACAGGTCCAATACCTTAACCGCTACGCCACCACTGCCTCATGTCTTACATGTCTTACTGTTAAAAATGGTCCCCTTTGGTGTATGTCAAGCGCGGCAGAAATGGAAATGACTATCCTTTTGTTACCATGCATAAATTACACACACACACACACACACACACACACACACTTACCCTGTGCATAAATTACACATAAAACAGAGGCGTAATCGAGTACAGTGGCAGGACCCCTCCAAATAGATCTGCTCAGATGAATAATAGTTATTGCTACTATTCATTACAGAGAGAAAATGCATTAATTCACGAGCAGATTTCAGGTCGTATCTAAAAGGATTTCTGACTTGCATCAGCGACACCACACACATACACACACACTCACCCTGTAGCGGCCCTGATTTTGTGTGTGTGTGTGTCTATCTATCTATCTGTCTGTCTGTCTGTCTGTCTGTCTGTCTGTCTGTCTGTCTGTCTGTCTGTCTGTCTGTCTGTCTGTCTGTCTGTCTGTCTGTCTATCTATCTATCTATCTATCTATCTATCTATCTATCTAGTTATCTATCTATCTATCTATCTATCTATCACACCTGTGCAAGGCGCTGTCTCTCCATACACACTGCACCCGTGTTGTGCTGGTGTGTGCAGGCCGTAGAGCTAAGTGTTAACAGCGCCAGATTCACGGAGCTAAGTCCGGAGGGCAGTGGCCAGATAGGCCGCTGGTGGATCCACACAGTAAGCAGCTTTGAATAATAATGCAAAACAGCAGGGCTACCTGTGTCAGAGGGTGGGGAAGAGATTTGTTTGTGCTGCAAGGATGAGTTGTTTCGCTAATCCACGGCATTGCTAATGGTACCTGTCCCCAATTAGCTCTGGTGTTGCATCTGAAGGGATCTGCATCTGCTGACTTTACTAGCGCTTTTTACATTCTATGCAAGGCAGGACAGTGCTCATTTTAATTCTCTGCGCAGGTGCCGGCGTGTCACCCATGACAGTGTGGTGACGGCCAGCTTTACATGTCGTATAGCAGCCTGTCAATCACACCTCTGGGCGATATACTCTTTGAATACTGAATGCGCACTGTCATTGAAAAGATTCATACTTATCCAAAAGCCCCCTTCTTTCTCTGCTTCAGCGTCAATCATGGCTTATCTACCACTGTGAGGCATACTGAAGTGGCCCTGGACATCTGTGCTGCTGGAGATCCAGGTAACCTTGCTGTGGACCCACACTGCCCCCCCATTTCTCACCTGTAGCGAAGGGGAGGAGAAGTCACCCCACCCGGCTTCGAACCCTGTTCTCCGGGGTACCAAACAGGGGCTCTGACCGCAACACCAAAGAGGCTCATTGGGATGGCAGTCAGAGCACACCCACAACCCTAGTGATGGTCACTCCATCACACTGCCTTCCCACTTAGGTGTCCCTCACACCTGGAGACCCGGGTTCAAAGCCGGGTGGGGTGACTTCTCCTCCCCTTTGCTACAAATGGTGTCAGAAGTGGGATGGCCGTGAGGTCATTGGAGGTCCACCCACTGTGTGAGTCATATGAGGGCCCCCAAGGTTAGGTTGACCCCGGTGATAGGGTTCGAAGCCGGGTGGGGTAACTTCTCCTCCCCTTTGCTACATCACCCTTCTCAAGGTCACCCATTTCATTCTGCTGCCCTGACACAGTTTTCAATATTCAGGGCGCTGTAGTGAAGGGGAGGAGAAGTCACCCCACCCGGCTTCGAACCCGGGTCTCCAAGGTACCAAACGTGGGCTCTGACCACAACACCAGAGAGCCAAGGGATGGCAGTCAGAGCACACCCACAACCCTAGTGATGTCACTTCATCACACTGCCTTCCCCTTCGGGAGGCGCAGCCATACGCTTCACACACTCTGGTCCCTCACACCAGGGTCAACCTAACCTGGGGGTCCCTCATATGGCTCACACACTGGCTGGACCTCCAATGCCACTTCTGACACCATTTGTAGCGAAGGGGAGGAGAAGTCACCCCACCCGGCTGCGAACCTCTGACCACAACGCCAAAGAGCCAGAGCAAAGAGCATGCTGTCCAGATCTGTGACATTTTAAGCATAATAAATATGAAAACATGATGAAGAAGACACCTACCAGCTGGACTGCTAAAATCATGTCAAGGACAAGAAAGAAAGCCCTTTTTTATACAAAATCATCTTCACAGTTAACATAATTAACTGTGAAGTGTCCTTCGTTGTTTTTTCTTTTGTCTTACTCAACTTTTCCTGCCTTTTATTGACATTGTCCCAACTTTTTTGAGACACGTTGCTGGCCTAAAATTTGAAATGAGCATAAATCCCATACAACAACAATAAAAATCCAGTTTCAATAACTGATATGTTGTCCTTGGACTTTTCTCAAACACACATAATGCTTGTATGATTTGAGAATTATAGCATTTCTTTTTTATTTACATTTAACACAATGTCCCAACTTTATTGGAATTGGGGTTGTAGGTGTATGCTGCTTTTAGGGATTTTGCCCCCTGTCTGTGTCTGTTGTGCATATTTGGGCAATTTCATTATTATATCTATGGAGACTTAAAGAGGTGATGGTGGTAAAGGCAGATACACACTCACGCACACAAATGCAGGCATGTTAATAACACACCATGGCACATTTTTCTAATTCATGGGTTTTTGTTTAGCAGACACTCCCAGCTCTCCTCAGATGAACTCTGCCTAGAAGGTAACTTTAAGATGTATCAAAGTCAAAGTTAGCTGTACCGTATGTACAGGTCATACGCAGGATTTGAAACTGCAGGGAGGGAGGATGTGAGTAAGGGTTTATAGTTCATGGGGGGGTCAGAGGGGTGAGAGGGGGCAGGGCAGGGAGAGAGTTTAGCATCCTGACAGCTTGGTGGACAAAGCTGTGTCTCAGTCTTCTGGTCCTGGCCCGGGGGCTCTTCAGTTTCCTTCCTGGTGGCAGCAGACTGAAGAAGCTGTTGGATCACCTGCAATGCAAAGGGCTTTGTGGGTGGGGTGGGTGCAGTAGATGTCTTGGAGGGAGGGGAGAGAGACCCCTATGATCCTCTCAGCTTCTCTCACCACTCCTCTACCTTAGTGTAGCTTAGTGTAGCTTAGTGTAGCTTTTTGCAGCAACACACACTGCAGGTGCCACAGCACACAATGATGCAGCTGGTCAGGATGCTCTCTATGACGCCTCTGTAGGAGGTGCTCATGATGGGGCTGGGGCTCTGGCTCTCCTCAGCTTGTGGAGGAAGTAGAGTCGCTGTTGGGCTGTGCTGGCCAGTGGTGCAGTGTTCTTTGACCAGGAGAGGTCCTCAGAGATGTGCACACCCAGGAACTTGATGAGAAAGAACACAAGACAAACAATGTGTTTCATTTTTGGTGGACGCATTTTTTTTTTTTTTTTAGTTTTGCAGCTTCTGTGCAGTGTTTTTATTTCCTTTGATGGATTCCCAAGTCTCTGGGATAAGAAATCTGAGCAGGCATGTTAATAACACACCATGGCACATTTTTCTAATTCATGGGTTTTTGTTTAGCAGACACTCCCAGCTCTCCTCAGATGACCTCTGTCTAGAAGGTAACTTTAAGATTTATCAAAGTCAAAGTCAGCTGTGCCGTATGTACAGGTCATACACAGGATTTGAAATTGCAGTGCTCCGTAGTCCCACAGTGTTACACTAAACATCCTATAAACATAACAATATAAACATAGCGATATCAACTTGGTAAACATAACAATACAGACATCGCAGAAAGTAGAAAAACTTGTGTATGATACAAATAAGTAAACACAAGATGTGTAGAACTGTTTAGCTCAAATGATGCCATTTAGGCAGCAGCTGAGTGAGTGCAGGTGCGAGTCTAGTTCAGTCACATAGTGTTGGGGGTCGTATGTATGCGTATCTAGTTCTGTGTAGTGTTGGGGGTCGCATGTATGTGTATCTAGTTCAGTGTAGTGTTGGGGGTCGTATGAATGTGTATCTAGTTCTGTGTAGTGTTGGGGGTCGTATGTATGTGTATCTAGTTCAGTGTTGGGGGTCGCATGTATGCGTATCTAGTTCAGTGTAGTGTTGGGGGTCGTATGTATGTGTATCTAGTTCAGTCACATAGTGTTGGGGGTCGTATGTATGCGTATCTAGTTCAGTGTAGTGTTGGGGGTCGTATGAATGTGTATCTAGTTCAGTGTAGTGTTGGGGGTCGTATGTATGCGTATCTAGTTCAGTGTAGTGTTGGGGGTCGTATGAATGTGTATCTAGTTCAGTGTAGTGTTGGGGGTCGTATGTATGTGTATCTAGTTCAGTGTAGTGTTGGGGTCGTATGTATGTGTATCTAGTTCAGTGTAGTGTTGGGGGTCGTATGTATGCGTATCTAGTTCAGTGTTGGGGTCGTATGTATGTGTATCTAGTTCAGTGTAGTGTTGGGGATCGTATGTATGTGTATCTAGTTCAGTGTAGTGTTGGGGGTCGTATGTATGTGTATCTAGTTCAGTGTAGTGTTGGGGGTCGCATGTATGCGTATCTAGTTCAGTGTAGTGTTGGGGGTCGTATGTATGCGTATCTAGTTCAGTGTAGTGTTGGGGGTCGTATGTATGCGCTCTAGTTCAGTGTAGTGTTGGGGGTCGTATGTATGTGTATCTAGTTCAGTGTAGTGTTGGGGTCGTATGAATGCGTATCTAGTTCAGTGTAGTGTTGGGGGTCATATGTATGTGTATCTAGTTCAGTGTAGTGTTGGGGGTCGTATGTATGCGTATCTAGTTCAGTGTAGTGTTGGGGGTCGTATGTATGTGTATCTAGTTCAGTGTAGTGTTGGGGTCGTATGAATGTGTATCTAGTTCAGTGTAGTGTTGGGGTCATATGAATGTGTATCTAGTTCAGTGTAGTGTTGGGGTCGTATGTATGTGTATCTAGTTCAGTGTAGTGTTGGGGGTCGCATGTATGCGTATCTAGTTCAGTCACATAGTGTTGGGGGTCGTATGTATGTGTATCTAGTTCAGTGTAGTGTTGGGGGTCGTATGTATGCGTATCTAGTTCAGTGTAGTGTTGGGGGTCGTATGAATGTGTATCTAGTTCAGTGTAGTGTTGGGGTCGTATGAATGTGTATGTAGTTCAGTGTAGTGTTGGACGGCATATGTATGTGTGTGCTTTTATTTGCTTTGATGGATTCCCAAGTCTCTAGCATAATAAATCTGAGCATGCTTGGAACAGAATGTGTATCACAGTAGCCCTGAACGCACTGCGTTCTTGTCGTGTATCGTTTCTCCTGAGAACACCGGTTGGTCTTGTCCCTTTTTAAAAGTTTTCTACCATCCCTCACCACACCGTTGTGATTCAGTGATTTTTCCCGAGAACATTGGTAGACCTTGTTCCTTGTTAAAGGTCTCTGCATTTTCCAAACTACACTGTTGTGACTCTGATTTTCCCAAGAACATTGAAAGGTCCTGTCCCTTTTTCAAAGTCTCTTCATTTTCCAAACTACTTGTATTTCCAAGATTTTCTTAAAGCCACTGGTACTACCTTACTTAAACTCAGTATCCCTTAAGCATCATAATAAGCACATTTATAAAAGCTTATGAAGTTTTAAACATCCTAGAAACTCATATAACTCTATAAAGCTATTTATAAATAGGCACAAATGACAACCCCAAAGAGCCTTAAATTGTTGTATGAGTGTATTACTGGTGTGTGCTCCTGCCACTGTTTTTTTCCCCACCTTTCTGAGACATGCACCCCTCTCTGTGTCTGTTGTGCATATTTGGGCAATTTAATTATTGCATTAGTGCTTACACACCTTCATCTATGGAGACTTAAAGAGGTGATGGTGGTAAAGGCAGATACACACTCACGCACACAAATGCAGGCATGTTAATAACACACCATGGCACATTTTTCTAATTCATGGGTTTTTGTTTTGCAGACACTCCCAGCTCTCCTCAGATGACCTCTGTCTAGAAGGTAACTTTAAGATTTATCAAAGTCAAAGTCAGCTGTGCCGTATGTACAGGTCATACGCAGGATTTGAAACTGCACTTAAAGAGGTGATACACACAGATGTCCAGGTAAACCACCTGAGATATAACAATGTGACTCTAGCATACTTCATTTAGGTATGAGCTGCTTTTAGGGCCTTTGGCCGAGAGCAGAGAGAGAGAGAGAGAGAGAGAGAGAGAGAGAGAGAGAGAGAGAGAGAGAGAGAGAGAGAGAGAGAGAGAGAGAGAGAGAGAGAGGTGAAGAGAGAGAGAGAGAGAGGTGAAGAGACTTCTATATGATTGCTCCATAACTACAGATTGTTAGGACAAACATGAGCTGAGCTGCCAGGCAGAGGGTAAGCATTAGATGGCATATCCATGCAATGCAGTTTAGATATGGAAAAGTACAGTAACTTGCTGTTTATTTTCTTTTCTAGAAGACAAGCAGTGGCCAAAACTGTCTTTGATACTGGAGAGTTACTGTGAAGAGATTTTCTCCATTGTTTCATCAGCATCGTAACTGCAGTACTGGTAAGACCTTATAATAATGTTACAAACACTGATGTTTAACTATAACACATGACTCAATGACTCAATTCATGATGTAGCCTAGTGAAACATGTAGGCTATCATGAATTCATGCTGTTCATCATTAACAAATGATCAAGTAAAAATATCCCTTAAGGATTAAATCACACTTATTTAAGCATTAATTATGTTAACCCAATGATACATTACTGATACATTATCTGATATGCCGCCATATTTGCTTAGGGTATAGTTACGACTTTTCCCATTTCCACACAGAAATTAGACACTGAAAAGATACTTTTTACACAATATATCCTTTATTTGTGCACGCAAATATAACCAAGAAATGATATCTCTATGTTTATATTTTTCACAATTACAAAAATAAAAGGAAAAGGTGCATTCATGTCTCAACTGCAAACATACACATATGGTGTACGGTTGAAACAGTACCATAGTACAGTTGAGACACAAAATGCTGGAAAGCTGACAAGTCAATCATTGCCAATGCAATAAACTAAAAAATGTATTGTAAATGTAATACACTTCAACAATTAGACAAAACTAGAGACAAATGTAAAGTTATTTTCATATTTGAACGGTCTACCATTAATGGATAGGGCCAATATTTTTCTGGCATGAATATTATAAGGATAACATAGTATGTCGTGAAATATGACATATATCCATGAATAGGGCCTTGATATTGTTCAAATACCAAATTAATGGATATGTGTCTCTAATTTTGTCTAATTGTGACTTAAAACCTGTTATGAGTCTGCGCTGCTAAACAGTATGCGAAGCAATACAGTCCTACGTCGGGGGTACAGTTAAAACTTTTTTTATATGTTAGGAGCGGAGAGTCGCACAAAGTTAAAATTTCCGACGATCAAAAATGACACTAATACTCATGTGCACAGCAAAACACCTGAGGTTTGAGGCACAGGCAAGGTATTGACGCTTGACGGTGTCCCACTTGTACACATGTCTAAAATGTACTCAGTTCACCCTACTTCCATTCAGCATACGCATAAAGACTCATGTACACGATGTGTAATTAGTAGGCTGAGTAGGCTACGCATAACACCGAATTTTATCATATGGTCAAATCTTGATAGCCTGTATTGTATATAAACTCACAAAGAGGCCTTTAACTTGAACAATGATCGCAGAAAATCAAGACAAAGATTGCACTCATCTATATTTCAGTTGTTTCATATGATGTTAAAAAGTCTGTCAAAACTAAAAATTCTGAAAACTATAAACACAATTTTCCAAAATAATTGAGGTGAGGCTGGACTCTTCGTCCAACCCTACAATGACAGTCAGATGATGACAGAAGTGAGTGAATGATGCGCGTTTTCCCCGCTCTGTTCTGTGGCGTTTCACTACCCCCTGTCGCCACACAGACAGCTCAGAAAACCTGAGCATGAACGACCGGGCGTGTACGTGTGTGTGTCGGGAGAGCGAGGGGGCTTCAGCGTAAGTCTAAATTGAACAGATGAATAAGGCGAACAAACTTGTGAGGACATCTGACATCTGTGCGGTTGGAGAAAATTAATACCCCAAATCAAATTTCCTTGGTTCGGACATTCTACATTTATCAAGGCGAAGAACGAAGGATGCTCGGGAATAAAGCAAAGGAACTTAAATGGGAAAGCATGGTACGTTCACGTTTCTCAAGTTGGGCATCATAGCCGTGAATGCTATAGACTGTAGCTCAGTGCTAATGTAGAGACCACTTGTACATCGTATAAGCATGGCAGTGATATCCGTTTTATTCATATGCATTTCGGCAGTAAATGCCTTATTTCGCTCGCGAAGCGTGATGTAGATGTTATCCTACTAGTGTGTTTAGCTTACTTGTGTTGTTATTTTAAAATGAAACCGGCAAATGTAACTATTTAAGCGACAACAAACGGTAATTAGTTTGCCTAGTCGGCACTGGAACGAATTTGATTCCGTCTGCCTCGGTTCGTCTATAAAGATGATGGTGAAGGGGGATTTAGATGGTCTGTCGATGGTATGCTAGCTTAGAAAGGGGATGTTTTTTGTCAATATTCTTAGAAATAAGGTTCCGATGTGCTATAGTTTTAGAAACAGTTAAGACTGGTCGGTCCGGACTTTGTCAGCGCGCTTGGTATTGCACCGTGGTCTGCGTAATTGCAATTCCAGCGTAAGTTAAATGGTACAGTATGATTTTGTCATAGATCAGTTAAAAAGCACACACAATAGTAAAATGTGCTATTTGCATCACATTATTGACTGCAATTATGTGGTTAGTTTATATAAACCGCTTTTTAATAGACACATAAGTCCGTCGTGATGGCATCACCTCCACAGTAGCCTATTGGAAGAAACCAGATTCAGATTCTAGTCATTTTGAGATAGTGGCTGTCTGGTGGACATGTAAGAGTGTGTGTGCCTGTAAGAGTATGTGTGCCTGTAAGAGTGTGTGTGAGGCAACTGGTGCCAACAGATAATGTTGCTGGGTGTCTGAGGAGGAGCAGGGATGCCAGTTAATCATCAGATAGTGACAGAGGTGCTTGAGGCTTGTCTGTCAGAGGGAAGGTTCTAACGCCTCACAGTGCGAAAAGCAGCAAGGGGTTCCCCTCATCCCTTCTGCTTGAGTCAATACAGCCAGCCATATAGATGTCATTAGAGGAAAACACAAGTGACACACACACACACACACACACACACACACACACACACACACACACACACACACCCTCTCTCTCTCTCTCTTTCCGGGGCCCAGCCACCAGGGGGTGCCCAGTCAATTGAAAATCATATAGTTTGTTTTGGGGGGGTGTTCAATAATTGGATCTTTTTAGGGGCTAGACTAACACACTTATACACACAAGGGTATAAACACTGCCACTGATACGCACTCTCAGACCCACACACACACACACACTTATACACACACACTCACACACACACACACACTTATACACACACGGGTATAACCACTGCCACTGATATGCACTCTCAGACAGACAGACAGACACACACACACTTATACACACAAGGTATAAACACTACCACTGATACACACTCACACACACACAAGTGAACAAACACTGCCTCATACACCCATAGGCAGTCGTGCACACACAACTGAATAAACACTGTGAGACACACACACACACACAAGTAAATAAACACTGGGACATACTAGTGCAGGTATTCACATACGCACTTAAACATGCACACACACACACATGCGCGCTCACACACACACACACACACACACACACACACACACACAGACACACACACACACACACATGCATATGTCTTTAGACATAGTCTTTACTTTTGCATTTCAGTTTGAGTTGGCTCATGAGCAAACCTGGCAGGTAGTGCATTAGTATACAGTAGACGAGTGCCCTTCTGCCGAGAACGAGGGACCTTGCCCGCTTACAACATGGAAAGACAGGCAAACAGTGTCCGTCCAAATCGTAGATGGAAAGCCTCCGTTCAGTGGAAATTATTCGCAAACACTTTCACACACCCACTTCTTCCACATTTGAAGCAAACTTGTTGCATGAAATTTGTGGAAAGATGTCATGACCTCAACTAAACACCCCACAGAGGTCAGCGAAGGTTCTGGCTCTCTGCCTCACCCGGTGAACTAACTACGTGCGAGGAAGCTGTCAAATGCACTTTCGCAAAACAAAAACAGCAGTGCACACTCGTAAGGTGTTATCTTTTTTTGCCTCCTCCCACCTGTGTAGCCGTCATCATCAGTGGCGTCAACAACAACTCGCAACACAGTAGTGGACTATGCTTTGGGTTGTTAGTGGCTCACCCTGACACAGTTCACATCTGTGTCTTAAAAGTATTTATTGTTCTGTGTTTCAAATGATGGGATTCCACATAATGTGCTTTTTTTCTTAATTGTTTATATTTCTGTTTCATTTTCTCAAAAATGACTGCTAGTCTGTCTATACCTTATGATTTAGATGTGTGCTGTTGCCGCAATTAGTCCTTGGAGTGTAGCGGGACTTACAGGAAGACCTGGATTTGTCCAACGTCAAATGAGCCAGTGTAGTTTCCCCCTGACATTTAGCTGACTTCCTCTCTTGGCAGCCAATGAAATGAAATGCTGGACTGGGCGGACAGATGACCTTTCGGTCCATGGCAGCCATCTTACATGTTGTGAGACTCATGAGAAACTCTAAAGAACACCTGAAACCTGCAAGCACGTTGCAGTGGCTGCGAATGGACTAATTATCGGGAGACTATAACGTTTTTCAGTAATTAGCAAGCTCGGTTCTACCTGCCTAAGCTCAGATATGTAATTTCTCCAGGGACTTTGTTTCACAGTCTCTGGTGCATTTTGGGGTCGGAGGAGTGCAAAGATGTTTTATTTAGTCAGATAAATTAATTTGACAATGGTGATATGCTTTTATAGGCCTGCCAGAATTTCTGTGCTGACAACAAACAAATTTAAGCGACAACAAACGGTAATTAGTTTGCCTAGTCGGCACTGGAATGAATTTAATTCCGCCTGCCTCGGTTCGTCTATAAAGATGATGTTAAAGGGGGCTTTAGATGGTCTGTCGAAGGTATGCTAGTCAGATGACTTCATTTGACAATGGTGACATGCTTTTACAGGCCTGCCAGAATTTAAGTGCTAAGCAGGCTTGCAGGACTATTCACGGATCGTTTGTGTGGGGGTCTTCAGACTGTCCCCAAAGCTTACAGGATTATTCACGCATAGTTTGTGTGGGGTCTTCAGACTGTCGCCAAAGCTGGTGCCACATAAACTTCAGTCTGGATAGAAGGCACTGTATGCAAAGCTTCTTCTGTTTGTACACGTTAATGCTGAAGATACACTCATACATCTACCACATGTTATTCTAGCACAGGTGCTGCCGTATGTGTCCTTGCGTATACTGTGCACAGAAGACTAGTAAGTCCTAAAAATAACTCTTCGATAGGGCAGAGAAGGATGCCACACTCCGTCCGGCTGTGATATTCTGCTGCCAGCTGTTTCCGGCAGGCAAATCTGATAGGGCAAGAAAAACATGACCTGAAACCTTTCTGATTACTGAGTTTAACATAACATTGCCTTTAGGTGTTATCAGGGCATAGTACCAAAATCACATTTATGAGTGCACATACACGATTGCAGTGCCGTCCCAATAATGTACTGTGGCGTCTGCATCCTGTGTTTATGGCAGTAAATCTAAAGCTCTCTTGTGAAGATGACAGTAAGACAAAGAAAAAAAACAGTTCTTAGTATAATAAGGACTGATTGTCCTTTCTAATGGACTGGGAGAAAGATTCAGCCCTGCTCCTGAATGCTCTGCCAACTAGCAGAATTTAAGCCAAACCAAGATATATACAGTAGGCGTGGAGAGAAGCAAAGACGCAGATAAATAGATAATGATTGATTCGAGTCGAGAGTGAAAAAAATGTAAGGAGATCTAGGCAGAGAAAGTACAAGACAGAGAGAGACAGAATGGTAGAGAGAGAACGAGAGAGAGAGAGAGAGAGAGAAACAGAGAGAGGGAGTGATGGGATAGCTAACCTGACGCAGAGAGTAATTTGATTCTAATGTGATTTGTGCCTCTCCATGGCTCGGTGATTCATGTCAGCGCGTGTCCACTGTTTCTTCCCCTCTGCGTGCTGGGCAATCTTTCAAATCTGGTGAAGCCACTGGTGCTGCTGCGCAATCTTTCAAATCCAGTGGAGCCACTGGTGCTGTCGCGCAATCTTTCAAATGTGGTGAAGCCACTGGTGCTGCCGCGCAATCTTTCAAATCCAGTGGAGCCACTGGTGCTGCTGCGCAATCTTTCAAATCTGGTGAAGCCACTGGTGCTGCCGCGCAATCTTTCAAATGTGGTGAAGCCACTGGTGCTGCCGCGCAATCTTTCAAATCCAGTGGAGCCACTGGTGCTGCTGCACAATCTTTCAAATCCAGTGGAGCCACTGGTGCTGCTGATCACAAATGAGTCAAATCAATCAGAACCACTGGTGCTGCTGATCAGAAATAAGTCAAATCAATCAGAACCACTGGTTCTGCGGATCAGAAATGAGTCAGATCCATCTGAACCACTGGTTCTGCGGATCAGAAATGAGTTGTAAGGGTGTTAAAGCCACAGAGCCATCGTGCCTGTGTGGTAAATATTGACACTGTGGAAATACATCAGAATTTGATGTGGAATGAGTGTGCGTGCATGTGTGCATGCCTGTGTGTGTGTGTGTGTGTGCGCGTGTGTCTGTGCGTGTGTCTGTGCGTGTGTCTGAAGTTGTTTGGAGTGTGTGTGTGCTGTGAAGGTCTTGGAGTGTGAACAGACTCTGTATGGTGCTGAGGTTGTTTGGAGTGTGTGTGTGCTGTGAAGGTCTTGGCGTGTGAGTGTGTGTGCTGTGAAGGTCTTGGCGTGTGAGTGTGTGTGCTGTGAAGGTCTTGGTGTGTGAGTGTGTGTGCTGTGAAGGTCTTGGTGTGTGTGCTGTGAAGGTCTTGGCGTGTGAGTGTGTGTGCTGTGAAGGTCTTGGCGTGTGAGTGTGTGTGCTGTGAAGGTCTTGGTGTGTGAGTGTGTGTGCTGTGAAGGTCTTGGTGTGTGAGTGTGTGTGCTGTGAAAGTCTTGGTGTGTGAGTGTGTGTGCTGTGAAGGTCCTGGCGTGTGAACAGAAGCAGATAGGCAGTCTCACACATGCCTGGCTGCTGCATGGATGTATTTGTTTGCATATCATGGATTGTGTTGAGCTTGTCATGGGTTTATGAGTGCGTAGCACATGCATATGTATGCGCTTGTGTTTGTGTGTGAGACTGTGTGTGTGTGTGAGGGAGATAGAGAGAAAGAAATAGAGAGAGAGAGAGAGAGATAGTCTGTGTGTGTTTGTTTGTTGCAGGCTTGTAAAGTTGTTTGTGTTCATGAATATGGGTGTGAGTACATTTGCTTATGTATGTACGTGTGTGTATGTGTGTGTGTGTGTGTGTGTGTGTTTCACACACCCCTCAAGGCACTGGAAAGCTCTCCAGCTGTTCTGCTTGGGCAGATAAGGCTCGAGAGAGCGAGAGAGAGAGAGAGAGAGAGCGTGAGAGAGGGAGAGAGAGAGAGAGAGAGAGAGGGAAAGAGAGAGAGAGAGAGAGAGAGAGAGGGAGAGAGAGAGAGCGCAGAGAGAGAGAGAGAGAAAGAGAGAGAGAGAGAGGGAGAGAGAGAGAGAGAGCTTGGCTCTTCTGGCTCTTCTGCCCCCCCCCAATGTCCTCCATGCCCTGGACCACCCAGCCTTGCACCCCCCCCCCCTCCCCTAACAGTATTTCAGACTGAGGACCAAGGGAACCCTTAAAAAAAACTAAAGAGCCCCCCTCCCCCCATCTGAGGCTAGCAAGGCTATATAAATGCCCCCCATCTGAGGCTAGCAGGGCTATGTAAATGCATGAAGTGGTGCAGCATCACAGCCCTAACTTGGGGAATGACATGAAGATAATGTACATGTCGTTTAAACACACTGTGCATAGCATAGGTAGTTTAAAATAATATTTTAACACTACTGCTTATGTTCTGTCGGCTTTCTTGAAGACCACCAGTGGTCCTCAGACCACACAAACACTGCCCCAACACTAGACTAACACTGCCCCTAGAGCTGCGGCTGGTCTGGTGGCTCGAACTGGCTTTGCCAAATGTTTGAGGCTATTGACTGCGTTTTTTTTTTTTGGTTCTTTTTTTGTAACGGCCCATAAAAATAATCTGGACGGCTTCCTTGCCGCCTGTAGTGGTAGAGTGGGAGAGAAGAAGACAGAAGGACAAGACGGAGAGACAATGAGAGGAGGAGAAGAGGAGAGGAGAGAATGAGGGAGAGGTGGAGAGGAGCAAGAGAGGAGAAGATAGGAGGGGAGGAGAAGAGAGGAGGAGAAGAGAGGAGGAGAAGAGGAGGGGGGGAGGAGAAGAGAGGAGGAGAAGAGAAGGGGAGGGGAGGAGAGGAGAGGGGGAGAGGAGAAAAGGAGGAGAAAATGAGAGGGAGAGGAGCGAGAGAGGAGAAGAGAGGGGGAGAAGAGGAGAGGAGCGAGAGAGGAGAAGAGAGGGGGAGAAGAGGAGAGCGGGAGAAGAAGAGAGGAGGAGAAGAGGAGAGCGGGAGAAGAAGAGAGGAGGAGAAGAGAGGAGGAGAAGAGGAGGGGGGGAGGAGAAGAGAGGAGGAGAAGAGGAGGGGGGGAGAAGAGGAGAGGGGGAGAGGAGAAAAGGAGGAGAAAATGAGAGGGAGAGGAGCGAGAGAGGAGAAGAGAGGGGGAGAAGAGGAGAGCGGGAGAAGAAGAGAGGAGGAGAAGAGAGGGAGAGAGGAGGAAAGGGGCAGAAGAGAGTGAGAGAAGAAGATAGGAGGAGAAAAGGAGAGGGGGAGAAGAGGAGAGGAGAGGGGGAGAGGAGAAGAGAGGGGGAGAAGAGGAGAGCGGGAGAAGAAGAGAGGAGGAGAAGAGGAGGGGGGAGAAGAGAGGAGGAGAAGAGAGGGGGAGAAGAGGAGAGGAGCGAGAGAGAAGAGAGGGGGAGAAGAGGAGAGCGGGAGAAGAGGAGAGGAGGAGAAGAGAGGGAGAGAGGAGGAATGAGGCAGAAGAGAGTGAGAGGAAAAGATAGGAGGAGAAAAGGAGAGGGGGAGAAGAGGAGAGGAGAGGGGGAGAGGAGGAGAGAGGGTGAGAAGAGGAGAGCGGGAGAAGAAGAGAGGAGGAGAAGAGGAGGGGGGAGAAGAGAGGAGGAGAAGAGAGGGGGAGAAGAGGAGAGGAGCGAGAGAGAAGAGAGGGGGAGAAGAGGAGAGCGGGAGAAGAGGAGAGGAGGAGAAGAGAGGGAGAGAGGAGGAAAGGGGCAGAAGAGAGTGAGAGGAGAAGATAGGAGGAGAAAAGGAGAGGGGGAGAAGAGGAGAGGAGAGGGGGAGAGGAGAAGAGAGGGGGAGAAGAGGAGAGGAGAGGGGGAGAGGAGAAGAGAGGGTGAGGCATGCTGCCTAACATGCGGCTGCTTTTTCATGTGTTGAAGCTGCAGGGGTAACCATGATAACGGCTTTCCACTCCCACAAAAGACATGCAGATATTAGGCATGCACACACTTTCCTTTTGCGTGGGTGGACACACATCAGTGGATGAACGAAGGAATCAATGAATGAATTAATGAAATAATTAATTAATGAATGAATAAGTGTATGATTGAAGAAGACAGTAAATGAGAGACGAAATGAATAAATTAGGAAATGAAAGGATGAGAGACTTCAAAACAAACATTAGGCCAAGCACACATGCTTTATGTGGGTAGACATGAATTAGTGAATAAATAAATAAATAAACGAGTGTTGGAGGAGGAGAATAAGTGAGTGACTGGATGAGCCAATGAAGAAATGAAAGGATGAGAGAGGAGCGTGACCAGTAGTGCTGGAGGTTGCCCCGGTGTGGAGGAAATGAAGAAATGAAAGGAGGAGAGAGGAGCGTGAGCAGTAGTG
This sequence comes from Coilia nasus, assembly GCA_027475355.1. Classification (NCBI taxonomy): domain Eukaryota; kingdom Metazoa; phylum Chordata; class Actinopteri; order Clupeiformes; family Engraulidae; genus Coilia; species Coilia nasus. The sequence goes on from CM050204.1 coordinate 31,508,411, forward strand.
CTGGAGGTTGTCCCGGTGTGATGGGCGCCCACTGGAGAAATGAAAGGATGAGAGAGGAGCGTGAGCAGTAGTGCTGGAGGTTGTCCCGGTGTGATGGGCGCCCACTGGAGAAATGAAAGGATGAGAGAGGAGCGTGAGCAGTAGTGCTGGAGGTTGTCCCGGTGTGGAGGAAATGAAGAAATGAAAGGAGGAGAGAGGAGCGTGACCAGTAGTGCTGGGGGTTGTCCCGGTGTGGAGGGCGCCCCTGGGCTTCAGCGTTTCCTTTTGCAGGAGCACCACGCCGAGCGGCGGAGATTTACGGCCTCTCTCCTCCCCCTCCTCCTCCTCTTCCTCCTCTTCCTCCTCCTCCTCCTCCTCTTCCTATTACTACTCTTCCTCCTCCTCCTCCTCCTCCTCTTCCTCCTCCTCCTCCTCCTCTTCCTCCTCCTCCTCCCCCTCCTCCTCCTCTTCCTCCTCTTCCTCCTCCTCCTCCTCCTCCTCTTCCTCCTCTTCCTCCTCCTCCTCCTCCTCTTCCTATTACTACTCTTCCTCCTCCTCCTCCTCTTCCTCCTCCTCCTCATCCTCTTCCTCCTCCTCCTCCTCCTCTTCCTCCTCTTCCTCCTCCTCCTCCTCCTCTTCTTCCTCTTCCTACTACTACTCTTCCTCCTCCTCCTCCTCCTCCTCCTCTTCCTCCTCCCTCCTCATCCTCCTCCTCCTCTTCCTTCTCCTCGTCTTTGCCAGAGGCTCCTTTTGCAGGAGCGCCACGCCGGGCGGCGGAGATTTACGGCCTCTGTCCAGCACATGTAATTAGCCAGGGTCAGACTTTACACGTTTTACGGGCTGCCCATTTAAAGAGCCTTCTTACTGCCACTTCAAAAACACAAGTAGGGCTAATCATCCGGTAGTGCTTTGTCCGTCGCCTTTCTCTGGACGTAAGGCCTAAGGGGCGTGAGGCCTTGCCGTGCACTGCTGCAGTGTAGCACTGAAAGCTCACGTGAAATTTATTAGCTTATGAAAAAGGGAGCGCTGTTACCTAGAGTGCGTATATGTGGTGTGTGTGTGTGTGTGTGTGTGTGTGGGTGTGTTGGTGTTTGTGTGTGTGGGTGTGTTGGTGTTTGTGTTGTGTGGGCGTGTGCATGTGTGTGTGAGTGTGTGTTTGTAGGTGTGTTAGTGTGTGTATGTGTGTGTGTGTGTTCTGTCACATGGCCAACACTAGGGAAGCCTTCGGCAGACAAGCCAAGCTGCTCTCTCCTCTCCATGCTTCACTCCTGATTGCAGGTCTAGGAATGCTAAGTAAGAGGTGGACCACTCCTCAGACGCTGCTTTTATGAAGTGAGATGGAACATTACAATGACTTATTCCGTTGGCGGGAGCTAAGAGGAAAGGGAAACGAGGGAAGCAAGGCATGAAAAAAAGAAAAGCAGGACAAAAGGAAACCCCTGATCACGTCCAGGGGAAGACACCTGCAGAACAGCAGGAGGACGGCTCAGCGTGTCAATCTGTTTGTTTTTATGCCACGGTGGTGCAGAAGCCGGCTGCAAATGAAACACTCCCACACATACAAGCAGACACACACACACACACACACACACACACACACTCTCATGTTGGTGGACGGCTGACAAATGTCACTCGCAGCCCCACAGCTGCTCACCAGATGTCGGGTCGGCCCAGACCTCTTGGGGTCCTGGTGCTTGTTTAATCTGTCAACAGCTAATTTCCTTTGTGTCATTTCGGATGACAGCATAATTTCTTTTCTGTGTGAGTTTGTGTGTGCGTTGTGGTGGTGTTTTTTTTAATGACAAATGCCACATTGCCCAGATATAGATGTGTGCATGAGACGCAGTTGGTTATTAGCCTATTGTTTGCCAGCACAGCAGATGCATGGTTGTGCGTAAGCTGTGTGCGTGGGCAACAATACGCCGTTCACACCCCCCCATCACCGCATGTGTGGCTTGCTCGCGCAGAGATGGAGCGGCGTAGAGGATATTTCTGGAATGCTCAGCTGACAAGGCTCTGTCTTTTTGTCAGGGCTTTGGTCACAGGGCCAGGGCCTCCGAGGACCAATTTGAAGCAGCTTTGTTGTAAAATGTCCTCACAGAGAGAGAGAGGGAGAGAGAGAGAGAGAGAGAGAGAGAGAGAGAGAGAGAGAGAGAGAGAGAGAGAGAGAGAAAGAGAGAGCAGTGGGGGTATTTATCGTTACCAGTGATGCACAATTTAATGCAAATCCTCTGGCTGTAAGTGTATTCTGCAGATTGCAGACTTTCAAACAATGACTGAAATGATTAATAAATGAAAAACAGATTCACTGTCAGCTTAAATCTGGCATTCCCTGTGGTCGAGCTGAAATATCCAGTGAGATGACAGGTTGAAAAATGGTCCAGTCTGTTTGGTTTCCCACTTAGCTGAATAGATATTTTAAAAGAAAACAAAATCAGACCTGTGTGCTGTGTTTACTGCTCTCCCAAGCAAACACCACAGCATGTGGCATTAGATGCTGATGAGGATCAGAAGCAAACACCACAGCATGTGGCATTAGATGCTGATGAGGATCAGAAGCAAACACCACAGCATGTGGCATTAGATGCTGATGAGGATCAGAAGTAAACACCACAGCATGTGGCATTAGATGCTGATGAGGATCAGAAGAAAACATCACTGCAGTTTGATGTCCTTTAATTAAAATGTCACATGGCTGTCCTCCTTGTCTTCCTTCTCCTCGTCTTCCTCCTCCTCCTCCTCCTCCTCCTCCTCCTTCTCCTCATCTTCCTTCTCCTTCTCTTCCTCCTCTTCCTCCTCCTCGTCTTCCTCCTCCTCCTCTTCCTCTTCTTCCTCCTCCTCGTCTTCCTCCTCCTCCTCTTCCTCCTCCTCCTCTTTGCCAGAGGCATCTTGTGTTGTCAGTGGGATTTCTACCCCCCCCTTCTCAGTCCATTTCTGTCCATCGCAACAATCATTGTTGCGCATGGCCTTGTAAGCATGGCCTTGTAAGCATGGCCTTGTAAGCATGGCCTTGTAAGCATGGCCGTATAAGCATGGCCTTGTAAGCATGGCCTTGTAAGCATGGCCTTGTAAGCATGGCCTTGTAAGCATGGCCTTGTAAGCATGGCCTTATAAGCATGGCCTTGTAAGCATGGCCTTGTAAGCATGGCCTTATAAGCATGGCCTTATAAGCATGGCCTTGTAAGCATGGCCTTGTAAGCATGGCCGTGTAAGCATGGCCGTATAAGCATGGCCTTGTAAGCATGGCCGTATAAGCATGGCCTTGTAAGCATGGCCTTGTAAGCATGGCCGTGTAAGCATGGCCGTATAAGCATGGCCTTGTAAGCATGGCCTTGTAAGCATGGCCTTGTAAGCATGGCCTTATAAGCATGGCCTTGTAAGCATGGCCTTGTAAGCATGGCCGTATAAGCATGGCCTTGTAAGCATGGCCGTATAAGCATGGCCTTATAAGCATGGCCGTATAAGCATGGCCTTGTAAGCATGGCCTTGTAAGCATGGCCTTGTAAGCATGGCCTTGTAAGCATGGCCTTGTAAGCATGGCCTTGTAAGCATGGCCTTGTAAGCATGGCCTTATAAGCATGGCCGTATAAGCATGGCCTTGTAAGCATGGCCTTGTAAGCATGGCCTTGTAAGCATGGCCTTGTAAGCATGGCCTTGTAAGCATGGCCTTGTAAGCATGACCTTGTAAGCATGGCCTTGTAAGCATGGCCTTATAAGCATGGCCTTGTAAGCATGGCCTTATAAGCATGGCCGTATAAGCATGGCCTTGTAGGTTTCTGCTCAGTGCAGTGCTCTTAAAAGCACCCTGTTTGCCAACCCCTGTTTGCCATTGCCAACACAGACCAACACACAGCAACACAGAGTAAAGCACCCTGTCTCTTGTCGCCAACACAGACCAACACACAGCAACACAGAGAAACACAGAGTAAAGCACCCTGTCTCTTGTCGCCAACACAGACCAACACACAGCAACACAGAGCAGAGCACCCTATTTCTCATCGCCAACACAGACCAACACACAGCAACTCAGAGCAAAGCACCCTATTTCTCATCGCCAACACAGAGCAACACAGAGCAAAGCACCCAGTTTGTCTTTGCTCACACAGGACAACACAGAGCAGAGAACCCTGTCTCTCATTGTCAATACAGAGCAACACAGAGAAACACAGAGCAACACAGAGCAACACAGAGCAAAGCACCCTGTTTGTCATTGCCAGCACAGAGCAACACAGAGCAAAGCACTCTGTCTCTCATCACCAACACAGAGCGACAGCATAGGCTGTTAGCCATTATTACTGTAACCAAAATCTTCATTTTTAGCAGAAACTCACATATATAAATGTGGAAAGGTCTGTTAGAGAGGTATTATGTACCTTTTAAACTTAAACATCAGGTGTACTTCATGCCCTGAATCTGACCTTCCCTTAATTAGTGTGGATCTTATCCACGCAGTTCTGACTATCTCTGTTGTTGTGTAAGTCAGTGTTCGGCCTTCCTGGAGCTACAGGACCTAATGTACCGCTAGCGGCTTCATGATTTTGCTTTATCATGCTGGCACAAAAAAAACAGAGTTTGCTGGCTTTGATCCTGGCTTTTGTGCTGACAGTCCTTTGCTATTTAAACCCCTCCATTTTCGGCCCTGTTTTCTTGTCTCAACCCAATTAGATGCACCTTGGCTGGGCTCTCCTGTGTCTGGCTGGCTTCCTCTGGGTGAGGCGTAGGTCAATCTAGGCCCCGGTGTTTCCACACCCACAATTTTCCCTGCAATCATGGTGGTCAGACAGGCAGCCGAGACCAGAATTACCCTGAAAGCGACAGGATCAGCCTTTCAATTTCTCCTCCCGCCCCGACCGGCAGAGGAACCAGCTGGTGTATCAAACTTCTCCTGATGACACTCGTTCCCCCGAAGAAAAGGCCTTAAGCGCCGTTCTCCCTTCAGGTCTCGGCTGATTTATTCACGTATCCTGCAGTGCTGACAGCTCTCTGGTGGCGGCATATGTGCTTTTACCGTCATAGCTGGGTTTTTCCAAAACACCCGCTTTTTTTTGCCATTACCAAAACCACTCCCCATCCACAAATCACTGCTTGGTGCACACTAAGAAGTTCCAGGCCCAGCTAACGAAGACACAGACGCTCTGCCTCAGCCTCTGAT
>CM050204.1:31518541-31526041 GCA_027475355.1 Coilia nasus
CCCCTCTCTCTCCCCTCTCTCTCCCCTCTCTCCCCTCTCTCTCTCAGCTACCCAGGCTGAGGCTCTCCGCTCTCTCTCCCCTCTCTCTCCCCTCTCTCCCTCTCTCCCCCAGCCTCTCCCAGCTACCCAGGCTGAGGCTCTCCGCTCTCTCTCTCCCCTCTCTCCCCCTCTCTCTCTCAGCTACCCAGGCTGAGGCTCTCCACTCTCTCTCTCCCCTCTCTCTCCCCTCTCTCCCCTCTCTCTCTCAGCTACCCAGGCTGAGGCTCTCCGCTCTCTCTCTCCACTCTCTCTCCCCTCTCTCTCCCCTCTCTCCCCTCTCTCTCCCAGCTACCCAGGCTGAGGCTCTCCGCTCTCTCTCTCCCCTCTCTCTCCTCTCTCTCCCCTCTCTCCCCCTCTCTCTCTCAGCTACCCAAGCTGAGGCTCTCCGCTCTCTCTCTCCCCTCTTTCTCCGCTCTCTCTCTCTCTCTCCCCTCTCTCTCTCAGCTACCCAGGCTGAGGCTCTCCGCTCTCTCTCTCCCCTCTCTCTCCCCTCTCTCCCCTCCCTCTTCCTGGACTGGTGTGCAGTGCCTACACCGCTTCTCCTCCATGTGGGGGAGGAGGGTAGTATAGTATCTTTCCCTCGCCTGGTAAACCAGCCCCTTGTACTTTGTTTTATTTTGTACAGAGGGTCTGGCTGTGCTGACACTGGAATTCTGTCAAAATTTTGCCTAGCCAATCAGTGAACAGATGGAGTGTTCGTGAGTCATGACGTTGACTTTGTGTAGTACATTTGAATTGTAGTGTGTAGGCAGGCTAATTGCATTTGTCACGACCAGACGTTAGCGATTGGGAGGCAGAGGTACATGTTTTTAACTTTAGCAGAGTCCACACCTCCAGGAAGAAAACATTTCTCAATACAGCACTGCCAGACCCTCTGTGCAAAATGAAGTGAAGTACGAGGGGCTGGTTTACCAGGCTACAGCACTGCCAGACCCTCTGTGCAAAATGAAGTGAAGTACGAGGGGCGGGTTTACCAGGCTACAGCACTGCCAGACCCTCTGTGCAAAATGAAATAAAGTACGTGGGGCTGCTCCCCCCAGCTACTCTCTGTGCCTCAACAGCTCATGTATGAAGGAAGGGTGGAAAAGGGGGTATCTTATCTTTCCCCAGCAACCCCCCCCCCCCCCCGCTACCCCTGTCTCCCCTCTTTGAGCCCATGTGTGGTGGGTGGAAGGGCGGAAGAGAGTTTTTTTTTTTTATCCACCCCCCCCAACTACCCTGTCTCCCCGCTTTGAGCCCATGTGTGGTGGGTGGAGGGGTGGAGGAAGGGGGTATCTTTTTCCAACCCCCACCTTCAGCTACCCTGTCCCCCCTCTGTCAGCTCATGTGTGGTGGGGTGGAGGGGCGGAAGAGGGGGGTATCTTTCTCATGCTCCACGCCAGGATCTCTCTCTGTCTTTGGTCTGCCACAGGTCCAGAGCCTTCCTCTGGCACCAGACAGCAAAACACAGCCCTGCCCGCTCTGTGTGCGAGTTAGAGAGGGGAAACGTTGACAAGTAGAGAGAGAACAGCCCTGCCCACTATGTTGAGAGTGAGAGAGGGGAAACGTTGACAGGTAGAGTGCCCGCTCTGTGTGCGAGTGAGAGAGGCGAAACGTTGACAGGTAGAGAGCGACAGGCTGGAGGTTGTCTCACAGTCCACACCCACATTTACCCCATCCCTTGCCCCAGCCCCCTGAACAAGCTTCAGGTTTTACCCCCATCCCTTGCCCCAGCCCCCTGAACAAGCTTCAGGTTTTACCCCCATCCCTTGGCCCAGCCCCCTGAACAAGCTTCAGGTTTTACCCCCATCCCTTGCCCCAGCCCCCTGAACAAGCTTCAGGTTGGCTCTTTCATTCCCTTCACTGGTCTCGTGTAGGCCCTCTTCCTCCTCTCCTCAATGTTTGTGTATGCGCGCACACACACACTAATGCACACACACACACACACACACGCACACACTCACAGACTGTTTGTCTGTCTAGAAGGGATGTATAGCAATTCACATTCTCTCTCTCTCTCTTTCAGACACACACAGGTTGTTTGTATTTTTAGGTGTGGTGTACAGTGATTCATATGCATCTCCTTTCCCCACACATACACACTCTCTCTGACACACACACACACACATACACACACACACACACACACACACACACACGTTTAGAATGTGAGTCATTAGTCAGGAATCAGTGTGCCGTTCTTCAGTGGAGATTAGCTCGCTCCTGACACACACTTGAGCCATCCAGGCTGAAACAAGACACACACACACACACACACACACACACACACACACACACACACACACTCAGCCAGGCCAAAGCAAGTGGGGGTGCCTCTGAGCCAAACATGTCTCTCTGACGGAGCACTAATGGACACACACACACACACACACCACACACACACACACACACACACACACACACACACACACACACACACACACACACAAACATGTGTCTCTGATGGAGCTGTAATGGACTAATCAAACAGGCTTTTAGGCATCTCCGCCACATGAGTGGATGGCATGATAACCATCATTAGCACAGACATCACCTGTAAATAATGCATGCAGGCCATTTCCCAAACGGAGCTCAGTGTATCAGCCGACTCCACAGATGAACGGTACGGTGCCATGCTCTTTTCTATTTGGATGCTGGTCTGATGCACCACGCTGTCACGCTGACTTGACGCTAAAAACGCAGACAAAACACGGACAGTCTAAAACCAAACAACTAAAGAATGTGAGCGAGTGGAGAGGTCCTCTGTTGCTTGACTGACATGCTTTTAACATCCATCGCACTCCCGTGGCTATTACTGTGATGCAGGCCAACTGGAGGCCAGATTCCTGATCCTTGGGGCTTGGCAGGAACTTCAGTTGCATTTGGTGTAGCTTTTTTCAGCTGCCTTATCACCCTCATCAAGAGGAACATCAATTAGACGCCGTCTTCCTGACATCAAAAGGTCTGTTTTTCTGAGCCTTTGGCTCCTTCTAAGGGCGCAATCTTAAAGGCTTTGTAAACAGGATATAAAACAAAAATAAGCTTATGTTATTTTGTAAACACTTTGATTAAAAAAGACTAGCAAGTGATCTTCCTCGAAATGTCAAACAATAAGTGGGAAGAGCTTTAAGAAAATTTAGTTAAGACTTTTAGAAGACAGGACGCAAGTCAACTAGACTAGATACAAAAGATCGGACATTTGAAGACTGAAAAGAAAAGTGCCACTAAGCTTGTATGGGAGTGAGAGACGAATAAAACCTGTTCATTTTGAAGTCATGTTGGCAGAAAGCATCGGGCCTATTCTCTTTAGGCAGACACTGATTTTATGTCAAGCTGGTGGAATTCCAGAACATTCTGCTGCACACACATACACACACCAGAACACACACTTACACAAACACACACACACAATTCCAGAACATTCTGCTGCTCCACTTTACCTCCTCCACTCCCCTGTGCTGATGAGCGACACACGCGCGCGCGCACACACACACACACACACACACACACACAGGAAGGATCTCTGTAAACATCACTATGTATAGCACACACACACACCCTACAGACACACACACACACCCTACAGACACACATACACACACCCTACAGACACACACACACACCCTACAGACACACATACACACACACTACAGACACAAAACACACACACACACACACTACAGACACACAGACAAAAACACACACACACACCCTACAGACACACATACACACACCACAGACACAAACACACACATACACACACTACAGACACACACACACACACACCCTACAGACACACACACACACACCCTACAGACACACACACACACCCTACAGACACACATACACACACACTACAGACACACACACACACACCCTACAGACACACACACACCCTACAGACACACATACACACACACTACAGACACACATACACACACACTATAGACACACACACACACCCTACAGACACACACACACACATACTACAGACACAAACACACACATAAACACACACATACACACACACTACAGACACACATACACACATACACACACACTACAGACAAACATACACACACACACTACAGACACAAACACACACATACACACACACTACAGACGCACACACACACACACCCTACAGACACACATACACACACACTACAGACACACACACACACCCTACAGACACACATACACACACACTACAGACACACACACACACACTACAGACAAACATACACACACACTACAGACACAAACACACACACACACACCCTACAGACACACACACACACCCTACAGACACACATACACACACCCTACAGACACACACACACACCCTACAGACACACATACACACACACTACAGACACAAACACACACACACACACACACTACAGACACACAGACAAAAACACACACACACACCCTACAGACACACATACACACACCACAGACACAAACACACACATACACACACTACAGACACACACACACACACACACTACAGACACACACACACACCCTACAGACACACACACACACCCTACAGACACACATACACACACACTACAGACACACACACACACACCCTACAGACACACACACACCCTACAGACACACATACACACACACTACAGACACACATACACACACACTATAGACACACACACACACCCTACAGACACACACACACATACTACAGACACAAACACACACATAAACACACACATACACACACACTACAGACACACACACACACACACTACAGACACACATACACACACTAAAGACACACACACACACTACAGACAAACATACACACACTACAGACACAAACACACACACACATACACTACAGACACACACACACACACACACCACAGACACAACCACACACACACACACACCCTACAGACACACATACACACACACTACAGACACACACACACACACACTACAGACACAAACACACACACACACACACACACACTACAGACACACATACACACACTAAAGACACACACTACAGACACACATACACACACACTACAAACACAAACACACACATACACATACACTACAGACACACACATACACACACACTACAGACACACATACACACACACTACAGACACACACACACACACACTACAGACACACACACACACACAGACATACAACACGAGCAGCAGCAGCAGCAGCATCCCCTCCCACATGTGTGATGCCGTGCTCAGACAGTAATGAGGATCCGGCGGGTCAATAGCCACTAATGGCCCTGAGTGTCTCCAGCGAGAGCCTCTTCATCACCGCTGATGGGAGGAAGAGGAGGAGGAGGAGGTAGGTGGGGGGGGGGGAGAGAGGGAGAGAAGAAGAAGGATGAGGAGGGGGCAGGAAGAGAAGACAGAGGCTGCTTGATCAGAAAGGGGGTGGGGGACTGACTATGAGACAATTATAAGGGATTCTCTCACACCGTACACACAGACACACACATACACACACACATGCACACACATGCACACACACACACAACATCCATCCCCATGGGTGACACCCCCTGAGCTAGAGTCAGAGGCTCCTCAGCCAGCCCTGAGGATCATGTAATCTGCCCACACTCACACACACACACGCACACACACACACACACACACACACACACAAACACACACACACAGCAGCCTTGAGGGTTGTGTAATCTGCAAAAGCTCTGGAGAGGAATGTAAACTCAAGAGAGTTATGACTCCAATAACACTGAGTGTGGGTAGCGCTCATGGTTTGGACTCCCCCCACCCACTCAAAACACACACGCATACACACACACTTGCACACACACACACACAGAGACACACACACACACCTCTATATTTGGATGCCAGAAATAACACTACTCCCCAACAGTGCCAAAGAACCATAATTGGCCTTTTAGCTAAAAGTGCTAACTTGTTTTCCTCGGCCATCTGTGTCAGTGACCGGAGCAGAGCGGAGCGGAGCCAGAGCAGAGCGGAGCAGAGCCGTACCGGAGCCGTATCGGAGCCAGAGTGAAGCAGAGTGGAGATGTCGTGGCGAGGGAAGCCAGCTGCTGGCAGATGTTGTTATGAGCTCTGGCTGGAATGCTTTTGCGGTGACCATGACGCTGTTGAACCCGTGCCGCGCTCGTGGTGTTGTGGTTCGCCCCAACCCTGCCCCCTACTCCTTCGGCTCCGAGGACCGTAAACGCCCGCTGGTTTTATATTTCTACAGACAGTGATCTCAGTGCGCTGTCGGCGCACGTTAGTTAGATTATCTAAACGAGCGTCTCATACAAACGTTTTCGTGGCAACAGAGGTTTATAGATACATGTAAGCTGAGGTGTCAATCCCGGGTTCAGAAAGTAAAAACCCTGCCACGTTTTCCTTCCAACACAGGTGACTTCACTGAGTAGCTGATCTACCTGTCTTGCGTGCTCATTACGATCAGCTGATTCAGGGCTGGTTGGATGAAATTTGTGGCAGGGCTTTTTTACTTTCTGAACCCGGGATTGACACCTCTGCATGTAAGGGATAATGGACTTCACGGTGTTCGTATATCAGAAAGTATACATTTGATTTTAACAGTTCCTGTTCCAGTGTCCTGTTCCAGTGCCTTGAAGTACAGTGTAACAAAGTGCACAACGACATGTGACATCATGTACAACGCTGTTTTGCTTTTGCTAGGGTTAGAATAAGGGTGTAAAGACTGTACACTGTACATGATGTTGTACACGAGTCGCAACATGTAGACAGACTGTAGCCATGTTTTCTCGCACAGACAGGCACATTTGTTGCTGACATCCACAGCCGTGTGAGTGCTCTTTCTCGTGTGTACTGGGTAAACCCTACAGACACACATACACACACACTACAGACACACACACACACACACACAACACGAGCAGCAGCAGCACTCTTTCTCGTGTGTACTAGGTAAACATGTGGTGCTATGTAGATGCACTGCGAGGGAGACCGTTAAAATAAAGTCTTACTATTTTTTGTTTTTGCGGAGCCAGGCAGATTTGTTGCTGACATCCGTAGCCGTGCGGGCGCGAGTGGGTCTCTTTCTGGCGTGTGCTGGGTAAACACAGCACATGACTGGGCCTGGACCCCTAGACGGACAGACCGGCCCGCGGATACTGATAGTTGTTCATGGGACCGGGCCCACGTTCAGGCGGGCCAGCCTTGCTGTTGTTGGCTGATGTTGACACAGCTTTGGTGTTTCCCAGACTGAAAATAATGTAAATATATGTGCTAACATAGGTGTGAACTGACTTGTGCACACACACACCTATAGACACACACACACACACACACACACAAACATACACTGCTATGCACACACACATCTTAGTTCCACATACATAAATACACACACACATACATACACATGCGCGCACACACACACACACACACACACACACTCTCTCACAAACACACACACACACACACACACACACACACACAG
>CM050204.1:31533541-31536041 GCA_027475355.1 Coilia nasus
AGTGAGAGATATACACACGCCAGTGTGTGTCCTTATAATTACACTTGCTTGTGCGCGCGTGCGTTATATATCACGCAACGTGATGAAATAACACATGGGGTGGCTATTTATGGCCATTGACACAGGCATTTCCAAAGTGCTTGTGAAGCTGTTCTGTGATATAGCGTCTACAGAGGTGTTAAATATTTATAGTCCTCTCTAAACTCATGTGACTCATTTATATTCCACAGCCCCTAGAATCCTAGAAGATTTACAGGAGAGAACTCACTCCTTAGACACTTTTGCCATCAAATCAATCTCAGCGTTTTCGTGAAAAGCTTCGCTAACCCTCATTATGCCAGCGAAACGCCAAATGAATTACACCTTTGGTAATGCTTATCAAAGTGAAATTTAAACCATGCTTTTAATTAGGTTTGTGCGATACAGTTCTGATTCGAGCGACTTTGGGACATTACTGATGCCGAAATGTCACTGGTGTGGTAACACCATGATGCCTCAGCATAGTGTAGGTTTTACAAGCTACTTCTGGTGCAGCAGCTAGAGGTGGAGAAGGTCCATAAACCTTTAAGGAAACATCAGGGGCCACTGCAGGGTTTTTGCTTGCATCTTCATCGGCCATGTAACAATTTATGAAATGGCCATTTTCTGCCCAGTGGTAGCGGGTAATCACATTTCATACTAGCACTGTGGCCCAAAAGCATGAAACACATTCAGGCTGCAAAAACAAAGATCACATGGTGTTCTGCATTTGTGAATAGCCTTTTGTGCTCACTGTGTGTGATGTTGTGTGTGTGTGTGGTGTGTGGGTTTGTTGCTATGTACAGTATGTCTGTGTGTGTGTGTGTGTGTGTGAGTGTGTGGTGTATGGGTTTGTGTCTGTGTCTGTGGATGCCTCTGTGTGTATGTGTGTGTGTGTGTGTGTATCCATGTCTGTGTGGGTGTCTGTGTGTCTGCTTTGGAGAAAGAATGCGCTACTGATATGCATGACGTGCCTTGATAGGACTTACGCATTTACCTAATGTGACCGTGTCTCAAACCATGCCTCTGTGCCACACTGAATGTGAATGACCAGAGCTGCGCTAGCCTTTCAGCTGGAGCAGAGCGGGCATGTCTGAATAGAAGTGATGGTAATGAAGGACTGACTCACATTCGTATGGGCCCCTGCACAGCTGAGTGAATGCTGATTGGTTCTCTGTCTCAGGCATCATTAGGCTGAGTGATGGCTTCCACGCTCGCTACCCCATGAAGGACTACCTGGATCTGCTCGACCTGGCGGCGTTTCAGATTCACGACAACCTCTTGGGGAACCGCTCCAAAGGTCGCAGCAAGTGCGACATCATTATCGGTAAATGTCATCATTATGTGTACGCAAACAGCACGCATGCATGCCAAGGCCTGTTTATGTAGTCAGGGTATACACTACAGCTCAGCCAGCTAGTTCTTTCTTTATTTATGTGCTTGTTTGTTTGGAGCTCACTTGCTGTGTTGGTGAAGCCCCATGTTCTAATCTTTCAATATCTGAAGCGGTCAGGGGTTGCTGCTGTTGTCAAGACTGAGGCGATGTCTGATTTGTGATCTGGCGATAAAACAGCATCACTGATACAGGGCGGCAGGATGCTGCTGCAGTCAGCCCCTCGCTCCGAGCCAAGGGCACAGTCAAGGACGCACAACAAACCTGCTTCTGCTATTCATTCAAACACAGACCTATCATACTTCACATAATGATTGTACATCTCTCTCATTTTATCTACAAATTGCATATCAATTCCTATCTTCGCCTGCAAATCACGCTTGCCTGGTCCTTGTCTGGTTTTATTCAATAAACCACGCTTTAATTATAACAGCGCTCACACACACGGAAAGCTCACCCTGTCAGTAATAATAATAATAATAATAACAATAGTAATAATAATAATACATTTATATATCACAGTTCATACAGAGGATGTAGCTCAGAGAGCTTGACAGTGTGTGAAAGAGAACAAAAGACAAATAAGACAAGACAGCGTTTCCATTATACCCTTCTGTAATGGAGGATTTAAAGCAAGGGGCTTTATGAATCAAGGGGCCGTATGAATCAAGAAGGCAGTAGTATGCAAGAGGGTGACAGACTTTATGAAGGTGCTCATTTAGAGTTAAAGGGTAGATTTGTGACTGTCTGCCACAGGCAAAAGGTCCATCTGCATCTTAGCCTGTAGTGGTTCTGTTTTATGCCCTCTGGCACTGGCCTAGACTGCCTTTCACTGTTCTAGACTGCCTTTCACTGTTCTAGACTGCCTTTCACTGTCCTAGACGGTCCTTCGCTGTCCTAGACTGCCTTTCACTGTCCTAGACGGCCCTTCGCTGTCCTAGACTGCCTTTCACTGTCCTAGACTGCCTTTCACTGTCCTAGACTGCCTTTCACTGTCCTAGACTGCCTTTCACTGTCCTAGACGGTCCTTCGCTGTCCTAGACTGCCTTTCACTGTCCTAGACGGTCCTTCGCTGCCTTGGACTGTGAA
>CM050204.1:31543541-31561041 GCA_027475355.1 Coilia nasus
TTAATGCCACTCAGTCGAACAAACTGCCCACAGAAAACTCCCAGTGCTTGTCGAGTCAGATTTTAAGGGGAATGCCAGTGGTGGTGGAAGTCTTGGAAGGATAGTCTCTGGCGCACCCTGGTGGTGGACTGTGGAAGGGCGTGCTGTTTCAGACTTCGTGTGTTATGTGTTTGTGACGGCTGCGCATGTTGATTTCATATTTCATATTCATATTTTTGTTCACATTTGTACATCTAGTAAACCGTTCAAAGCACTCATGCTGCCCACATTATATGTGTACCTCATGCTCCAGGGGTTGAAAACCAGCGAAAGCCATAAAAATCAAGATGGATCTTCTCTCGTCATTCACACGTACTGCAGTCAGTGGCAGTGTGAACCCGCACAGATGGGTGCTGTTTCTCAGCCTCCTGTGGTTGTGAAACTGAGTATTTTAGACTGATCTATTTCCAGTATCACGTTGAATGACGTGTTAGTCATACCCTTAAACACGACCCGAAATATATGTTTGGATGCATAGACTTATATGTGCAGTCTACAGATTATTGGATT
Source organism: Coilia nasus (assembly GCA_027475355.1). Taxonomy (NCBI): domain Eukaryota; kingdom Metazoa; phylum Chordata; class Actinopteri; order Clupeiformes; family Engraulidae; genus Coilia; species Coilia nasus. The sequence continues at coordinate 31,544,091 of CM050204.1, forward strand.
TGCTCTTTGGTTTTAGACATTTTTGTTTGAGTCCCAGTATGTGCAAGACGTGATGTTCACAGCCTGATGTATTTACCTGTGGCTCTCTGTCTTGTCCAGGTGAGGCTGCAGGTAGGCCTGTATATTGTGTATCTGCTGGACTGGCTGTCCGTGTACAGCAAAAACCAGATCTTGGTGCTCCGCCTGGAAGATCACGCAGCAAACTGCAAGAGAACAATGCACAGAGTCTTCAGATTCCTCAGTCTGGGTAAGAATCACACATTTTCTGTGTGATAGACAACTTTTAACATTCATGCTATGCCAGAGTTTTACAGATTTATGCTTACTCACTCACTATTCTGTCATTTTTTGTGTTTGCACCTTTGTGTGTGTGTGTGTGTGTGTGTGTGTGTGTGTGTGTGTGTGTGTGTGTTTGTGTGTGTCTGCGCATGTGCACGCGTGCTGCGTGTTTGTGCATGTGTGTGTGTGTGTGTGCATGCGTGCGTGTGTGTGTGTGTGCGTGTGTGTGTTAGTGCATGTGTGTGTGTGCGTGTGTGTGTGTGTGTGTGTGTGTGCGTGTGTGTTTGTGGGTACTGTGTCACTCAGGACGCCTGTCGGAAGAGAAGGAGGCTGAGATCACAAAGAGTCCAGCCTCCAACACCAGGAGGCTGGCAGACCAGAACCTGGGCCCCATGCTGCCTGCGACCCGGAACATCCTCCAGCAGTTCTACCGGCCCTTCAACCAGCGCCTCGCCATGATGCTGCAGGACAAGGCCTTCCTATGGACGCAACCAGGCCCGCTGACAGTCTTGGCTGGGCCTGGGACAAAATAATTTGATGGGGGCCCCCCTCCCATATTCCATAATGTACAAAGGGACCAGTTCTGGGTCCCTCTTTTCTCTGGGCCCGGGACAAGAGACCCATTTGCCCCCCCCCCCCCCCCCCTATCGGCAGGCCTAGACACAACCCCAGAGAGCAGGGACCTGACCTTTGACCTTTGACCTGACCTCCAGGTGGAATCACTTCCAGTGTGGCGGAGGTGCAGAAGGATTTAGAAGAAAGAAACAAAGAAACAGAAACAATGCTTGTGGACAAGGGGCAGTATAGCAGCTCTGATACGATGAGAGTTTTAAAGCTTCGCTGCTTTCCTTCCCCCCCCTGGATTCAAGAAATCCAGCAGGTTTAGTCTCTGTGATGTACTAATGAATGGCTAAAGCTGTCTCAGTCCAGACAGCTCCCTGGCAGAAAATAATTGAATGTCTCTCCCGGAGCGCAGGCTGCCTTTGCAGCCAGTGGACTGCGTTACAAAGACAGGGATGTGATGATGAAGGAGTGTTTCAGCAGAGAAATTTGCCTCCATTTGTGTGAGCTGCAGATATTCCTCACACAAGGCTTTTGCTGTTGGTTTTGTGTCAGAGAGGCAAATGGGAGAAATACAGCGGCATATGTGGCACTAACCCCAAGGGGAATATCAAAATGTAGTTGAGAGGGTGCTGGGTTTGGGTATGTATTTGGTTCATTCCAAGTCATTACGTGCAGCGCCAACCTACTTTCAGTGCTGTGTATCATTCACTATGCCTTCCAAGCACAATAACCCATTTGACGCAACAGATGCTCAAACTAACATTTGTACGATCACCAACATTCCTTCAGTCTGTACGTGTCCTGTTTGTGACATGGTTTTTTGTCAGTAGGTCCACAAACCACACTAACAGTTCACCTAATCAGATACTCATAGGGGAGAGGTGTATTTAAGTAAGTGCAGGTAACTTTATTTTACATTATTTTATCCTGTTAACATTTTTGTATTGGTTGGGTATACTTTGGATTTATGGGTGAACACATTGTACTGATAATGGGAAATACTGTTAACCCAACTGATCGATGAGGTGTATCTGTTCTTTGCACAATTATTTAACAGGGGGAATACTACTAGCAGAGTTTGACTTCTATTATTCCATAAACGAAAGGGTGTGGTAGAAAACTATATAATTCATTACATTAGACTGGCATAGATGCATTGTGACCCCTTCCCAGTGAGTGTGTGTGTGTGTGTGTGTGTGTGTGTGTGTGTGTGTGTGTGTGTGTGTGTGTGTGTGTGTGTGTGCATGTGATTATATGCACAGACAGTGTATACCAGTGGTGATGCAACTACTGAGGAGAACAGAAAGGCCTTGTAAAGTCTTGGTAGGTGTACATCAGCAAGTGTGTTTGTGTGGGTGCATTAGTGCATGTGTGTGTGTGTGTCTTGGTAGGTGTACATCAGCAAGTGTGTTTGTGTGTGTGCATGTGTGGGTGCATTAGTGCATGTGTGTGTGTGTGTGTTTTGGTAGGTGTACATCAGCAGGTGAGTGTGTGTGTGTGTGTGTGTGTGTGTGTGTGTGTGTGTGTGTGTGTGTGTATACCAGTGACCACTGGGGTCCAGATGATTAGTCATGTGACAGAAGCACTGCACACACAAACACACACACACACACACACACACACACACACACACACACACACACACACACACGTGCGCATGCATGCACACACACACACACACACACACACACATGTGCGCATGCATGCACACACACACACACACACACACACACACACACACACACACACACACGTGTGCACGCATGAACGCACACACACACAGTTGTGTGTGATCATGCACACACATAATGTTCATGTAAATAATAAGACTAATAATAAGATTTTGCCACTTCCATAACTCTTCCTGGGCTCTTTAAGTGTACTTCCTGTTTCCTGGCCCTGGTCAGGTGTCTTCCTCTGTCACAGATGGCATGCAGTTTTTCACAGGGCTTTTTCACGGGCTTAGCTGGGATTTTCCTCTCCGATCATCACGTTTTTTCTGATTAGTTATTTTCTTTAATTCTTTTAAAATGTATTTTATTTTATGAACCATTGTCGTTACATGGCATACTCTTGCCATAAAATTTAAATTGCACTTTTTGCATTTAAGGGGGATGGACCTACAAGAACCTACTACACTATCTCTTTGTGTGAACATAGCTTACTGAAGCTCCTTTCTTGCAAACCTTTCCAATGCCATTATCTGCAGGGAAATGACTGAGGTCATGTGTTGTGTGCCACATCGAAACATTGAATGTTTGGTTTGTGTACATGAACAAATATGTTTATGACATTTAATGCTCCATTAAAAGGTGTGGACTAAGGGACAAAACTGCAACTGCCATTGTTGTGTTTGTGTCTTCTTAATTGTCTGACAAAATCCTCATGCCATGTTTAGAACAGAACACAACAGAATAGAATAGAATGGATCTTTATTGTTATTGTCACATGCACAACAACATGTAAAAGGGCTTATCAGTCACTGTGTCATTTATTGCAACTATAAAAAATAATGTGAGTGCTGGAGATAATAATCGCCATTAATAAATACATATACATAAATGTGCCATGAGCATACACAGGCACTTACACACACAGAACCATTTCATATTCAGAGCCAATGGCAGCAACGCTGGACCCTTTGTACAAAATCAAACGAAGTACAGAGTTTACCAGGCTAATGTTGCGCACCATTGAGAGTTATTGCAGTTGAGAAAAACAAGAGTTTGAGTCCGATTGTCCAGGCATTAATTAGTCTGTACCGTCTGCCTGAAGGCCACAGGTCCAACAGGGATTGTTAAGGATATGTAGTGTGCTTTATAATGTTCTGGGCTTTTTTTGAGATGGCAGAAACTGTGGAGGTCCTTCAGTTCGAGGAGAGAACAGCTGGTGATCTTTTGGGCGGTGTTAATGACCCTCTGCAGCACTTTCTTACTGGGTAACACTTTATATGAATGTCCACATAAGAGTGACATGTGCATGTTATAAACATGACATGACACATGTTGTAAACATTAATGACACTTCATTCATGTTTGTGACAGTTGTCATTAAGTGTCATTCGGTTTATGTAATGTTCCGTTGATATTTTTTTGGATGCAGATGTAGGGTGCGCCGCGTAACCACTTTTTAGGCGCACCCTACACAGATATTGCAAAAAAACAAATAGCACTTTACGACAACAGTCATAAAGATGGAATGAAGTGTCATTAATGTTTATTATAATTAGTCATGTCATGGTTACAATGGGCTCATGTCACCCTCATATAGACACCTTTAAATAAAGTGTAACTTTCTTGCTTCCTCTGAATAAAATGTCCAAAACAAGTCCCCATCCCTCAGCCCCACAGCAGGGGGCAGTATGTTCAAATCTCTGCAACCACACAACACAGTTTATCCACCAGTGAGGAATGCATTATATGCCATATCCCCCATTTACGCATCAGTAGCACTTATGTTGTGTTTGACTTTGCGTATATGCCTGCCCAGTGCCTGAAATGTCAGTCTGAGCACTCATTCTGATTGGTCAACCGGAGCACTCATTCTGATTGGCCATAAGGGGCAGCAAAGGAACATAATTGGTGCGGAAGTATTACACAATGCGCCAAGTCTATACAAGACACACAGGGGTGACTAATGTAAATGCAATCATTCAACCATTAGAGCACAGTGCTGTTTCTCTTAGAGCTGCCACTTACCTACACAATAATAGAAAAGAAAAACAAGATGGAGTACTCAAGTCACAGTGCTGTCCCAAGGTCACCCTAAAGTCTGTGTGCAGTTTTGATTTGAGCCAAGTGAATGCTTCCAGGCCCCTGGGCAGAGGGCAGGAGAGATGTGTCCAGCTGATACACTCCCCAATACGAGGCCGTGTGCTGCTGAAAATTTAGATAAGACAGCCTTTGTGTGTGTGTGTGTGTGTGTGTGTGTGTGTGTGTGTCTGTGTGTGTGTGTGTGTGTGTCTGTGTGTGTGTGTGTGTGTGTGTGTGTGTGTGTGTGTGTGTCTGTGTGTGTGTGTGTGTGTGTGTGTGTGTGTGTGTGTGTGTGTGTGTGTGTGGGAGAGAGAGGTGGGAGAGGCGAGCTCTGCCTTTGCATGTTTTGGTGTGTGTGATGGTGTGTGTGATGATGCGTGGGTTTCCCTGTGTGCACATACCTCAGAGAAGAGGAAGAAGACAGACTAGCCTGGAATCATTGTTTTTCTTTTTTCGTGCTCTCAGGACACACACATATACACAGACACACACACACAGACAGACACACACACAAAGACACACACACACACACACACACACACACACAGACACATACACACACACAAAGACACACATACACACACACATACACACACACACACACACACACACACACACACACACACACACACACACACCTTGTCCTCAGTCTTTAATAATAAAACAGCAGCAGAGGATTTAGGTGGAACAAAGAAAGAGGAGATCTTCAGGGAGATGGTGTGTGTGTGTATGTGTGTGTGCGTCTGTGTGTGTATGTGTGTGTGCGTCTGTGTGTGTGTGTGCGTGAGCGAGTGCGTGCATGCGTGCATGTGTGTGTGTGTGCACATGCACATATGCACATATTTGTGTGTGTATATGTGTTTTCATGTGTGTGTGAGGGGCAATTTTCTTTTTAAAATATTATTATTTGTGTGTGTGTGTGTGTGTGTGTGTGTGTGTGTGTGTAGCTGATGAAAGCCTCCCCATGACAGCGGTGCATTTGATCCTTTTTAATAAGGCAGAGCTTAGGAGTCGCAGATGTGCTCGTCCAATTAACAGGGAGACGCCGGGCGGCAGAAGCCAGGCCACTGTAGAGGTCACCCTCCGAAGGCGGAGTCAGTTTCTGACTTCCTGTCAGACACGGCCGGAGGAAGGGCCGCAGTGGAGTGGTGCGGGAGAGGGGACACGCATGAGAAGCCCCCCCAGCCAGCTCATGAATATCTCCCAGCCTCTAACTAACGCCAACACTTCGGGAAAAAGTTTGAGAAAGCTTGTTATGTGAGTGGGTATATGGCGCCTACAGATAAGCTTTTTTTATTAAAGGACCCCCTCCACCCTCACCCAACCCAACTCAAACAACCCACACCATCCCAACTCAAATATTTCTGCTATGCGGATTTTTTGTGAAACAGTAAGAACTATTGTACCATATACATACACACCACCTCACAGATTCAATTATTCACTGACATTCACTGACATGACTCACTACATTCAAAGTTAAGTAAGCCAAGCTGATGTTTTTCAGGGAAAAAAATACTTTTCCATGCATTATTGATGATGTTTACCTTTTTTGCGGTGCTATGCAGAGTGTCATTTCATACCTGGAACTCTGGCCTTCTATGTCCAGAGGGTGACTCACAGGGTTTAAATTAAACATGGGAGACCACAGTGGTCTAGCCTGGTAAATAGCCCCTTGTACTTCATTTCATTTTGTACAGAGGGTCTGGCCTTGCTGCTGTTGACATTTATGTATTCGGACCAAGCAAATCTGAGCCAATCAGTAAACAGAGGAAGTGTTTGTGAGTGATGACATTCACGATGACGTTGTGTGCCACATTTGAATTGTAGTTCTTAGGTAGGCTAATTGCATATGTGACAACCAGACATTAGCAACTGGGTAAAGGCAGAGCCACTTGTTTCAAACGTCAGCAGAGCCCACACCTCCAGGAAGAAATCATTTCTCAACACAGCACTGCCAAACCCTCTGTACAAACTGAAATGAAGTACAAGGGGCTGGTTTATCAGGCTAACACTGTCCTAGGCTCTGTACAAAACGGTGTAGTCTTTTATTTACATACATCATGCACTATATACTCTGCGTCTGTTACGTTGGCTGATTTACCAAATAGTGCACCATACAGCAAATGAGTGAATATTGTGGATATGCCCATAGTCTCTCAGAACTGGCCTCTGTCCTGGGCTCTGCCCAAAATGTGTACTCGTTTACTTCATAGAGCACTTTGACTTTGACTTTTATATAGTGTAGCAGCTACTTTGGCTGTTTTACTACATCCTGCACTGTACAGTGAACTAGTAACGATTTCCATTTTGCCCTTGGTCTTTCAGCACCGGCTTCTGTCCATAGGGGCCTCAGTGCTCTCTGAGGAGCCATGGTTCTGTCCATAGGGCCTCAGCGTCCATAGGGCCTCAATGTCCATAGAGCCGTGATTCTGTCCATAAGGCCTTAATGTCCATAGGGCCTCAGTGTCCATAGGGCCTCAATGTCCATAGAGCCGTGATTCTGTCCATAAGGCCTTAATGTCCATAGAGCCATGATTCTGTCCATAGGGCCTCAGTGTCCATAGGGCCTCAATGTCCATAGAGCCATGATTCTGTCCATAAAGCCTCAATGTCCATAGAACCGTGATTCTGTCCATAGGGCCGTAATCCTGTCCATAGGGCCTCAATGCTCTTTGAGGAGCCATAATTCTGTCCATAGGACCTCAATGTCCATAGAGCCTCAATGTCCATAGAGCCGTGATTCTGTCCATAGAGCCTCAATGTCCATAGAGCCTCAAAGTCCATAGAGCCGTTATTCTGTCCATAGAGCATCAATGCCCATAGAGCCTCAATGTCCATAGAGCCTCAGTGTCCATAGAACCTCAATGTCCATACGGCCTCAGTGTCCATAGAGCCGCGATTCTGTCCATAGGGCGTCAATGCTCTCTGAGGAGCCATGATGCCTGTCCACCCTCAGAGCTTGCTTCAGAATCAGGAAAGTAAGATCGGCATCGACAGACATGCCAGTTAGGAGCCAAGGCTAGAAAAAGCACAGGCTTACACTATACAGCAGTGCTTTCCTGTTCTTACCAACCGGAGTGCTAAAGATCCGCCCAGGGATTTGACACATTATTTGGATACTAGCTATTTTTAGACTGTCTATTAGGAGCGTATGTCTGGCTGGATAAATAGCTAGTTCACTATTTTACCTTATGTTTCCTCAGCCATGTTAACACAACATAGTAGTTTTAAATTGACCAGTGTGCAATTAGTGCACTGTTGGTTACACTTTTGTGTAAGTGCAATAAAAAAACTAACAGATGTATCATTATTCTGGGGATGGCTGGCCTGAAGCCTTTTGATGGCATTGATATTTGCCATGAATCCCTGCCTGCATTGCCAGCCCCTTAGATAAGTTAGTTAAGGACCCATAGATGCCAAGCCCCTTGTTAAGGACCCATAGATGCCAAGCCCCTTGTTAAGGACCCATAGATGCCAAGGAACTGTATTTACTACACTACTTAATTCACTCACTTCACACACGGTTCTTTCTTCAAGTGACTGCTTCTGCTAGTGTGTTACCATTGCGCCACTGGCTATTTGCTGAAAGTAGACAGTCTCAGCTCCTGTGTGTGTGTGTGTGTTTGGGTTTTGCTTACACTTGTACTGTGTTCAGAGATGTGCACTGAGGCACTAAATGCCTCTTTCCTAAACACACACAGACACACACACACACACATACACACACACATACATTCCTGCACACATGAAAGCACAGAGACAGATAGAGAGAGAAAGAGACAGGAGAGAGAAAGAGAGAAAGAGACAGGAGAGAGAAAGAGAGAAAGAGAGAGAGAGGAGAGAGGGAGTCTTAATGTCACACATGCAATACTGTTTAATGGGAGATTTATGAGATTATCAATGTTTGCTACTTATGGGCACTGATCAGTCTTGCTTGATGCTGTCGAGAGTCAGCCGATTGTGGGGACGAATGTGAGCATTAGGGCCCAGCCCTTCATCAACCAATGAAATCACAGCCTGTGTCACCCAATCACCCTGAAGTATCAGGGGCTACGTGTTTGTGTAAATATCTCACTGATTCTCAGACTGTCTCCCCTCATCTCCGCCTCCTTGTAGGGACAATTTTCAGCGGCGTGGTGTATAGCTTGATTGCCATTTAAGAGGCGAGCGGCACGAGTTGACCTGCGGGGGCGCGGCTGCCGGAGTCAGATACACCCATTACTGATGATAATGATGCGCCCGAGGTGCCCCCGTAAGCCAGAGGCTGCGCTACCTCGCTTCTGCTGATTATGTGCCACAAGCCCAGAGATCTCGTAAGTCGTGCTGCTGCGTGGCTGTGTGAGTGTGTGTCTGCGTGTGTGTGTGTGTCTTTGTGTGTGTGCCACTCAGTCAAGCTGCTTCTGATGGCCCAGAGACCTTGTAAGCCATGCTGCTGCGTGGCTAGTAGAGTAACTTTATTGATCCCGAAGGAAATTAAGGAGGGGCTGTGTGTGTGTGTGTGTGTGTGTGTGTGTACGAGTGTGTGCCACTCAGTCAAGCTGCTTCTGATGGCCCAGAGACCTCGTAAGCTGTGCTGCTGCGTGGCTGTGTGTGTGTGTGTGTGTGTGTGGCTGTGTGTGTGTGTGTGTGTGTGTGTGTATGTGTGCCACTCAGTCAAACTGCTTCTGATGCATGGGGTGCGTTTGGGGCATCTGTGAGTCGGGCTGGGTAATGTAATACCTGCCTGCCTAAAATAGGACACGCACGTACACCTGTTTCCAATTTTTTTAAGCTGACATTTGGTCTCAGGGGGCTCATTGCGAATGCACATGGTGGCTTCCTCTGGAACACAGCAGGGGAATTTAAATGGAGCGATTTTCTGCTGAGGGTTCAGTACAAGTCCGTGTTACACAACGAAACATGGCCTAAAGCATGTAAAACATGAACATACAAAGGTGTAGAGCCAAAAGAATCAACTGACCAACTGTTCTGCAAAGCGCAGTGATTCTGTACATAACACATTTATCCTTTCTGCTTTAGAATATAATACCTTTTCTCTATGGTTTTCATCTTTACCCAGAATAAATGTAATCAGGTAATCAGGTAGTTTGTGTTTTTCAGCGATCACAAAGAAAATCTCTCGACATAAATAAATATATAAAAACCATCTTTGGGAAACTGTATCATAATGTTGTTTTGGCATGGCAGAAATAGCTTGAGAAAACATGAATTGTTGTAATTACATAACTGTTCTAACAGTTATAATTTGCTTAGAACTTATGTAAGAGAAGCTTCTTGGACAACTGTCCTTTGGTTAGACAACGCGTATGCTTTAGACCCTCGACATGGCATTTTTAAGACAAAACCTCCAGCTAAATAGACCTAAGGCTTTTAATGCCACTGCTAAATCATCAAGGTTAACACAGCTTTTTGTCAGTAGACACGTCTTAACAGTTTACAGTTCAAAAGCTTTACAAGTTCAAACATGTTCATCAAACAAATCTGATGTATCTGATGACTATATAACTGTTTCGCTGCTAAAAGCCACAATAGTTAGCTCCTCTGATCACTGCTGAAGGGCACAAATGTGACTGCAATAACACTCATATATGAATATAAATTCTTCTCTCGTGATAATCATTGAGCTTGATTCAGATTATGTCGCGTCTCCATTTGTATTAGCCTATTCAGCCTGTCATTGGCTTAACATTGGTGTCAATGTTCCGTGGGACATGATGCGATGCAATGTCAATGATTCTGGATTGCTCCTGCTCTCTCTCTCTCGTTCTCTCTCTCTCTCAATCTCTCTCTCTCTCTCTTGTTCTCTCTCTCACTCTCTCGCTCTTTCTCTCTCTCTCTCTCTCTCTCTCTCTCTCTCTCACTCTCTCACTCTGTCTTTCCTCCCTCTGAAGTTGATTTTGTCATGGTTACTTGGCAGGGCAATATCTCACAGTAAAACAGGAAATATTTGCACTGTCTCCCAGAAAGATTCTCCTGGCACATTTTGAATACTGCTGTGCAATACTATACAAGGCCATTGCTTTGTGACTGTCTGTTTTAAATGTGCATTTATGTCCGAATGAATATCTCTTGTTGGCAGCCATTTTGACCTCTGCATCACCATGCATCATAGCCTATTGTTAGTAGCACCACAATAAAGTATGTCTCAATGGCACTCTCTCTAGAAAGTTCTACTGAAGTGCTTCTTTCCCCCCCCACTGAAACCGAATTACGGCAGGAAGGCAGCAGAGGATGCGCCTGTGAATGGTTTGACATAACTGGGTCAGAAGACTTCATAAGCTAATGGCTCGTTACTTTGGCAGAGTGTTGCTGTTTGCCCATAAGAGCAGACCCACACTCACTAGATAAGTGGAGTTCAGACATTACTGGATTACAACGCCAAGAAGAAGAGCAGTTAATAAGGCAGCTGGGTCGTGTCTAGAGCTTTTAGAAAAGCAAGCTTGTCTTAGGCTACATGTCAGGCTATGTCTTAGACATTATAGTCTTTGGAGAGCAAGCACTTCTTAGGCTACATGTCGAGCTATGTCTAATACATTATAGTCTTTGGAGAGCAAGCACTTCTTAGGCTACATGTCGAGCTATGTCTAATACATTATAGTCTTTGGAGAGCAAGCACTTCTTAGGCTACATGTCGAGCTATGTCTAAAACACCACAGTGTTTAGGGAAGCAAACACTTCCTAGGGTACATGTCAGACTATGACTATGTCTCAGCGACCTGTTCGCTTTAGTCGTACTGTTTGGCTGCCTGATCTCTACATACAGTAAGACATTGTAGTCTTTAGAAAAGCAAGCACTTCTTAGACTACATATCGAGCTATGTCTAAGACACCATGGTGTTTAGAAAAGCAAACACGTTTTAGGCCACATGTCAGGCTATGTCTAAGTCGTTATAGTCTTTAGAGAGCAAACACGTCTTAGGCTTCATGTTGGGCTATGTCTGCAAAGCAAAGTCTTTAGCGAGTAAGCACGTCTTACACTACATGTTGGGCTATGCCTGCAATAGCAAAGTCTTTAGCGAGCAAGCACGTCTTACATGTCAGGCTGTGTCTAACACACCACAGTGTTTAGAAAAGCAAGCACGTCTTAGGCTACATGTTGGGCTATTTCGAAGACAGCCCAGTCTTTATAAAGGCAAACAGAGCTTACATGTCAGGCAATGTAAACTGTCTGTCTCACATACAACAGCAGTAATAACATGAGGTCGAGGTGCCCCTGAGGACTGTTGTGCTATTTGTTCTTTGGGCACTGGTTTAGCACTCGCCCGGATCTTGCTATTCGCTGTTCAGAGCTCCAGACGTGCCTCAGAGAAAATGTCACTAATGCGCCCGAGCAGGTGTGTGGAGAAGAGGAGATTAAACAGTTGTCATGGTGAACGGGTTCTGCTGCTCGGCGAGAGGGAATCATGGCAAGCACACACAGACTGAAGCCCTGGGGGCTGAAGACCAACACACACACACACACACACACACACACACACACACACACACACACACACACACACACACACACACACACAGATGGACTGAGGCCCTGGGCCCTGTCAGACACCGGTAGCAGCATCCCTGCATTTGGACAAGAGGACAAAAAGGCCAATCAGAGGCTGTCTGTCTCTTTTACTCTGTCTCACCATCTGCACACAGGTGGTGAAATGGGGGGGATCTCTATGATCGCTGGCCAATCCACTGATTCAGATTGATTAGTGAAACAGAGGCATTGAGCCAGTGAGCGGGGGACCAGTGACTTAATGTCATAGCAACAGGGCTGCATTGAGGGGCCTGGAGGAAAGGCTACCTTGTCACCTTGTGCCACCTTCACACACACGCACACACAGAAACACACACACACACACACACACACACAGCCTGGGCATGCTGAGAGACTTGATGAGTGGCGACTCTGCACCCACGCATCTGGATTCCCCGTTGGCTCACACTAGAGCGATGCCCGATGCCCGATGCCCGTCTCTGCATGCCACAGCTAATCTGCCCATAGCAACACATTACTGGACTGTAACCTATTACTCGACTACAGAACAAACACAGAAGCAGTGAACTGGGTAAACAAACTTTGCTATCACATCCTGCATCTTCATCGTCATCATCATCATTGTTATTGTTGTTCGTGTTTGTTGTTGTTCTCATTGCTATCATCCCCATGTTGCATTATATACTATTTCTTTATGCGGAGATAACACGGGAGGCATATTTGAGCAAAACACTTTAGCGGAAATTCTGTCTGAATAAAATAGCTTATGTGAGACGCCGGCTCATTGCAGCCCCTTGTTACACACTGTTACAAACTAATCATGGGGCTGTATTAATAACGGCCAGCGATAAGATCATTTAAATATCCTGCTATCTAGCAGCCATGGCTTTTAATTAGAGCCCAGTGTGTGTGTGTGTGTGTGTGTGTGAGAGTGAGGGGGTGGAGGTGGTGGCGTTGGTGTGGAGAATGCTAATTCGGTTGAAGGGTATGTGGCTTAGCATGTCATTCCAATGCAGCGTAGCACTCCAGTCAAAATCATTCCATCCACGATTCCCTCTCTGCTGAAGAGCAGTCACAAGCTATCTATCTGTGGGTCTGTGCAGATAAAGAGAGAGAAAGAGATAGAGAGAGAAAGAGAGAGAGAGAGAGGTGGGTTTGTGCTTGTGTGTATGTGCATGTGTTTGTCTCTCTCTCTTTGTGTGGGTGGGTGAGAGTTAGAGAGACAGACAGAGAGAGAGAGAGAGAGAAGGAGAGAGAGAGGTGTTTGTGTGTGTGCGTGTGCTTGTTTCTCTCTTTTTCTCTAAGTGTGTGCGTGGGGGGCGGCGGGTGGTGTGTGTGTGTGTGTGTGTGTGTGTGTGTGTGTGTACGTGCCATGTGTGCATGTAGTCAAGAGTGTGTGTGTGCATATGCATCTCTCAGCTACTTTCCCAGCAGCCTGCAGTGGTAATTTCAATGAGCTAGAACCCAATTTGTGCTCTGGAGCATCTTCATGTCATTAGCCCACCACGCAGATTGACATTGTCATGAATAACAATAGGCACCTCAGCCATACCCTTGACATTGTGCTGTATGTGAGGCGAGGAGCTGAGGATGGACTAATGGAGCTGAAGTGGGTGGAAGAGCTAATGGAAGTCCTTAGAGGGGATCACTGTCTCTTCCACCTGAACCCAAAGATGGGGGAGGTTATGCTGGTTTGTTTTTGTGGAGGCCAGCGTTTGTGGTAGTCCTTTCAGGGGATCACTGTCTCTTCCACCTGAACCCAAAGATGGGGGAGGTTATGCTGGTTTGTTTTTGTGGAGGCCAGCGTTTGTGGTAGTCCTTTCAGGGGATCACTGTCTCTTCCACCTGAACCCAAAGATGGGGGAGGTTATGCTGGTTTGTTTTTGTGGAGGCCAGCGTTTGTGGTAGTCCTTTCAGGGGATCACTGTCTCTTCCACCTGAACCCAAAGATGGGGGAGGTTATGCTGGTTTGTTTTTGTGGAGGCCAGTGTTTGCGGTAGCCCCACTGATCCTGGGTTTGACATGGCATCATAATATTCGACTCCATATTATGATGTATAATCATGTCGTCTGTCATTATGTTTTGTGGAGGCCAGTCTTTCTGGTAGCCCCACCGACCCCGTGGATTGATATGGTATGATAATATTTGACCCAATAATATGATATATAATCATGTCGTCTGTCATTATGTTATGCCCTCTTCAGAAAGGGGAAAGCATTATCACAACAAATACCCAACAATGAGAGAAGATAATTCATTAAATTATTGAAACCAAGAGGCAAAGTTATGCATTATATGCTTTATACATATTCATGCATCTTTACAGTGCAACTTTAGACCTGATAGTAACATTCTTTTCTTGCATATTTAGACTGCTGCTTTCACATAGCCATGTTGGTACCTCCAGTGAATATTGTATTTTAATACAGTACTTCATCAGGCAACTCTACGAAGGCCCTGGCTTACCTTAATCCTGTGTTTTGGTTTCAAATCAGTCAAGATTGCTTGAATTCAGGCCCGGTGGACGTAGCCTCTTAGCAGTCACTGTATCGCCGGCAATACGACTCGCTGTGACTGTAGAAAAAAGTACCTACAACATCACAACATTACTACGACATTACAGAAAGTCTTTAGTAACACATTACAACTTAGTCATCGCCATTATTGCCATTTGGTAACAACAAAGTTATAATAGGAGGTGCGTCTTAAAGGGTTAAAATGAGCACACATTTTCCATACACCAGGAAGCAAATGTATGCCTGTGACATGTAGCCAGACTCTTAACGTAAAGTGAAAAAGAAAGCTACCACACCACGATGTGCCTGATGAAGACGTAGGGTGGAGATGCGGAGAATTCATCCATCAACTGAAATCAAGTTGCACAGTTATGGATTATATGTTATAATCCAATCCACACACACACACACACACACACACACACACACACACACACACACACACACACAGATGCACCCACAAACACACACACATGCATCTTGACTGTGCAATTTAGTTCCTGACAGTAGCGTCCTTTTCCTGCTGCTTTTACACCTCTTCTGCTCCGAGGCCTCAGGATCGCCCCGATAAAGACACACGGCTGGAAAGGCAACGCTGTTCAGTGTCGTCAGTGACCGTGAATAAACAGAAGCTCCATCAAAGACCCCGAGACCTCATGCCAGGCCCCCTCCCTGTACACGCAGTCAGGCGCACCAGACTTTGATCCTCGGTCTGGTGCCTCATCACCAGTGCAGCCCTTCTAGCAGAATGGCTCCTGGCTTTTAACGCCGGGACAGAGCCCGGGCCCGTAATCGCAGATATCAAAGAGGACACCTGGGCCTGATGTCACAGGGAAAGAGTTAGGCTGTAAAAAGCTGCCATTATGGCTCTCTGCTCACCTGCCTTATTGGTTATGATTGATGGTTATTTTTGTTATGAAGAGTGAGAGGGATTAGGTTATAATCACAAAAGGCACCAGTGGGTCAGTGACTCAGACTTGAAAGGAAAATCAGGAAACAATCAGTTCATACATATTATTAGTAGTGCTACATTACATTATACGGCAACACATACTTCAGGGGATTAGAAACAGTATATATGTTTTAATTCACCAAGGAATGCATCATGACATGCTGACTTTCACTCCACAGTAGGTGAACAGTTGTATTCATTTAACAAAATGCTATTGATTTCATCATCACCTGCCTGGTACCAGTCAAGCCTGTACACAAAAACACAAACGTGGTCTTTGTGCTGTTTTAAAATGTCATTATCTTGGCAAAGTTAAACACTTGGAGCAGTTGAGTTTTAAAAGCTAAAGTAGCTTAGCTATTATGCACTTAACCAGCGCGGTTTGATTGGGCCCCGATAAGGGGAGCGGGCCACGGGGACATAAGAAGCCCAGCGAGCGAGGGGGCGCGAGACGGGCAGGAACAGAGTGCCCCATTGTGGAGGGGAGAACTGGGCCACCTGATACCGGCACTTTGGATGTTAGAATAGGTCGAGCAGACCGCTGAAGAACTCTCGGAGGCTGGATAAAAGTCCATCTGAGGTCACTAAGACTGATGAGGGCTCTTTTTCTTTTTTCTTTTTTTCTACTGTGCTGCATGTGTGCCGCATTCATCTTGCTGGGCCTGGGAGTGTGGCTAAGGTAAGTGAGGCTTTTAGTGCGCGCCTCATCGAGATCCATATTCTCCACCGACCTCTTAAGCAGCCCCCCCGGCGATGGAGAAGACAAGAGATGGGGAGGGGGGGGATGGGTAACAGGACGGAGGGGGATATGAGGGACAGGACGGAGGGGGGTGGGGATGGGGGTGCGGGACAGCATCTGGGCCTGCCTGGCTGCCATTTAAGTGCTCCACAGAGGCGGACGCTAAAAGCAGGACTCTGGGCCGATTTGAAGATCAGCTGAACAGAGGCAAACACACACACACACACACACACTCACATACACACACATACTCACAGATTCAGACACACACACACACACACCTCTAAAACTTTGGTGCACTTGACCAAAACTCTGAGCACTGGAAAACACGCGAGTCAGAGAGGGTTTTTGGGGAGTGCTTGTCCTTGTTCCACTTCAGGTGCACAGGACTGGTAATAATAAGAGGGTCTAATTTGGAGCAGGAGCCGTGTCACAGATGCCAAACAACATCTTGGCAGTGACGTCGACATCTGTTCTATTGCGAGACCTCTCTTCCGGGAACCGAGAGCCCAACGGGAGGCAGAGGTATTAATTAAAACAGCGAGAGAGAGCAGGAGAGTATTTCTGGGGTATTTATTTGGAAAACATGCCATATGCCTACGTTATCCATCACACATGTAACACTGACGCACGGCTTTAAAAAGAGACAGCAGAGAAGC
>CM050204.1:31563541-31598541 GCA_027475355.1 Coilia nasus
CCTCGGGGTGGCGAGAGAGAAGCATTCCTCCCCTCAGATCAGCTCAGCTTTTCACGGCTTTCGTAGAACATTTTCAACGGGAGAACAGTTCTGCACACAATTAACTGCACAATGCAAGGCTCCTGGGAGGTCGTAGAGTCAACTTTCTCTCTCTCTTTTGTTTTCGGCAAATAGTTGTGCGATGTCAAATAGACGAAGAAACAAAAGTTGGGGTGAACTTGTCTTATCATTTGAGAACAACATTTGAGCAAACATTTCTAATGGTGGTGCTTGTCAGGTCTCATTCCCTGATTGTGATGACTGCTCATGTTGTCCTGTGTTGTTGCTGATAAACTGATTATTCATGAAAGAAATCACGAATTCATGAATTCAGCCTGAATCAGAGAAGAAATGAGCATATCTCAATTGCTGTTCCAATGCAAACTCCTTCTAGTGGAAAATACAAGCTTTTAGCCCCTTCATCATTCCCTTTATTTTAGATTGATGTACAGAGATTCAGAAGACATTCATACAGTAGACTGAACTGACAGAAAAGACATAGGTCAGGTGTACGCTGAAAAATGAAGATGAATTGTGTCAGGTCAGCTCATCTAACATCCTTTCTGATTTATCACAAGCACATCCACATTTTAGTAGATTAGACATCAACCAACTGCAAGTGACATTTCAGAAATAGTCAGAGAGTGTCTCAGTGTCTTGTTATGTTTAGTTTGTCTTGGGTCTGCTCCAGGGTTAGCACAGGGCAAAAATAAGTGTTCTTTGGGCATACAAACGTCATGTGACCAGACCCAGTTGTTTTGTTATTTCACAGATGAGTTGCCACAGGGACCAGAGGAGAAATATTAGTTCATACAGTAAAGGTTTGCCCTGGTTAGACTCTACAGCCCTACAGAAACAGGATGTGTCAGCACGATAAAGAGAGCTCGCTGTTCAGTCATATTTTCACCACTAGACTTTGTTTAAGAAACCCACCTCTCTTCCTGTTTTAGTCAAACTGGTAGATACTACGGATTACCACCTTAGCCTAACTGATATGGATAAAGAATCACTGCCAGATTATGACTGTGTTCGGGTATTTTGCGTGTATTAAGGCATATGCAGCAAATAAATAGATAGGAGTAATGGGGGTAAGACTGTGGAACCAGTATAAGAAACCTGAGATATATGCCATGACATGGTAAGAAGCAGCAAACATTTGTAAATAAACATTTGTTTATTCATAAATAAATAAATACATACATACATACGTACATACATCTATACATACATACACACATACATACATACATACATACATACATACATACATACATACATACATACATACATACATACATACATACATACACACATAATCACATAATCATTTAAATCCTTTATGGTTGGGGCAAAGGATTTCCTTTTTTTCCAGATAAAAAACTGCCTTCGTGATGTGCACGTGTAATTACTTACAGTGGATGAACAAACAGCTGCTGCAAAGGCTGCAGAGGAAAGCTTTAATTAAGGATGATATTGACAGCTCCTAGTAAAAATGCAATCAGTAGTCCATGGGGACTCATCTCCACACACACTGAGACACCCCACTGCTTTCCCATCACTGTCTTTTAGGGGAGCTCTCTCAAAAAGACTCAAATTACGGCTATCTCCACTCCTAATTTTTTCCCCACTGTGTTTTTGATTCAGGACAAGTTATTTGGTAAACTCATTTCTTTACAGAAATATCTGTCAGTGCCATTGGGATACCCCTTTAAAAGACATCCCCTATTATCTTTGTTGTTACCAGGATGGTTGTAATATGTTACTAAAGACTGTCTGTAATGTCGGTGTAGTGATATAATGTTGTAGTTACATTTTTTCCCTTTTTTTTATTTAAAGCGAGTCATTCCACTGGCGGTACGCTGACCACTAAAGGGCTACATTGTAGCCGCTACAAGACTTGTACTTCATGTAAGGTTTTCCTACCAGGGGCAGGAATAGTTTGGTAAATTCCTTTTTAGATGCAACACATAAATATTTCATTACTGGTACTCTTTTCTTTGACATGAGCATTCATGCTGAAGTTCATACATCTCTGTCACACATGTAATGACATGGAGCCCCTTCTTGACATACACTGTACGTTTGTGTCATGTCCACAAACTCTGAGGGATTATACCTGCCAGTCATAACACCTGAACAAGTTCTTCCTTTGTTCTTGAAGGAGAAATGTGGTGCAACTTTGGTGTGTATGTTAAAACATGATAATGAGGTGGTGTGTTTGCTGAGGAGCAAAACTACGCTTACCTGTTGCATTCCAAACTTTATTACATTTATCACTTTTATCACCAAAGGCTCACCATGCTAGTGATCGGGGCATGGAGGAAGCTTGAAGACATGGTTCAAACAGACTTCGTTTAACAGTAGCAGGTCTTTTTTTAACCAATGATTAGCATAGGAATAATCAGTGCTAGTTTGTGAAGTGCAATGACGTGAGTGATGTGATATTTTAAATAACCTTGCCATGCCATCACCACACAACAGGGCACAGAATGTACACAGATATTTTCCCCTCATTCAAGCCAATTTGGGTGATTTCAGGACCCATTTATCTAATTAGCTGCCACTGACATTTTCAAGTAAGGCGACTTTTAGCAACTGGCCTGTCGTTTATGGAAATGACTGTGATGACTCACTGTATTTAATTTCAATTGTTACTATGGCTGTAAGTGGGTGATATCAGCTGATCTGATCTTCTTTACAATTTGTTGTGTCAGATTATGTCCTTGTGATATTAACAGGTTCATTGGCATTTTCTGATATTTATGTACAGCTTTGTCTAAAAATAACTCCACTCCTGGAGCCAATGAGGATACTGGCTTTATTGGGTGGTTGATTATATTTATGCCTCAGCGTTGAGCTGAGTGCATGACACACTTCCACTTCCTCAAGTACTGATAATGTCATCTGAGCTATTGTGAAATGCAGCAGTTCTCCACCACATGCAATGCAAGCACGGACAATAATTGTGAACGCTGCAATAGCATGAAAACAGCTTTAAAGCCAATGAACTTTCACAAGCCAGCGAGCTGCCAGCTCCTACATTCCCATTCCAACCTGCCTAGCAACCTGTGCAAGTCAAATAATTATTTAACTAGCTCTGTGATTGAGATAATTACTCAAACAATTTAGTATTTTATTCTGTTAGAGCTCTGGAATGTTAGTTGCTAATGGAATAGCAAAACAGTTTTCTCTGTCAATTCAGAAGCCTGCTTCTAACAATAAAACAATATAACGCTTAACCTCGATTCTTGATTTAAAATGTACAGCAAACTGTGATAAGACATCAGGTGTCCCGATTTTTCCATGAATAGACACAAAATCTATATGTAGCTTCTGCCACACGTAAGACAGAGTAAATGAAGTTTGCAGAAGAGGAACTGAAGAGTTAATGGAAGGTTGTCGGATAATCTGTATAAAATGAGTGCCAACACAGGCCGAGATGACAGCGTGATAGGGGTTAATTGGTTTCAGGTCCGTGATAAAATAATTTCCAGCTTCGCGTCAGCACTGTGACATTAAAGGGGGTCATCAAATTGCGAGGAGGAATGACAGAGATTTATTATAGCCTGCATTCATTTTAATCTCCGCCACCGCCGCGGCGGCAGCCCTGATTGACAGCCATGGAGGGTACTACTCCGGAGTGCCACAGCACCGCAGCTAAAGGGTTCAAGACAGCACAGCCACCGCCTAGACCTAGACAGAGCAGAGTCCCCCCACAGCACCCGTCTCCAGAGCCGGCATGTCACTCCGCCGCAAAATGTCACTCCGTAATCCGTTTGTGATTGAGGTAGGTAGGGGATAACGTGTGCCTGCTCAGTGTTTGCATGTCGGCCTGTGCTAATTTGCCATATCGCCAGCCGCCCCAGTGCATCCTGGGTGGGAAAACAACAGTCATTAGCAGCTCATTATCGCTGGAGGTTACAACGATTCGACTCGCTGTGCGGCTATACGAGGAGAAGCATTCCTCGCACAAACACTGGCTTATGGCCTCGGTGGCCTGAGCTGTATCAACTTACACGTAATTGAACCTCATGTAAATGCATATAATGCATATAATGTCTGTCAAACTGTCATGTAGTCAGAAATGCAAACAATTCAATGCACACAAAAGCACAACAACACATGTTACGTGTTCAGAAATAAACAAAAGAGTATGAAAATGTGTCATAATTGGACAATTTCTAAAGGTGGAGAGAGCACAAGCAATAACCTTCTCTACTGAGTAATTTTCCTGCTATAAATAAGGCAATTTAACAACCATCATAAAAGCAGAAGACAGACAAGCTTGAGTACTGATAAAAGACCCTTTCTGAGTTGAACGAGGGCAGATAAAGTAAGTGAGTGTTCCACCCAATGACGGTATATAATATATATACAGTCTGTGGTTACACAAGTCAGAAAGGTGGTAAGTAAAGTACGAATAAAAGTACCCCCTTTGTGTTCAATCTAAAGTCACGATGAGTTAATAACCAGATCAGCGTCTCATGTAACTATATGTCCTAGTCAGGTAACTACTGCATGTCCTGGTCTTTATCTACCTGTTCGTCTACCTTTGTCTACCTGTTGTGAGATTCATCTCCTTTGGATATATTTTTGTGTTTTAATACCTGGTTGCATTTTAATTTCATCTAGTGGAATAATACATTTGACTTGACTTGACTAAAGAAGGTGTGCCTTTAAATAGGGTGATGTGACTATTGGGGCCTAGGGTGAGATGGTGGTGTTCAGAGATGCATCATTACTGCTGCTGTGGTGAAGTTTGATATATGCAAAGCTGAGGTATATTTATAACTCACCTTACTGTTGTTAGGATTCTTCCCCCATCTGTGGAGCTCTGTTTTGTGCATGGTTAGATCTCTGTGATACCAGAGGAGATTTTGCATGGGAGTGCTGAAACAGCTCCACTGGTGGGTAAGTCATTACATGCTGGATTACTGGCAGTGTGTAAATAAGAAAAAAACACCTGCAGCTATGTAATGCACCACACCTTACATTACACTGTAGATTCTGCCTGAGGGCTTAGACTGTAGAATAAAGCAATTGTGGCAAATAAAGAACTTCATAGCCGAACATGCATTACTAGTAGCACTGTTTTGCCTTTGAAAGACCTTTAAGATATGAGCAGTATGCTAGAGCATGCTTCTTTTAAGAGAGTGGCATGTTAGTGTAAGCTGGACTTACTTCAAACAGACTTCAGCTGCATATGCTGTCGGTATGTTCTCCTTCAGATAGGAACACACTTAGAATAGTAAGAGCTAGGGGAGGACTGGCCATGCTAATGGACAGATTCTGCGCATTGAGGAAATTGCACCCACAGAGACAGTGTGCAGGAAAAATTGTTCCTTTTCAAAATGCCACAGTACCACTGCCTCATCATCCGTGCACAAATTCATCCACACACACACATACGAGTGCACTCACACACTTACACACTCACACACACGCATACGTGGTGGCACACTAATTATCTCAGTAGGGGTGTGTGTGCTGCTTATTAAAGTGTGTGTGATAATGGGCACTTTCTGCCTGCACTGGGGCTGCACGCAGATACAGCAGCAGAACACACACCACACACTCACGCATACACACACTCACACACACCACACACTCACGCATACACACACGTACACCACACACACACACATGTACACACACACCACACACTCACGCATACACACATGTACACACACACACACTCACACACACACACACACACACACACACACACTCACGCATACACACATGTACACACACACCACACACTCACGCATACACACATGTACACACACACACACTCACACACACACACACACATACCACACACTCACGCATACACACATGTACACACACACCACACACTCACGCATACACACACACACACCACACACTCACGCATACACACATGTACACACACACCACACACTCACGCATACACACACACACACCACACACTCACGCATACACACATGTACACACACACACACACACCACACACTCACGCATACACACATGTACACACACACACACACACACTCACACACACACACACAGACACACACACACACACACACACACACACACACACACCACACACTCACGCATACACACATGTACACACACACACACACTCACACACACCACACACTCACGCATAAACACATGTACACACACACACACTCACACACACACACACACACACACCACACACTCACGCATACGCACATGTACACACACACACACACACACACACACACACACACACACCACACACTCACGCATAAACACATGTACACACACACACACACTCACACACACCACACACTCACGCATACACACATGTACACACACACACACACTCACACACACATACATACACTGGGGCTGCACGCAGATACAGCAGAAGAACACAGAAGAATTTGGAGATAAGACGGCCAGTGGAGTTTTCTCCTGTGTCCTCCCCAACCTGTCTGTATGTTCTCTCTGTCTACCCCCCCCCCCCCCCCCCCCCCCCACACACACACACACCACACACTCACGCATACACACATGTACACACACACACACACACACACACACACACACACACACACACACACACACACACACACACACCCCCACACACACCACACACTCACACATACACACATGTACACACACACACACACACACACACACACACACACCCCGACACACACACACACCACACACTCACGCATACACACATGTACACACACACACACACACACACACATACACTGGGGCTGCACGCAGATACAGCAGAAGAACACAGAGGAGTTTGGAGATAAGACAGCCAGTGGAGTTTTCTTTCTGTGATCTTTAGTCCACATCATTAGTGTTGAATACAGTGGGAAACGCTGTGGTAATCCTGAGTAATACGGCTGAGATCCCCGTGGCTTTGTGTCAGGCAAGCCGTTAAATGCGCCTGGTTTCACCTGATCGAAGTCTTCTTCTTAACTAATATCGACGGCTGCGAAGGCACGGTGCGGTGACCTTGGCGCGCTGGCCTTTTTACGTCGCCCTGTGCCGCCTGCTTGAGCTGGAGCGGCATAATGACATCTGCACACAGGGCAGCTTTCAGCAGCCTCAGAGAGCAGTCAGTCAAACCAGCCACCAGCCACACTCCCAAAGCCTTCATTCCCAGGGCATTCCCTCTACTCCACTCATACAGAATTAATGTGTTAATTTATTAATCTCACATATAATATCTGTAACAATAACAACAACAACAAGGCATACAGACAACAACCCTCATCTTATCATCTTGACTAACTATCAATGAATAACAACAACAACAAGGCATACAGACAACAACCCTCATCTTATCATCTTGACTAACTATCAATGAATATCGTGTTTATTCCATGCTTCTATGCTATTCTTTAAATGTTGTTGTTGTTGTTGATTTTGTTGTTTTTGTTGTTGATGATGTTGTTGTTATTGTTGTTGGCGTTGTTGTTATTGTTTGAATGAGCTCATATGTTCCCCAGTGTTTCATGCAAGAGTGCTTGTGTACGGCTGAGAGATGATCTTCCGCTTACACCTCTCTCATCTTGGCCTTTTCCGGCAGCATCTCCTCAGACCTCCCACCTGCTCCATTACTCTGCCTCGGGGAGTGCTGTGGGGACGGCATGGCGCCGACGCCGTTCAGTATGCAACACCATCATCATCATCCTGACAGCCTCCCACCCAGGGCCCCCCTGCCCACCCCCCCCCCATCTCACAGCCTCCCCTGCCAATGCCATCATTTCCAATGATTTCGATGAGGAGAATATCTGCAGCGACCCGGCCGTCTCCACGGTTACCACGGACAGACCTTATTCGAGGTGGTGAGTTGGGGGAGGGCAGGCAAGGGTAGATGTGTGTGTGTATATGTGTGTGTCTCTGTATGTGTGTCTGTGTGTATATGTGTGTGTGTGTGTCTGTCTGTCTGTGTATATGTGTGTGTGTGTGTGTATGTGTGTCTGTGTGTGTATGTGTGTCTGTGTGTGTGTATGTGTGAGTGTGTGGGGTGGAGTGGGGAGGGGGGCTGTTGTATTGAACACTAAGGGAGGTGTGACTCAGTCGTGGCCCCCCTCGGATCAGGGGGTGCCTGGCTTGGCAGGCGGGTAATGACAGATGCTCCATAGGTGATGCTCTTCAGTCAGGGACTGTCATTTGTGTGACCTGTCAGAACCACCTCTCGGGGGCTGTCAGCTGCAGGAGTTGGGGGGGTGGGGCAGAGGGTGCCGGTGGGGGCTGGATGGGGAGGGGGAGTGAAGGGTGAGGGTGCGGGTGGGGGTTGGTTTGAATGGGGAGGGGGAGCGGAGGGTGCGTGTGGGGGCTGGATGGGGAGGGGGAGTGAAGGGTGCGGGTGGGGGTTGGATGGGGAGTGGGATCGGGGGGTGCGGTTGGGGGTTGGATGGGGAGGGGCAGTGAAGGGTGCGGGTGGGGGTTGGATGGGGAGGGGGAGTGAAGGGTGCGGGTGGGGGTTGGTTTGGATGGGGAGGGGGAGTGAAGGGTGCGTGTTGGGGTTGGTTTGGATGGGGATGGGGAGGGGGAGGGGGAGTGAAGGGTGTGTGTAGGGGTTGGTTTGGATGGGGATGGGGAGGGGGAGTGAAGGGTGTGTGTAGGGGTTGGTTTGGATGGGAATGGGACGGGTGGGGGTAGGGGCTGGTTTGGAGGATGGGGAGGGGGAGTGAAGGGTGCAGGTGCTGGTTGGGGAGTGGGAGTGGAGGTGGTGGGAGTTGGTTTGGATGGGGAGGTGGAGCGGAGGTGGGAGTTGGATGGCTTGCTGAGAGATAAGCCTGTGCTCCATGTGATGTTTTTTTTGTCTTCACTGGCTACATTTGTGGAGGGTACGGTCACTCTGACAAAGAAGGGGCTGTTACTGTAATTTATGTCTCCTTTAATGCTGCACGTAAAGGTCTTTACAGACTTATTTTGTAAGTTGTGATTAAAGACAGTTCTCCTTTTCCATCACCTGAGACTGTGGTGGTACTGGAGTCTATTCAGGAAATAAATGTTTCCATGGCGACCTATCTTGGACAAATTTGGCCAGTTGTGTCCACAAGCATGAGGAAGTCACGAACATGCCATGAATGTGGTAAATAAACCACACACAGGAACAGTTTGTAGGGGTCAGGAGCAGAATCACCTGTAGCATCTGTCAGTTCAGCTTCGGCACAGATTGCTCATTAGGCATCTCATGCTCCGCTATTAGTCACAGTGACGTTAGTGTACGTCATGCCTTTCTAGTGTGTGTCATGTGTAGCATGTCAGCTAATCCGAAGGTGAGGTGTGTGTGTGTCTGTGTACATGCACCAATGTGACAATGTTTGTGTGTGGATATGTCATATGTGGATATGTAGTAACTGTATCTACTGATGCTGAATTGTGTTGCAATTACAGGTACGAGTCTTGTTTGGTGTCTGTCTTCAGAAAATATTGTTGGTATCGTATTTCTAATATTGAAGCGACCTTGCTATATTACCGTGACCCCATTAGCATCTCATTACTCTTTGATGTCTTCACATGTCTGAACCTAATTAACATAGTGCGCCTTGCAAGTTGGATCAACTGAGACTATTCGGTATAACGTGTTTGTAGGAGCCTAGATGAAGCTTGTGACTTCATTTACATGGTGTAGAGTTGTGAAACAATGAAGGCATATACTGCTCTTTTTTCGGACTTTTTTTTTACATTGAGCTACTTCCTCTGTATAATAAAGTCCAATATATATAAAGCTTATAAGAACTGGCATTTTACTTTGCATAATCTAACTTCTTCTTACTTTGCTATTTATTGTGGCCCTTTATTAGATAAGATAATAATAATAATAATAATGAGATCAACTGTATAGTCCTTACACATGTATAAGTACAGGGTAACGGAATGTGGTTTAGCATCTAATGAGAAGTGCAAGGAGCAGCAAGTGCGATATATACAGCGATACAGATGGGCCAATGGTAATGTGCGATATATACAGCGATACAGATGGGCCGATGGTAATGTGCGATATATACAGCGATACAGATGGGCCAATGGTAATGTGCGATATATACAGCGATACAGATGGGCCAATGGTAATGTGCGATATATACAGCGATACAGATGGGCCGATGGTAATGTGCGATATATACAGCGATACAGATGGGCCGATGGTAATGTGCGATATATACAGCGATACAGATGGGCCGATGGTAATGTGCGATATATACAGCGATACAGATGGGCCGATGGTAATGTGCGATATATACAGCGATACAGATGGGCCAATGGTAATGTGCGATACATACAGCGATACAGATGGGCCAATGGTAATGTCTTGGTGCCGCCTCGGGGCAGAAGTAGTCTCTCTTGACCGGAGGTGTTTGTGAGGCCACGAGTCGCCCTCGAAACACGGCCCGCCTTTGGCACCAATTAGCGCCTAACAGTCAGAAAACATGACATGCCCACATTAGACCAGTTTTGGCCCGATGCTATTTGTGTGTGTGTGTGTATCTGGGCCAAGTGTTAGTGGGGCTGCAGACAGAGAACCAGAGGCATGAGGCGTCTGTGTTTCAAGGCCATGCCATTGCCACCCGCTATTTCAACTGGTGCCATCAGCACAAGACCACTCCTCTAACACACACACACACACACGCACACACACACACACACACACACATTATTACCTCCTGACTGAACCACCATCCACACATACCACACAGTGTTGATGAGCAATTAAAATGACTCAAAGTCAACTTACCCATTGTTACCCATAATAAGTCAACTTACCCATTGTTACCCAAAATAAGTCAACATACCCAAGGGTGGCGTTATTTAGCTTTGCTTACTCTTGTATTGACTGTTGTTGTTTTCACATGTTTCCTTTTGCTTTTGTTTGCATATGTAATACTTGGTTTTAATGCACTTCTACCCTGGTCTACAGGTGTACTAGATGTACTCTTGATGCCCCAGTGTAATACAGAGTACACAGTTTTCCTATGAAGATGTGTTTTATGGACAGCATTCTGTCAAGCATATTATTGACAAAATGGCAGTGTCTGATCTAGTGCATTAAACGCCAATGTGTTATCTTGATTAGTTTCCAAGGTAGATAAACACTGATAATTATTAATATTATCATTATTATCACAATAATTGCCCCATTACCAGGCTGCCAACTAATGTGTGTATGCAAGAAATATAATAAAATATGAAAGCAGGCACACACACACACAAACACACACACACACTAACACACACACACACACACACTAACACACACACATACACTAACACACACACACACACACACACACACACACACACACACACACACACACACACACACACACACACACACACACACACACACACACACACAAACACACACACACACACAGTCTGTCACTTCTTCTATAATCGTTACTGGACTTGAATCCAATTTTCAGTTCTTTTGTGGCTGTGAACAGGATGTGTGTCCAGTCCAGTGCCTTCCTTTGTTGGCCCCTGGCTGGACAGGTTGCATTGACCTCACAGATGGAAGCGTGAGTCACTAAGACGAGTCCTTGACTTGTGCTCTGTGCCAGCGAGACCAGCAGTTTGTGCTAAGAAGAGACTTTACAGCCCTCCCGACTGCACAATGCAGCAAAGGCCCTGGTCAATATGAAGCAATCAGCTGTGGATTACAATGTGTTGCAAAGGTCGTGCTTAGAAAAAGAGAAGGTATTCTGTCACAAAAGCTATGTAGGCAAATTACATTACATTACATTACATTACATTTAGCAGATGCTTTTATCCAAAGCCACTTACAAAAGAAGGACATATACCGACAACAGAGGTGGAACAGAGGGATAGAGGAACAGAGGAGCATAGTTAGATAAGGGTACAGTTTAATAGGATGAGCTTGTAGATTTATCTGGCAGCAAACAATCGTTTATTTGGACAGTAGTTTGACATTTTTTGACACTTTGCTCTTTTGTTCAGGAGGACAGAAGAGCTGTGCTTCAAGAAAAGGGGCACAATGCTTTGTGAAATGATGCTGTGATTCCAATGTGTATACATGTACACAAACACATATGTTCAGTCTTTTATTTCAATACTTACAATATTTCTGTGAATTTTCTTTATATTTTGAGCAGAATTTGTGCATATGTATAATGTGTATAATGTGTATAATTTTCTGGCTTTTAATGGTTGTATGCCTATGTATCTCTCTATCTCTCTCTCTCTCTCTCTCTCTCTTTGACATCCTCTATATTTCACTGATGTTCCCTTTTTGTGTTTGTGTATATATGTGTTCATGCATGAATTTGTTCTGGGCCTGAAACCCTCTATGAGTGTGTGTGTGTGTGTGTGTGTGTGTGTGTGTGTGTGTGTGTGTGTGTGTGTGTGTGTGTGTGTGTTGTCATGCATAATTGTGTGTGCACATGTGGAGCTGCGAGCATCCAGAGGCAGTGATGCGAGAGGATGATGCGGTATGATGTCTCCTCACGTTCTGACTCCCCCTGAGTGTAATCAGGGCGCCGCCCTCTGTTTCCCCACCACACCAGCTTCCATCTTGCTTCAAAACTCACAACAAAATCCTCTCCTCTCTGCCCCATCTTCAGCAACTGCTCTCCACAGTGTATGGTCGCATTTGGCACCATCAGGACCAGAGATGGGTGTAACGCGTTACTAAGCAGCGCGTTACTGTACTCACATTACATTTGTCGGTAATGTAGTAGTGTAACGCGTTACTGTTATAAGTTCATTAATCACACTACAGTTACTAATAGTGCACATATGCTGATTACTAAACTTCCCCAGTGAACACTCTGACCACAGATATCTGAGACGGATTCCCTGACCCTCCCCCAAAATCCACAGGTGCACGCTTGCACAATAGTCGCGAGACATGTCCACACGCAACTGTCGGTGATTGTTAAATTCAGGGAAATGGCTAAGCTGTCTACCATAACATTCGGAGGTGGAGATATGCTCATTGTTTTTAATGTGCTGACAGACGTTGCCGAAGTTAAAGTGCAATGGCGTAGGGAATAGGCAAAGAGAGAAGCATTGGGGAATTGTGTCGTGTCATGTTTTGCACCGTGATGTGGGGCCAGTTGCGCAGCAGAATCAGAAACCCGCTGCCATACAGCACTTTCGCTAAGAAGATGTTTGCTTTTGATGAGACAAATCGGTTGTCTGATGAAAGACTTGAAAGACTTCTCATGCAGTATGATTATTGTTTTAGTGGGGAGCACTCCCATTTACTTAACAAAGTGCCTTTGCCCTAGACAATACCACGCCAATAAAATGTCACACTGGCATCATCTAATGTGGCTAGATGTCCAGAGTTATTTTATTTAGTAACACGTTTTATTTGAATGGTGTACTTTGTTAAGCCATTGTACTGTAGCTATGCCAGTCTCTGCATGATATTTCATTCATTCTATTTTTAGTGAGTGCTGTTAATCAAGTTACCCTGTTTTAGAATTTTGGCTTATTTTTTTTAACCACTTAAGCCTGCCAGCAGTGCAATACTGATATGACCCTGTGCAGTGCTTTTCAGATTTTCACCAACTGGTGTAGTCGGTTTTCTTTACAGGGCAAGAAAGAACGACCTGTCTTACATCTTGCTCATTGCAATAGGAAATTACTTATGTGTTTTGCTCCGTTGCTGAGTAACGCAAAGTAATGTATGAATGTAAGGAGTTACTTTCAGTAAGGAGTAAAGAAGTAAAGTAATGTATAACATTTTTTAACACCAGTGAGTAATGTGTAATGGATTACTTATTTTGAGTAATGACCCCAACACTGCACATCACATAGTAGAGTAGAAATACTTTGTCCTGAAGAAAATAAAGGCAAGACATGATAGTATGATGTGATTAAGAGAGGCTTCATGAGGTTTAGGCTACTTTTGGCTGGATTAAAGGTCAACCAATTCATCAATCAGTTAATTAGTGTGCCCTGTTCCCCTTTGTGTGTGCGTGCACATGCACGCGTGCACTTGGATTCAGGCACTGAACTCATGCTTAGCTTCAGTGTGGGGAGGTGATCCAGTAGTAGAGTGCTGACGTGTTGTCCAGAAGGTCGTTAGTTCATGTCTCACATTAGATCATGGTAGAAAGGAGAGCAGTCCTTGTTAAATATATAGACCATAATCTGTAATAGTTGGTTTCTGCCTTGGTTATGATTTTCAAGTTGCTGCCAACTATGCACTTTGCTGCTAGTGTCAATAGAAAAATATAATTGTGACTAATAGAAGTGGAAAAAGTATGAACGAATAGGGTAAAAAGCAAGAACGTGGCATGCAGGAGGGATAGTGCAGTGGTAGCACTGGAGATTCCCCACCGTCAAGGTTGAAAGTTCAAATCCCAGCCTGTTCAATAGGCTGACTTTGCACTTTGTTGTTAGTGTCAGGTAGAACAATAGAATAAAGATGAATGGAGTGGGTGAGCTCATTAAAAGTGGTGCAGTGACACTGGTGCTGGTTTACATGGTTGCAGATTCCTGTCCCACCATGGCTACAGAAGTTTGTGTTCTCTACTGTGTGTTTTTCACATTCATATTAGCACCAGCAGAGAGGATATGGATGAATCTGGGTAAAAGCAGAAGAGTGAAACAGAGGAGGGATAGTGCAGTGGTAGCACTGGAGAGCCCCACCCTCAAGGTTGGCAGTTCAAATCCCTGCCTGTTCAATAGCCAACTTCTTGTCTTTAATTAGCTTACCCCACCCCACCTCACCCCACCCCTAACCTAACGTTTGTTTGATCCAGCATGCAGCTGCTGATGTATATTTTAAAAAATACCAACACTAAGGGCTCATAAGTGAAATATTCTAACAACAATTGCCACACATGTCTTCAGCTAGCAGGCAGACCAGTGGTTACCCCTCTCTGCTGAGCTCTCAAAGCTAAGCAGCTGTGGGGCTGGTCGCAGCTTGGATGGGAGACCTCCTAGTTGCAGCAGGGAGGGTGGGTGGTGTGCAACAGGTAGGGGGCACTCTTCTCTCTAGCTCAAAAACAAATAAAAAATACACCACTCCCAGCACAGTGATGGGATCCAGCGCTGTAGGAGATGTTGCTGCCATACACTAGGAAATTAATGAATGATCCCTCTGCTGTGGCACTCATTGGAAACTGAGGGAAAGTTTGCTGGTGTCATAGAACATACTAACTAACTAAAGTGTTATAGACTGTGGTAAGGTATTAGTGGTTGGTTGTCTTTTAAAAGTAAGTAAGTAGGTAAGTAAGTAGGTAGGTAGGTAGGTAGGTAACTATCGAGCTAGATGTTTTTGTTTGTACTTTGAAGAGAATCTAACAAAAACAACTTTGTCCATTATCGGAACTGTCTAACTCTTTATAAACACTACACTTGTGTTACCTGACAAATGTTCTAGGACACCAGGAAACTGTCTCTCATTTTCCAACACGTGCCACATCAGAGGAATCACTAACTGCCCATGTGTAAGGCAGCAACATCTCCCAGCCCAGGATCCCATCACTGTGCTGGGAGTGGTGTATTTTATTTTTGAGCTAGAGAGAAGAGCACCCCCTACCTGCTGCAAACCATCCACCCTCCCTGCAGCAACTAGTCTCCCATCCAAACTGCGACCAACCCCACAGCTGCTTAGCTTTGAGAGCTCAACAGAGCGAGGTAACCACTGGTCTGCCTGCTGGCTGCAGACACCTTATTGTTAGATATATTTCACTTATGAGCCCTTAGTGTTGGTATTTTTTATACATCAGCACGCTGGATCAAACAAACGTTAGGTTAGGTTAAACTAATTAAAGACAGGAAGTGGGCTATTGAACAGACTGGGACTTGAACTTTCAACCTTGAGGGTAGGGATTTCCAGTGCTACCACTGCACTATCTCTCCTGCACTCCACACTTCTGCTTTTACCCACATTCATCCAATTTAAAATTGTAGCAAAGGGGAGGAGAAATCACCCTAGCTGGCCTTGAACCCAGGTCCACAGTGTACCAAATGTGCACTTTTGCCAGAACACCAAGGAGTCTGGCTTGTTAGTGTTGTAGTCAAAGCACATGTTTAGTTCCGTGGAGACCTGGGTTCGAAGCCAGGCAGGGTGACTTCCCCTCCCCTTTGCTACAAATGGTGTCAGAAGTGGGATGGCTTGCTGTGAGGTCATCGGAGGTGCAATCATTGTGTGAGCGGTATGGGGTAGCCCCAGGTTATGTTAACCCCGGTGTGAGGGACCCCAGTGATGGGTGAAGCATCAGTATGTGGGGCATCCTGGATGGGAGAAGTATCATGTCATCCTGAGTGTGTGAAGCACACGGGCGCGCCTCCCGAAGGGGAAGGCAGTGTGATGGAGTGACCATCACTACAGTTGCGGGTGTGCTCTGACTGCCACACCAACAAGCCTGACTCTTTGGCGTTGTGGGCAAAGTGCACGTTTGGTACCCCGGAGACCAAAACCATTATTATTACACTTAGCTGACACTATTATCCAGAGTGACTCACAGTCCCTGGAGCAGTGTGGGGTTAGATGCCTTGCTCAACAGCATTTCAGCCAAGGGTAGGGCAGGATTCAAACCTGCAACTTTCTGATCCCAAGACCAGCGCCCTAACCACTAGACCACAGCTGCCCCAGCTAAGGTAACTTCCCCTCACCTTTGCTACAAAAATGTAAAGCGGTTGCTGTGCACTAGATCAGACACACATATAATTCTTAGGGTAAACTTATAATAAAGCAGGAAGTAGGCTTCTGTGAACATGGTCATGTGGTGACACAGACACAAGCACCGATCTCTGTTTCTGAATTGGACAGATCCTATGGCTAGCATTGTAGGTGGTGTGCATAGCGGTGCCATTTTAAACAGTGCTAGTACACCTGTAAACAA
Source organism: Coilia nasus (assembly GCA_027475355.1). Classification (NCBI taxonomy): domain Eukaryota; kingdom Metazoa; phylum Chordata; class Actinopteri; order Clupeiformes; family Engraulidae; genus Coilia; species Coilia nasus. The sequence continues at coordinate 31,580,419 of CM050204.1, forward strand.
GAGGCTGTCAATGGGCCATATACACAACATTTATTAATAAAACAGTTCTTACATGCAGAAGTTTGCAGTTGGTTCTTGTCGCTGCCATGATGAAAGTCCAAATGAGTCGATTGTACTACCTCTCCTCCTATTTTTCCCGCTGGTTTGTGTTCATCAATCGACTTGTCTGGGCTATGAGAAACAACTGCAAACTACTGCATGTGTCTTGTGTGTGTGTTTGGGGTCATGTGTCAGTTTTTGGGGTCATGTGTGTGTATTTTTGGGTCAGGTGTGTGTTTGTGGTTGTGTGTGTTTTTTCGGGTTATGTGTGTGTTTGTGGTCGTGTGTGTTTGTGGTCATGTGTGTGTTTGGGGTTGTGTGTGTGTGTGTGTGTGTGTTTGGAATCGCGCGCGCGCGCGTGTGTGTGTGTGTGTGTGTGTGTGTGTGTGTGTGTGTGTGTGTGTGTGTGTGTGTGTGTGTGTGTGTGTGTGTGTGTGTAGCGGTGATGCAGAGTCTAGCCAGGAAGAACGAGTGGCCTCTTGTGTGTGTGTGTGTGTGTGTGTGTGTGTGTGTGTGTGTGTGTGTGTGTGTGTGTAGCGGTGATGCAGAGTCTAGCCAGGAAGAATGAGTGGCCTATAGACAAGATGAACCTGACGGTTGACGTCACCAAGAAGTTCAAGGAGGAGTTCAACCAGCCAGCCAGAAAGGGAGCCTATGCATACGGACTCTACATGGAGGGCGTGTGTGTGTGTGTGTGTGTGTGTGTGTGTGTGTGTGTGTGTGTTAGCATGTACTGTATTCCCACTCAGATTTGACTTGATTACATCTAGGCTAGCGTAAACATGAACAAAAGGATGACAACATTCTTTAACTTGGCAAAGCTGCTGCTTCTAGTTGCATAGTAAATGAATCCCTGAATTGATGACATGATGAAGCAAATGTACATATAATGCATAAATATGATTGACAGCTCAGGACTGCAAAGGTGTGGAGACGAGCTGAGATGTTTGTGTGTTTCCTGCTTGTCCTTGCATTATTAGAGGTGCTTGCATACATGACGCAGGTGGCACCAACACTTCCTGACAATCTCACTTCCTGCTACTGACACTCGCTTCCTGCTACTGACACTCACTTCCTCATCCTGACACTTACTTCTTCTTCCTAATAATCTCACTTCTTGCTATTAACACCCACTTGCTCATCCTGACAATCTTACTTCCTGCTACTGACACCCACTTCCTCATCCTGACAATCTTACTTCCTGCTATGGACACACACTTCCTCATCCTTCCAATCATTTTATTTTTAGTGAGTGCTGTTATCAAGTTAGCCTGTTTTAGACTTTTGACTTGTTTTTTTTAGGACATAAGCCTGCCAGCAGTGCAATACTGATATGACCCTGTGCAGTGCTCTATAGATTTTCACCAACTTTGTGGTGTAGCCTGTTTTCATTAAATGGCATGAAAGAACAACTTGTCTTACATTTTTCTCATTGCGAGAAATTGCGGGAAATTATGTGTTTTGCTCAAGGCTGTTGATGAGTAACGCAAAGTAATGTAATGAGTTATTTTCCATAAGGAGTAAAGAAGTAAAGTAATGTATTACTTTTTTTAGCACTAGTGAGTAATGTGTAATGGATTAATTTTTTTGAGTAACGACCCCAACACTGTTGATAAGTAACGCAAAGCAATGTAATGAGTTACTTTCCATAAGGAGTAAAGAAGTAAAGTAATGCATTACATTTTTTAGCACTAGTGAGTAATGTGTAATGGATTACTCAACACTGATCCACTGATACAACCCCAACACTGATCAGGACCCACTACATCTTCTCGCATTGCTTTTGGGTTTCACAGTGCTATCCATGGCATGTCGGATACCCCATTGCTATTCCCTATTGCAGCATTTTAACAGCCTTATTTCACTTCACTTTGGTAACTGTTGTTGGCACATACAGTACAGTAGAGATGCATTTCATTGACAAGAAAATATAGTATGAGTTGTGTTTGTGGTAGGCTGCAATTAAACAGAATGGCACATCTAAAGTGAAGTCAGCTTTTGTGTTTTCAACAAAAGGGAGCGATAATTAAATGTTTGGTGACAAAAGCACAGCTTAGCTCACATTATTTTATAAAATGGCTTCTCTAACTGAACACTGAGGGAAGTGTCCTCTATGTGCTACCTGCGTCTGCCCTGCCTTTGACATGCCCTGTGAACATATTGAATTTCTTCCTCCCACACACACACACACACACACACTACAAACAATCTTCCATAACATATTCCTGAGGTGGTAGGAGAAATAACCTACAATGCCACTGGGTCATGTAAAATTCAGAGAATTCCCAACAACATTTTGCCCCTTCCTTCTTGCTGAGCAGTAATTACCCTGTGTCACTTGCAGCTGTCATAACTGGCTGTGGCTTAGGGACAGGGCTTCTCTCTCTCTTTCACCTCTCTTCCCCCCTCATCTGTTCGCTTTCTCTTTCTTTTCTCCTCCTCCTCGTGGCGTAGCAATTACCGCAGCACGTAACGGCTCCAGCTCTCCATTGTTGGGCACCGGTGATGGCGGGAAAGGCCCGTGATGTCAGGGCTTTCGCTGTGCTCTGGCAGGGGGAGGGAAGGAGTGTTAAAGCCTTTCTCTCAAACTAATTATCTCACCCACATGCTGTCTCTGGCCTTGTTCTCTGAGGAGAATGGGACAAAGCCAAGAGGTACGCAGACCTGTCTCTCCTCTCTCGCCTCCTCCGTCTCTCCTCTCCTCTCTCCCCTCCTCCGTCTCTCCTCTCCTCTCTCCCCTCCTCTCCCCTCCACCGTCTCTCCTCTCCTCTCTCCCCTCCACCGTCTCTCCTCTCCTCTCTCGCCTCCTCCGTCTCTCCTCTCCTCTCTCGCCTCCACCTTCTCTCCTCTCCTCTCTGCCCTCCACCGTCTCTCCCCTCTCCTCGCCTCCTCCGTCTCTCCTCTCCTCTCTCCCCTCCACCATCTCTCCTCTCTATCCCCTCCACCGTCTCTCTCCTCTCTCGCCTCCTCCGTCTCTCCTCTCCTCTCTCCCCTCCTCTCCCCTCCACCGTCTCTCCTCTCCTCTCTCCCCTTCACCGTCTCTCCTCTTTCCTCTTCTATCTTCCCACCACCCTCTCTCCTCTCCATGCTCCCCTCCTCCGTCTCTCCTCTCCTCTCCTCTCCTCTCTCCCCTCCACCCTCTCTCCTCTCCCCTCCACCCTCTCTCCTCTCCACTCTCTTCTCTCTCCTCTTCTCTCTCCCCGCCACCCTCTCTCCTCTCTTCTCTCTCTCCTCCACCGTCTCTCCTCTCCTCTCTCCCCTCCACTTTCTATCCTCTCTTCTCTCTCCTCTCTTCCCTCCACCGAAAGAGGAAAGGGAGGAAATAATCTAATCCTCCCCCAGGTCTAATGTCAGGGATGTTCTATCATGTGATGTTTACTTTGGTCAAAGAATGAATGGAATGGGCAGGGCCAAGCAAAAAATATGAGCTTGATTTTTTTAAATGCACTACATTTTATTATATTCAAGTCACAAATATATATGTATATATGTGTATTACACAGCTTTAACAGTAACAAAAATATATAAACATCTCGTCAAAGGAGCTAAGTTCCATGCAACTGTACTTCCTTTTGGAGCTTTAAGACATTTTACTTTTTAATCGAGCTGTGACATCATTCTGCCTTGAGATCTCATCCCAGGAAGTTCTCATTCTCTGGATCCTGTGATCATAATGACTCTCACTCCAATTCACTTATTGACTTATATTACCTTTTAAGACGCACCCCCTATTATAACTTTGTTGTTACCAGAATGGCAATGACCAAGTTGTAATGTGTCACTAAAGACTTTCTGTAATGTCGTAGTAATGTTGTAGTTACGTTGTTTTCAGTCACAGTGAGTCGTAGCGCCGGTGATACGGTGACTGCTGAGAGACTACTGGCTGACTCATGTGACTCTTTTGTCACATGATGAGGGGTGTGGTCTACAGCTCACAGCTCCACCTCCAGTGGTCCAGAGATATACAGCAGCTCCTGGTTCTCCATCATCAGGTCAGAACGTCAGAAGCCTTTTGGATGAAAGGTGAAACATCTTCAAGCTCCAAAAGGAAGTCCAGTTGCATACAACTTAGCTCTTTTGACTACCATGACCTGGATGAATGAGAATCTTCACAGACATATAAACATTTCTTTTCCTAAGGCTGCAGACTTTCACCAAAAAAGTGTTCTAACTACACACTATCAAATATTATCACCAGAACACTGTATTTAAAACCTGACCTGACTCCTTCAACTCTCGTGTCAGCCAGTTTGACTGATATTTGACATTTCAGACGTCTGATGTCAGCCAAAAGGTGCAAACATACAAGATTTCTATATATATATAGAAATATATATATATATATGTATAACTCTTTGACATTCAAATAGAAATTACTCTGCCTTCATTCCTACTCATTAAAATACAAATAACACAATTATGCAACCCTGTTAAGGAACACAATGGTCAAAATAAACATCATGTAACAGCATATCATTAAATACCCCACCAGACACTTTCATTTTCTTCACAATGATTCAAGCTCATTCACTATTTTGCATCCAGCTCATGAATACAATTTGCAAAGCTACAGCGTCTGCTCTTGCTGAACCTATTAAACCGGCGAGAAGATGTCATCAGTGTCGGTTTGAGGTACACACTGTTGTGTTCAGTTGGTTTACATCTTAAACACACACACACACACACACACACACACACACACACACACACACACACACACACACACACACACACACACACACACACACACAGCCACTGGGAGGAAAAGAGACAGAAAAGTGTGACATTTGAAATCCCGAGCTGAATTAGTGTCCGGCAGCATGTGTGAAAGTATAAAGCTTCACTCTGCACTGGAACGTAAAGCCCACACAAGCTCGTCCCAGTCACGAAGACAGAGGTCAACCGTAACAACCAGTTTGAAAGTTTCCAGAATAAATATGGGGATGGGGCTGTGACACAACTTCCCAAGGTCCATTTCTGCGTTGGCTTCTTGTTGTGGTGATAATCCATTTGAGTAAGAAGTGTAAAGTATTCCTAGTTTCTGCTTGAAGTACACAATACCACTCAGGAAGGCACAACATTTGTCTCGTCACTCGACCACAAACAATGTACATACAGCTCAGAGAGAAAGAAAAACATCCTTTTCCAGATTCCTGGACAAATGACAACATGCTACACGTTCACACAGAGCTCCATGCTGCGTCATAGGCAGCTACTCTAAGGGCGTAATACTGCAGATGGCAGGAGTGCTCAAAATGGGGGTCGAAAGTAGTTCCCTCAGATCACAAAAAACTAAACAACTGCAAATCCGTTCAATAATTACCAAAATTGCTACAGTGGAACAAAAAAGCTTTTAGTGAAAGCTCTAATCATGCTTTCTGTAAAACTTTCAGTCATTTACTTAGAAGTGCATGACATTTTTACAAGCATTCGTGACACGGCGGATTGAAGAGGAAGGGACTGGGGGGTGAGGGTGGAGGGTGGAGGGGCACTTGTTTTCTTCAGATTTGGCATTATGGCTTATAACTTGGGAGTCCTATTCCTTGATACATACTGGCTTTGTGCTACATACACAGTTCCATCAGTCCATTACGGTGACCATGTAAACTAACTTCTCTATACATTTGCAAAATTGGCCACGTCAGAAAGTGCTAACACACCAGCAGCTTAGCAAGAGCTAATAGGTAATTTGTGGTAATTACGTAGGTCCCGCCAAAAGGGTGGTGCTAATACATTGCAGACACCCATCTCTGATACAGTGGCTCTGTTCGAAACGGAAGGCAGCTGCCTCGATAGCCAGCTGCCTAAATAGAGAGGTGCCTAATTAGATATGACTACGGGTTGAAGGCAACTACTGTCAATAATGGTTTCGAACGGGATTTTAAGAGTAAAAGTTATGGTATGACCTTAGCACGTAGCAAGAACGTGAAACTAGCTGATGTAAGCTAGTTGGCTAACTTTAGTCAGTTGACAGACAGTACATAAATTGTACAATACGCTATTAATAATTAAAGTGGTGGGATATTTAGATAGTACATTGTTCATTTCTCATCTAAAATGTAACAATACAAGTGATACAGTTCCAAACAAGACATTTTAATACAGACAGGAACCGTAAGATTCATTTCGGCCACCATCTTTATTTACTTTTCACAGTTGTTTGAAAGTTAGTGCACAGAATTCTGGGTAATAGGCAGCTTGAAGGAATCATCGAAGCTGCCTTCAAAACTGCCTGTCATGCAGACAATTTGAAGACAACTGCTGCAACAGGACATAAGAACTTTAATGGTTTCGAACAGCACTTGATGACTGGGCAACTGCTAAGGCAGTGAATTTAACCATTTCGAACAGAGCCAGTGAAACCATCCACTAAGAAGGAGATCTTATTTCCGTACAAACATCGAACGACCTGTCAAACCCTTTTAACACATGATAATATAAAAAGTCAATACAAAATTCTTTTTTAGCATTCTGTCTAATTCTTTCTCCTTCAAAACATTTAGTGTTAACAAGTTGTGTGGTTAAAAAAGGGTGACAGAGAGAGAAAGAGAAAGAGAGAGAGAGAGACAGAGAGAGAGAGGAGAGAGTGTGTGTGTATCAAATTTCTACGTGGTTTCTCTTGTGGAATTGCTCAGTTCCGTGCTGTCGCTCTCTCTCGTCATCTCGTCACTCCTCGCCTCCTTCTCTCCCGCCTCCTCCTCCTCATGCTCCTCGGCCTTCTCCTTCACCACCTCCTCCTCCTGCGGCTCCTGCTGCTGCTTCTCCCTGGGCCTGACCTCCTTCTCTCTCTTCCAGGCCCTCCCGTTCTCCTGCCTGCGCGCGGCGGTGTTGAGCGAGCGCCTCGTCCTGAGCAGGCGGTTGGCGATGTCACGGCACGTCTTCCTGTACTGGTGGCGCAGGAGCGAGTACACGAAGGGGTCGCACGCCGCCTTGCTGTAGGCCAGACACTTGCACAGCGCCCCCCAGTGGGGGCTGATGGGGAACAGCTCAAACAGCTCCATCACCCTGATGTGGCACACACACACACACGGAGACAAATCACACACAAACACACACACACACACACACACACACACACACACACACAAGACACGGACACACACATACACACGGAACCAAATCACACACAAACACACACACACACACACACACACACACACACACACACACACACACACACACACACAAGACACGGACACACACATACACACGGAACCAAATCACACACATACACACAGACACAAACACACAGACAAAGCACACACAAGTGTTGTGAATGCCTCGATGATTCACCATAGGCTATTAAACTAAGACATACAAAAACAAAATGTACCCATTTCTATCTAAAAAACATTCTTTTTTTCTTGCGTTACGATTATTGAGTTAAGCATACCATTACATCATACTCTCACCTTCACCACACATAGCGTACTTACGGAGAGGGACTGTAAGAACATGAATGAGATACCTAACTCACTGGCTGAGTGACTGGGTTGATGACTGCAATGTCAGGCATCTGAATACTGCTTGCAGTTGCTACTATGAGAGGTGAGTGGGGAGTAGACGTGTCTTAGGCAGCCCAGGAAGAGAGGGGGCTGCTGGGAACCACATCCAGCGCCCCACTGCCACGACTTCAAACGCGCGTGATTGGGCAGCCGTAGCCCCCCAGGGCACCACAGTCATCAAAATGGAAATATTCAATCTCCCAGTCAATCAGCAATCACTCTCTCATTCACCTGCACTGAATACCAACCCCCCCACCCCCCACCCCCATTATCCAGCTCCTGCACCTCACCCTTCACCTCCATCATATCCAGCTCCGCTACCTCCTATTAACCCTAATCCAACTCCTCCACCTCCTCCTAATCCAACCCCTCCTCTACCTAATCCAACTCCTCTTCCTATTAACCCTAATCCAACTCCTCCACCTCCTCCTAATTCAACCCCTCCTCTACCTAATCCAACTCCTCTTCCTATTAACCCTAATCCAACTCCTCCACCTCCTCCTAATCCAACTCCTCCACCTCCTCCTAATCCAACTCCTCTTCCTGTTAACTCTAATCCAACTCCTCTTCCTGTTAACCCTAATCCAACTCCTCCACCTCCTCCTAATCCAACCCCTCCTCTACCTAATCCAACTCCTCTTCCTATTAACCCTAATCCAACTCCTCCACCTCCTCCTAATTCAACCCCTCCTCTACCTAATCCAACTCCTCTTCCTATTAACCCTAATCCAACTCCTCCACCTCCTCCTAATTCAACCCCTCCTCTACCTAATCCAACTCCTCTTCCTGTTAACCCTAATCCAACTCCTCCACCTCCTCCTAATTCAACCCCTCCTCTACCTAATCCAACTCCTCTTCCTGTTAACCCTAATCCAAATCCTCCACCTCCTCCTAATCCAACTCCTTCTCCACCTAATCCAACCCCCCCTCCTAAACCTAATTCAACCTGTCTGCCTCTTCCTAAACAAAATCCAATCCCTTCACTTTATCCAACTCCTTCACCTCCTCCTAAACCTGATCCAACTCCTCCACCTTCACCTCCTTCTAATCCTAATCCACCTCCTCCTCCTAATCCAAGCCCACCACCTCCTCCTAATCCACCCCCTCTGCCACCTAATCCAACTCCTTCTCTTCCTAACACTAATCTAGCTCCTCCACCTCCTCCTAATCCACCCCCTCCACCACCTAATTCAGCTCAACCTCCTCTTAAACCTAATCCAACCCCTCTGCCTCCTCCCAAACCTAATCCAACCCCGCCACCTCCACTTCCTCCTAATCCCACTCCTCTGACTCCCTTCCTCTGACGTGGTGAGGACGTAGGGGTACACTCTGACCTGGTGAGGACATATGTTGTGAACCCTGTCCTGGTGAGGACATAGGGGGTTTAGTCTGACCTGTTGAGGACGTAGGGGGTTTAGTCTGACCTGGTGAGGACGTAGGGTGTTTAATCTGACCTGGTGAGGACATAGGGTGTGAACTCTAACCTGGTGAGGACATAGGGTGTGAACCCTGACCTGGTGAGGACGTATGGGGTGAACTCTAACCTGGTGAGGACATAGGGTGTGAACCCTGACCTGGTGAGGACGTAGGGGGTGAACTCTAACCTGGTGAGGACATAGGGTCTGAGCTCTAACTTGGTGTGGACGTAGGGGGTGAACTCTAACCTGCTGAGGACGTAGGGGGTGAACTCTAACCTGGTGAGGATGTAGGGGGTGAACTCTAACCTGGTGAGGACGTAGGGGGTGAACTCTAACCTGCTGAGGACATAGGGGGTGAACTCTAACCTGGTGAGGACGTAGGGGGTGAAGCAGACGATGAAGGTGCCAATGAAGGTGCTGATCTTCCTGGTGGCTCTCTGCCTGCGCCGCCTCTGCTCCTCCAGGCACCGCTGCCGCACACTGCAGGGTGTGTGTGTGTAGGGGGACATGAGTGTGTGGGGAGGGGGACATGGGGGGCATGAGAAGTGTGTGTGTGTGGGGGGTGTAGGGGGACATGAGTGTGTGGGGAGGGGGACATGGGGGGCATGAGAAGTGTGTGTGGGGGGGGGTGTAGGGGGCATGGGTGTGTGTAAGGCGGTGTAGGGGGGCAAGGGCGTGTGGGGAGGCATGAGAAGTGTGTGTGGGGGGTGTAGGGGGACATGGGTGTGTGTGTGTGTGGGGGGGCGGTGTAGGGGGCATGGGTGTGTGTGTGGGGGTTGTGGGGGCATGAGTGTGTCAGGGGGCATGGGTGTGTGTGTGTGGGGTGTGTATGGGTGTGTGGGTGGGTGTCGGGGGCATGGGTGTGTGTGTGGGGGGAGTGTGTGGAAGGGGAGTGGGGGTGTGTGTTGTAAAGTGGGGGATTTATGGGAAGTGTGTGTGTGGGAGGGTGGAAGGGGGGTTATGGTGGTGGAGGGTGGGTATGGGGGGGTTGGGCGGTCATAGGAAGTGTGTGTGTGGTGTGTGTATGGTGTGAGTGTGAAAGGGGGCACAGAGACAAGCTACTGTAGTGAGTAAGTTTAATCACACTGGGGCACGCCACAGGGGAGCACAGGGGGGGCACGTGTGCACAAACACACAGGGGGCACAGGGGGGGCACGCGTGCACTAGCACACTGAGCTCCATGGAAGAGCTGTCATAATGCAGCTCCCCCTTCCACCAACGCACACACACACACACACACAGACTCAAAAACATGCATGCACACACACACACACACATACACACACAGACTCAAACACATGCATGCACACACACACACACACACACAAACTTACACACATGCACACACACACACACACACACAGACTCACACACATGCACACACACACACACACACACACACACACACTCAAACACACGCACGCACACACACACACACACACACACACAGACTCACACACATGCACGCACACACACACACACACAGACTCACACACATGCACACACACACACACACACACACACACACACAAACTCACACACATGCACACACACACACAGACTCACACACATGCACACACACACCCACACACACACACACAGACTCACACATATGCACACACACACACACACACACACACACACACACATACCACACACATATGCACACACACATACACATGCATACATGCATACACACACACACACATGCATACACGCACACACACACACACACTGCCTGGTGGGCAATTATGGTGCGTAATGGACCCATTCTGCGGCACACCAGACTGGGGCACAGGCACGGACGAGACCTGGGCGAGTGTGCTGAGTGTTCGTGCTCTGCAAAGCCCTCAGGGGCTCACCCACGTTGAACTTGATTGGCCAGAAATGGGTTGGATCCTGTGAGACACTGGGGACTGGACCACTGACTGTTTTAATCACTCTCTCCCGGAAGACTCCGGTGATTGTGTGAGAGCTCCCCTGAATCTGAGGCGGCAGCTGAATAAATGGCATTTTGATTTGGCATTTAGGTAATACCAAGAGATTGTTCTGCCTTTAAGGTAGTTTGTGTGTGTTGTGTGTGTGTGTGCGTGTGCGCATGTGTGTTTGTGTGTGTTGTGTGTGTGTGCGTGTTTGCGCGTGCTTGTGAGTGTGTGTGTGTGAGTGTGTGTGTGAGTGTGTGTGTGTGTCTGTGAAGAATATCTAACTGGCTGGTTTGCTCCCGTCATGAAATTCTTCTGTTCTTGTTAACAGCGGAAGAGTCTGGACAGACCAGTGCTGAGTTCATGGAGGGCTAAGTACTGTGTACTGGGAACTGTGTACTGGGAACTACTGGGGACTGTATACTGGGTACTGGGTACTGGGTACTGGGTACTGGGAACTGGGAACTGTGTCCTGTGTACTGTGTCCTGTGTACTGGGAACTGTGTCCTGTGTACTGGCAAGTGTGTACTGTGTACTGGGAACTGTGTCCTGTGTACTGGCAAGTGTGTACTGTGTACTGGGGAAGTGTGTACTGTGTACTGTGTACTGGGAACTGTGTACTGGGAGCTGTGTACTGGGAGCTGTGTACTGTGTTTGCAACAGCAGTAATTAACAGCTGAATGGAGGGTTTGGACAGCAGCAAAGACAATCAGGACCGCGAGGGAATTAACATGTGCTGTAACTACCAAGGACAAAGTGTCTCATCTGCAGACAATATTCATTAGAGAACAAAGCTAATTATCAGATTTAGGCATATAAACACTCCCTGCGCAAATAACAGGAAAGTGTATTCAGCTGGGTATTAGGTTTTGGAGATAGCCTGTCCATGTGCTCAGCCAGGTGGGAACAAATACATGTTTTAGATCCTCAGCATATTTAGACAATTATATTGAGTGGATTACTAAAACAATTACAGTGGGAGTTGTATTAAGAATTGTATTAAGAAAAACTTTATCACAAAACAGCCAGTGGAGTAACAATTAGTGAGCTTAAGAGTCATCTTAGGCTTATTGGCGCTTTAGAGTGATGCTGCACTGTACCTTGGCATGTTCAGGCACCGGGTAGGCTACACTACTAAAAATACCTATTGCTATCTGCTGTCGTCACCTGAGCGGCTAGCAGCGTCTGAGGTGTGAGCGTACAGGCCCTTTTTAATGAACTGCGCTTCTGTCAGAGTGTGTGTACACCAACCAGACAGCCCTCTGAAAAGCTACATCACTGTGAGGGAACGAGATGTTTTAAGCACTGAGAGCCATCAAAGCATATCCCTTGCAAGCCAACACCATCACAGTAGAATGAAATATTCACACAAAATGTAGACACAAAAAATATACAAATAAACAGGACAGTGTGGTGTATCACAGTTAATTTAGTTTGCAGTCAATTTAAAGACTCACTATAAAATCTAGATCCAAACTTTACAAATATGTATGTTTTATATGTTTTTAAGAAATGTATTTCACAGCTTATTGCAAGACATGCAGTTTATTAGTGTGCTTTGAGTGGTCTGACTTTCAAAAGCACCGCTAGGGAGTAGATGACTGGAAAACCCTACCTCGGGTGGATATCCACCAGCAGTACCAGTGTTTGCATGGTGATCACGTCGATGCGTTTGCAGTGAAATCTCGCCACTTTCAGCACTTTGAGGTACGTTACGCAGAGCACGACCAGAGAGAGCAAAAAAGTGACCGAGTGCAACACGAGCGTGTAAATGACAAATTGAGTCCTCACGCTGCTCGCCCGAGTGTTGCACAGGGTGCACGAGGCGTAGATTTGATGGTATCCCACCCAGGACAGGCACGACGCTACTACAGAAAATGACAGCGAGTGAATCCACGTGTAGCAGAGGGCGAGCACGGCGTCCCGATGCCGGATCCTAGAGTGGTAACTCAGGGGAAATACCACGGCCACCCACCGGTCTATGCTCAGAGCAGCCATGCTCAGCATCGAGTTAGTGGTCAGGAATGTGTCCAGAAAGCCCACGATCTGACAGAATCCGTGGCCGCTCGGGTGACCCCTGTAAATGAGTCCTCCAAGAGTCAGAGGCATGTTGGACACCGTCAGCAGCAGGTTGCAGAAAGTCAGGTTGAGGATGAACAAGCCAGGCACCTGTTTGCGAATGTCCGCGTTGTACAGAAAGCAAATCAGCACCACAACGTTGGACAGCAACGACACCGCGATGATAGCTACCAACAGGAGAGAAACCACGACCTCCACTGTGTGCATGGTGCGTTCCGCTCTCAGATCAGATGCTCTGGCAGGTGACGGCTCTCTCAACACACCTGCACATGATGCCCTAACTGCCTGGTCACACGGCTGCTTTGCAGATGTGTTTCCAAGACGAGAGACGCCTGGTCGCGCACAGTGGAGCGCGGTCGATATGCTGCCTCCCCCCTGTGATTAGGTCGAGAAAACGAGGGACCCATCAACTTTAAAGACTGCAATTGTTAAAAAATCGCACGCCTCGCCACCCGGTCGCTAAAACGGCGTTCACGTTTTACTCCACAGATGTTTCCCGCGGGCTACAGGTCCCCGAAGTGTTGCCTTGTTGCGCAATTGCGCAGTGCCCCTTCCCTTCGTGCAGCGCTCTTTGAACATCGTCCTTGGAGCTACTTTATGCCCAAGTCTGTCTGAGGCGTACAATGCCCACCCCGGCAAATAAAACGCACAGTTTGCACTTGTGACATTAGCCTTCCAAGAGACGATGACGCCTCAGCCTTTTTGGAGATATAATTTTAGGTATTGGTATTTCGCGTGGAGGGAAATCTCTGGCTTCTGCGTCACAGATACACGCGCCACACTATTGTATTGTGCTGCATGTTACTACACACGCGCCACCCCCGAGTCGGCAATGCGTTTGTATTCTACACCCAAAGTCATCCGTCTATCTGCAAGCAAATTGCCTTTGGGCCACTGCTGAATAAAATGTAGACATACTGTGTCACATGTTCTGGGGTGCAAAAATAATTTCCATTCCAATCACTGCTGATGCATTTTAAAACAATACCAACTTTATATAATTTCCATTGACTTTGTCTCAAGTGTTACAATGGCTTATTCTAAGGGGGGGGGGGGGGGGTGTTAGAGATGTTTATAGATGGACTGTTCATATTTTTATCTATACCTCCAAACACTGGACATTAAAAATATGCTTTAGATGTACTGTGTATCTGAAAGACAAAACTCCACTGCATTTAATGATTCATAACAGGATGGCAGACGTGTATCTGTGCATTTGTATGTGTGTGTGTGTGTGTGTGTGTGTGTGTGTGTGTGTGTGTGTGTGTGTGTGTGTGTGAAAGAGAGAGAGAGAGAGAGAGAGCGAGAGAGAGAAAGACAGAGAGATATGTGGACCTGTTCTGACTATGTTTGATTTATCCACAAACATCACAAACATTGCTCTTTCAAGTACAGCACTGGTGCATTCCGTTGGTACGTGATGTGTGTGTGTGTGTGTGTGTGTGTGTGTGTGTGTGTGTGTGTGTGTGTGTGTGTGTGTTTGTGTGTGTGTGTGTGTGTGTGTGTGTGTGTGTGTGATGTGAGTGTGCGCTGTCTCTTGGTATGTGATGTGTGTGCATTTGTGAGGGCTTAGATAAACATGTGCCTGTGTGATACAGAAAGAGAGAGCAAGAGACAGACAGAGAGACAGAGAGAAAAAGAGAGAGATTCAAAAAGATAGAGAAAGAGAGAGAGACAGAGAAAGAGGGAGAGAGAGAGAGCAAGAGAAGGGGTCAAAGAGAGAGAAAAATATAGAGTGCAAAAGAGAGAGAGCAAAAGAAAGAGAGAGAGAAAGAGCGAGAAAGAGAGAGACAGAGACAAAGGGAGCAAGAGAGAGCAAGACAGAAAGAGAAAGAGAGAGGGCAAGAGAGCAAGAGAGACAGTGAGGGAAAGAGAGAGTGAGAGAAAGAGAAAGAGCAAGACAAAGAGAGAGAGAAAGAGAGTGAGAGAAAGAGAGAGAGTGTGTGAGAGAGAGAGAGAGAGAGAGAGAGAGAGAGAGAGAGAGAGCATGCTGTAGAAGTAAACAGAATAATGGGTAAACTAGGTGATCTGTTCCTACCTCATTAGGATGCATATCTCTAACATTAGGCTGAATCCTGTTTTGCTATTTTAAAAGATTCATAATTGGCATTAATGTGAACTTCTCCTCCATTACACCGGTGTCTGTGGGTGGGTGCACACGTACGTGGCAGTAAGCATGCACACATTTTTTATGAAAATCCGACGTGAAGCATTAGTCACAAAACAGGTGTGACACTCCTTGGTCTTAGGATAGGAGAGTTGCAGGTTCAAGTCCCACCCTACCCATGACTGAGATGCCCTTGAGCAAGGCATCTAACCCCACACTGCTCCAGGGACTGTAACTGAAACCCTAAATGTGTAAATATAAAGGGTAAATATGAAGGCTGCCGGGGGGGCAGTCAATTGAAAACTATAGGGTCTTTTTTGGGGCAGGCAATAATTGGATCTTTTCAGGGGCCCAGCCATCTCTCTGGGCATGCCTCATGACTCTGCTCCATGACAGACATGACAGATGGAGCTGCCATGATCAGCACATTTAGCTGCGTAAAAGGCTCTGAGTGGATTTGGGCGAAATTAGGATTTTTCAATTAACATGAGTAAATGGATTGTGTCAGTGATGAGGGAAAAAATCTGACCATTTTAAATAACTAATTCCAACCAAATCATTAATATTAAACCATCTTCCAGAATGGATTAAATTGGCCTGATAATATCGCATTAATTAAAAGCGATTCTTCTCTCCGTTCTCACTTTCTGTCCATTTTTTTTCTGGGCCTGGACATCTTTTTTGCCAATGCACATCAAAGGGATAGCAGACACTTTGAAATGAGATCTGTAATAGGCTCTTTTCAGCAAGGAAATCATAGATGTGAAGAGACGAATGATCGCCCAGTCCGATTGGAATTGAAAAAGTATGCCAGAATTTTAACACTGTGCCACAGATGTCCAGCCATCCACTGTTTAGATCAAAGTCTAGTCCACCACCTTATTAGGGTTTTAGGATGCCTAGGGTCACAAACATCTGTGTAGGCCTAAAGCACGCACATCTGCCTCAAGTCTTCTGGGTGCTGAACCAAAAATCAAAGTCAAAAAACAGAAACAAAGTCTGTGACACCAGTGTGCTCCCACAAAAAGTTTTTTTTAGATCAAAGTCTAGTCCACCACCTTATTAGGGTTTTAGGATGCCTAGGGTCACAAACATCTGTGTAGGCCTAAAGCACGCACATCTGCCTCAAGTCTTCTGGGTGCTGAACCAAAAATCAAAGTCAAAAAACAGAAACAAAGTCTGTGACACCAGTGTGCTCCCACAAAAAAGTTTTTAACCATAAATGATGTTTCGGGTCACTGCTCACTGGTGTCGCAGACTTTGTTTCTGTTTTTAAACAAACACTTCTGCCACATGATTCCCACAAATACATAAACTGAGTGAAGCTGGCAATGTGACAGGCAATGCAGTGTATTCACAGATTGTGGCAGGTAATGTAGTGTTCACAGATTGTGACACTGTAAAACAAAATGCCACCTCTGGAAGATGGCATTAGGGTCAGTGAGAGTGGGCATCCAACCTGGGCCCTGAAACGTCATTACAAGCCTCATTTGCCAGCTCATGGGGGACACACACCTCGTAGTAGGCACCGCAGGTTTTTATGGAGCTCCAGCGAGCTAAAGCGAGGAAGGCTGCCTGTCTAATAACGAACATGGAAGGAACACAAAAGGAGTCAGCATCACTTCACCCTTCTGCAGTCTAAACGATGTTCCTCATTAGCCAGCATCACTTTCACCCTGCTGCAGAATAAACAATGCTGTTCCTCATTAGCCAGCATCACTTTCACCCTGCTGCAGTCTAAACTATGCTGTTCCTCAGGAGTCAGCATCACCCTGCTGCAGTCTAAACGATGCTGTTCCTCAGGAGTCAGCATCACTTCACCCTGCTGCAGTCTAAACGATGCGGTTCCTCAGGAGTCAGCTTCACCCTGCTGCAGTCTAAACGATGCTGTTCCTCAGGAGCCAGCATCACTTCACCCTGCTGCAGTCTAAACGATGCTGTTCCTCAGGAGCCAGCATCACTTCACCCTGCTGCAGTATAAACAATGCTGTTCCTCAGGAGTCAGCATCACTTCACCCTGCTGCTAAATGATGCTGTTCCTCAGGAGTCAGCGCCACCCTGCTGCAGTCTAAACGATGCTGTTCCTCAGGAGCCAGGGGTGCGTTTCACAAACAACGATGAATGTTAGCATTAAACCACCGATGTACAATGTAGGTTCAAACTACCCAGCACCCCAAGTCCGACTGTTTCCCAAAAATCTCCAACCACTAAAGTACGATGGAAGTCTCAACTATGTTAGTTTGGACTTCCGTGGTTCAAACTGCAAAGTACCCAGATGTTTCAGAAGTGCTCGGAGAGTATTCGGATGCATTCATTACGGATAACGACAGAAACGATTGAACTACATAAGGACAGAAACGTAGTCTCATTTCATTTAAGCCGGTATGGCAGCTGTAGAAACTCTGGGATACCTCCGTCAACACAACTATGTGCCTTACTCATTAAAAGCAACCACTGACTGTCAGTTTGTATCATATGTCTGTGTATTTAATTTATACTGCATGGAGCAACAGCTATAAATATAACCCCTCCCTTCATGTAGGTAAATGGTGCGGTGGATGAGTGTCTGTCAAAGGAAATGTGCTACCTTTTTCGGTGAGATATGGGTTCGAATCCTGCTGAATAGTAATCAATTTGTAACAGGTGGAAAAAATGTATGGGACAACGGAATAACCATGCTTGTGGGTCAGTAATCAGTGCTCATACATCACGGTTTTACAAAAACGCTCATTAACATCACTGACGTACATTAACTTTGATCCAACCACATTTTGCAACAGCCTTTGTGTGTTATCGATTTTTACATGATCTGGCATTGCCACACCGACAATTGAGTGAATTGGGAGTAACATCATTCTTGCAGATGGTGGCAGTAACGCACGACGGCTGCCTAATCCGCCGTGAACAATGAACGATGGTCTAACGACGGGTCCATCATTCCAACTGCACAACTTTACGAGGCAACTTCCGATGGCTCGTCCAGACTTTGTTGTTGGGAAACACTTGCGTCGTTGAACGATCCATCGGACTACTGTAGTTGTAAACATCGTTAG
>CM050204.1:31603541-31611041 GCA_027475355.1 Coilia nasus
ACATTCCTCCCTCAGGATGCTTCATATAAACAATATTATTCACTGCTTCAGTGTAGATAGTTTGCATTTTGTCCTATTCTGCAAACATTTCCTGTTGATTAAAGAATTCATGAACATATTGATATTGATATTCACACTGTCTGTACATAATTACAAAGTTTCCCAACAGGCATCAAGACTTGCCATGCTGTGTTTGTGTATGTAAGTATGCCATTTCCAAAGAACAAATGTGAACAGCATGCTTATGGGCTTCTGTTTCACAGTCGTGCATTTTTATGTTGTCATCACAGACTCATTGCAGAGCCTGGCTATTTTTGAACAGCAGCACCACCTAGTGGACACATGCTGCAAGATGACTGCTAGTGAAACTCACCACTTGACAAATAAGCTGAAACAAAGCCCACTGTACACTTAGCAGATGTTTTTATCCAAATGACTTACAATAGAAGACACAAATAAATTGAGAAATCAAAATATTAGCCAATGAAAAGCAAATTAGTACATGAAATAATTTTAAAGTTCAATTTTATATTCACGTCTCTATGTCATTTCACACCCCTCTGCATTCCTTGAAAATGATCTCTATGTTATTAATGACTTACAGCTACATTAGACCTGGCAGGTGCTGTTGGCCAAACTGACCCCCAATTGAACAATGAAGTTTCAGTGACTACAAGGAAACTACTATGCATTAAAGAATTGTTTTAAGTCCAATTCAACTGCTAGAATTAACCACAGATCCCCTGTGGATGTAAGCTTCCTGACATATTTGGTGTAATTGGTTGATCATACACCTGACTATAATCCTGCAAAATCCCTGTGTGTACACTTGGTGTGCACCTGCCTAAAACTAGTCGAAAAACAACTTATGCCCATGAAGTCTTTTCAGCCTTATGGGTGTTTTAACATTACACATGTGGATGGCCTAACAGATACAGTACTGTGCAAAAACCAGCATCAATTCACACAAAGTGGTACACACAAAGTCAGGGATATTGCAGGATTATAGTCAGGTGTATGATCAACCAATTACACCAGATTGGTTGTATATGTCAGGAAGCCTACACCCACAGAAGATCTGTAGTTCTTCAAGATGTTTGACGCAAGGTACCAGCCAAGTTCCTTCAAAAACTTTATGCAAGTATACCTCGAAGAATTGATGCTCTTTTGAAGGCAAAGGGTGGTCACACCAAATATTGATTTGATTTAGGTTTCTCTTTTGTTCAGTCACTGCATTTTGTTAATTGATGAACATAAATGATTAACACTTCCATTTTTGATGGCATTCCTAGTTGACAGCATTTTTTCACAGCAGCCTAAAACTTTTGCACATTAATGTATGTGCATGTGGGTTGAATGAAACAGGCCAAAATGTGTGTAAGTGACTTTAGATGTACAGTAGCCCTGTGTTTTCAGACCTGTTGTTGATTATGCCTAAGGCAGTGGTTCTCAACTGGTTTTGATAGACAACCCCAGTTTATCGTCAGAAAACACGTGCACTCAATCATTGACAGTATAAAAAGGGTTTGATTTCAGTGACCACATTCACTCATGAACGAACTCCCAGGTGTGTGCTATCAAAGAGAGGTTGTGTCCGAGCAGTCAAGTGCACAGAGCACCTTTTTTTTCGCTCAGTTTGAGCAGGTTGTTTGATATATTTCCTTGGTCAAGCAAACACGTCAGTTGATAACCTCTCAACTTTAATCAAGTGGACTGCAATGAATCAGGATAAAAGTAGTTCTCTCAGATGACCCCATTACAAACAGAACCCACATGTGGTCCTGACCTCAAGGCTGGGGAACACTGCTTTAGGGTAAGACTACCTGTCAGTGGATTTCTTTTGGCCCGCATTTCATTCCATGAGGCAGCAGATCTGATAATTCTTTATGAACTGCCTCAGTCACACAGAAGACATTTTAAGGAGTGGCTATTCCTCTTTTTCCCCACTAGAGTGCACTCTTCACACTCTTAAAAATCCACACACACTCCTCAGTTCATAGTTCAACGACCCGATCCGTCAGCAGGCATTAGACCTTTTCATAAAAACATCATCGGCGACTCATTACCGGTGTCCTGACGGCCGCCCCCCCCCCCCCCCCCACCCAGCCCTCTGCCACCCCACCGCCAACCCCCCCCCCCCCGGGGACTGGGAGACAAGTGCTCTCTGGCAAGGCCCCCCACCCCCCAAACCCCCCCGGGGACTGGGAGACAAGTGCTCTCTGGCAAGGCCCCCCACCCCCCGACCCCCCAAACCCCCCTGGGGACTGGGAGACAAGTGCTCTCTGGCAGGGCCCCCCACCCCCCAAACCCCCCTGGGGACTGGGAGACAAGTGCTCTCTGGCAGGGCCTGGGGGGCAGACACTGGGTTAAGCTGTAGCACACCGGACAAGAAGAGAGACCTTTTGTTGGTGGACTTTGCTTAAGGTCAGCGTGTTGCCCAGGCAGGTTGAGAATGTGCTCAGGTCAGACACGACTACAGTCAGGGGTCCAGTGAGTCATCCACATCAATAACATTGCGGTGGGAGCTATGCATTAAAGTAAGCAGGGCGGTACTGAAAGTTTCATTCAAGAAGAGCTCTTTAGGGAACAGGTATGACACACTCTCATTGTTAAGTATCATGTTTCGTTTCTTTTCAGGACACTACACACTGTGCATTTAGAAAGCTTTCTAATACACACCTATAATATCAAACATGACAGCTAAGCAAGAGTAAAGAACTATTAAAAATAATAACTACGCATTTAGGAGGAAGACATGAAAGCCCAGACACCAAAGAAACTCAAGACACCCACCTGCTTCTCTGTCACACACACACTTCTAGCCACACACACACACACACACACACACACACACACACACACACACACACACACACACACACACACACACCCATCCATGTCCCCGTTCCACTTGAAATCCTTAACACGACTCACATTCTCTCAACAGCCTGTAGTCCCATGGCTGACCTGCCCCTCTCCCCTCTTAAACACCACCCACCCCCAAACCCTCTCTCCCACACACACACACACACACACACCACTCTCTTGGTGCACAGTAAAGAAACCACCGTCTCGGGGCAAGTCTCTCTCCCTCTCTCCTCTCTTTTTTCTTGTTCCTTTGGTATCGTTCACTCCGGCATACCTGCCGTCGGGAGTAAGAGATAGGCCGGCTTTCTACCCTCTGACGGGATATATTAGCAGGTAATGTCCTTAAAGAGGATTAGGGGTGCTGCTGCTAGTGGTCGAGAAGGAGGAGGGGGGAGGTGGAGAGGCAGGGGTTGTGTGTGTGTGTGCATGTGTGTCTGTGTGTTTGTGTGTGTGTGCGTGTATATATGTGTGTGTATGTGTGTGTGTGTGTGTATATATGTGTGTCTGTGTGTATGTATGTGTGTGAGTGTGTGTGTGTCTGTGTGTGTGTGTGCGGTGGAGGGGTGCATATGGGGGGGGGGGGGGGGGGCTGCTGCTGCTACTGCCGGCGGATGGGTAAGATGGAGGGATTGGAGAAGGAGTAAATAAGCAGGTGATAGCAGGGAGGAGATGAGAGAGCACATGCTGCCCCAGGGGACAGGAGGGGATTAGACTTCAGCAAGGACCCCTCCGCATCCTGCTCACCGGGACGTCTAGAAGAGCGCTGTGTGTGTGTGTGTGTGTGTGTGTGCGTCTCTGTGTGAGTGTATACGTCTAGGAGAGCACTGGGTGTGTGTGTGTGCGTCTGTGTGTGAGTGTGTGTGTGCATTTCTGTGTGAGTGTATACGTCTAGGAGAGCACTGGGTGTGTGCGTGTGTGTGCGTCTGTGTGTTAGTGTATACGTGTGTGTCTGTGTTTGTGTATACAGTATGTGGGTCTGTGTTTGTGTGTGTGTGTGCGTGTGTATATGTGTGTGTCTGTGTGTGTGTGTGTGCATACATGTGTGTGTGTGGGTCTGTGTGTGTGCATGTGTGTGTTTGTGCAGGCGTGGGTGTATGCCAACACTATCACATTTATATCCGCACACAGTAATCTGCTTTGCCATATAGAGTGACACTAGCGTCTTGCTTAGTGAAACAGAGTGTGGAGGTTATTAGGTTAGGAGGTCTGGAAATCAAATCTTCATCTATTTCTCTGTCACTCAGTGAGCCATAATGCTGGTTTCCGCGTCTTTATATTCGGCTATTAAAGTGTGTAACCTTGTTGTTTGTGTTTAAATACTGCCATGCTCCCCATGGCAAACATTACTCTACCCCAGTAAAGATCTCCAGGGGATATTGTGTGTGACAGTGTAAAAGAGCTGTGTATTAGGCTGTATTAGCTGTGTCTGTTAGTGTGTTTGTGTGCGTGTGTTTGTGTGTGGGTGGGGGGGGGGGGGGTAGGGTGGTGGGAGGCCCTGATTGTGTATTTTATATACTATATTTCTGTTAGAGAGTACGAGACAACCAAGAGAGTACAACACAGTGTCTTTATTTGTGCGTGACTGTGTGGAAGAGTTATGTATTAGAGTGTGTCTGTGTCTCCGTGTACTGTAGGTGTGTAGGTGTGTGTGTGTGTGTGTGTGTGTGTGTGTGTGTGTGTGTGTGTGTGTGTGTGTGTGTGTCTGTATGTGTGGGATAGATACATGTTGCGTGGTGTTTTACTTTCGAAATTTATGTGAGGGGGTAACAGGCTGCATTTTGTGTAGTTTTATGTAATATAATATAATATAACATGATTACACTTTTTTACTGTCCCTGTCACATCAACTGGGTACAGTGTAACAAAGTGTGTAACTAAAAAAGCACCGCTACCAAGCAGTTCAAACGTACGTAACCAACGAACCAATTTTCACCAAAAAAGAATCACCTTGAGGCAGTCATAATACCCGCACACCGCAAACACATTCATCACTTTTTGAGTTATTTTGCTAACAAACAAGCAAACAGACAGACAGATAAATGCTGGCAAGAGGTAACAATATGTAACATTATGCACTTACACTACTGTATATAGGGTTAGCGTTAGGTATGTACAGTGTAAGTATATAATATTACATGTTACATGTAGATAGACTAGAAAAGGAACCATAAGATAAAGTGCTACCAATATAATAGCTTTGTAATGTATCGGCCATTAGGCCTTATTCTGCTCCAGGACTGCACCACTCTTTCTTCAGGGCCAATAGGATAGTTTTGCAATTTATCGGCCTCTGGGCATTAGGCCTTATTCTGCTGCAGCACTGCAACACCACTCTTTCTCCGGGCCTCAGGCTCCAGCGATCGAGACCCCTCCATGAGGCCCCTGCGTGGGCCCAGCGCCTGGTGGCGGCCCCTGGGGTCCGGCCCGGATAATCTGTGTTTAGGGGGGATGATCCCGCCACACATGGATGACCCTGGGCATGCGCGCCCCAGCGCAGGTCACCACAGGGCAGGCTCGGGGTCGACTGGGTCTCGCTCCGGAGATCACAGGAGTTCAAGTGTAGGTTAGCCACGCCGGCCTGGCTGGCTACATGCAGTCAGTGGGCCTACTGTAGCTGCTCTGGGTCACTGGAGGGAGAGTGGCTGCTGTTTCATGTAAACACAACTACAGTAGGTTAGGATATGATGCTAAGTGTTCTTGTCTGTGTTTCTAATAATGACCTACAAGCTGTGCTACAAGGCTGTCGTTTCATGTAAACACAACTACAGTAGGTTAGGATACGATGTTAAGTGTTCGTGTCTGTGTTTCTAATAATGACCTACAAGCTGTGCTACAAGGCTGTCGTTTCATGTAAACACAACTACAGTAGGTTAGGATACGATGTTAAGTGTTCTTGTCTGTGTTTCTAATAATGACCTACAAGCTGTGCTACAAGGCTGCCGTTTCATGTAAACACAACTACAGTAGGTTAGGATACGATGTTAAGTGTTCGTGTCTGTGTTTCTAATAATGACCTACAAGCTGTGCTACAAGGCTGTCGTTTCATGTAAACACAACTACAGTAGGTTAGGATACGATGTTAAGTGTTCATGTCTGTGTTTCTAATAATGACCTACAAGCTGTGCTACAAGGCTGCCGTTTCATGTAAACACAACTACAGTAGGTTAGGATACGATGTTAAGTGTTCGTGTCTGTGTTTCTAATAATGACCTACAAGCTGTGCTACAAGGCTGCCGTTTCATGTAAACACAACTACAGTAGGTTAGGATACGATGTTAAGTGTTGTCTGTGTTTCTAATAATGACCTACAAGCTGTGCTACAAGGCTGCTGTTTCATGTAAACACAACTACAGTAGGTTAGGATACGATGTTAAGTGTTGTTGTCTGTGTTTCTAATAATGAGCAGTGCTAAGGAACTGTGACAAGCACACAAAGTGCACTATGTAATCACAATCCTCTTGTGCAGTGCATATGTGTGCACATTTAACAAGAGTAAATAATAATGTCTGTGAGAAGAACAAGGTTTATACATATTAAGAATTAAGAATTCTGGTTCAACTGTATGCAATTGTTGTTGTTGTGGTTGCTATTGTCAGGTGGTCCACAACTGTCTTTGCATCCACTCCAAAGTCATGGTCAATGTGTGCAGCCTCAAACAGCCTGTATAGGTGCAGGGGTGAAGTAAGGGGGGGGGGTGTACTACAAATTCTTTGGTTATATTTAAACTAAATGACTTTATAAAATTGAAATCATATCCAAAAAGTATGTGTGATTGTTCACACAGCCATACCATCACTGCTCATAATGAATCACATAATTATTAATAAAGTGCTCTACAGCTTGTGCAGGTTCAACATAATCAGAGTAACTACAGACAATTAAGAAACACCATTAACTTTACTTACATTTACATAAAACTGTAGGCATATTCGGAGTGTAAACTATATTTAGAGGTGCATAAATACAATTTCTGAAATTCAGGACCACAAAATCCCTGGGAGGTCTGGGCCTCGTCTTACTGTACTTAAGAGGTATTGTACCAAGCCCAGACAGGAACTAGCCAAGAAGAGTTCCCCCTCAGGGAGACCACGGCTTTTACTGCAAACAACTTCCTCAAAGTTTACCACACGCTCTACACAGGCAGGAGTATTTTGTACATCCATGCAGAATATGTGTGCGTTTTCTCACTCCGTAAGGGGCTTTGACACTGCTGTCACTGTTCGTAACCACTCTAAAATGTAAAAGTTATGTAAATCAGGTGGACCTCCAGCAGGCGGTGAGGACCTCTCTCTGTCAGACCCACCCCGAGGTAAAAGAAAAAGGGCTATCTGTGTGTGTGTCTGGGGTTTTAACCGCACACTCTATGCCCAATTGACTTCCTCCCCCATTAATCAAATGGACTGTTTACCTAATCTTCTGCTGCTTTTCAGAAAGCATTAAACCTAAGCTGATTAGCCTAGCATTCCCCTCATCGGGCGTACTTCTATTTCAGCCGAAAAGGCAACCCTCCATATTACCCTCCCTGGTTCACCAGCCCCCCACCCCCCTCCCTGAAACCACCAGCCCCCCCACACCCAATACTTACTACTCTCCATTTGCTAGGATTAGTTTCTCCAAGAAATGTACACTGTA
>CM050204.1:31621041-31633541 GCA_027475355.1 Coilia nasus
TGCTCCCACACACACACAGACGTACGCACACAAGTACACATACACATGAACAATCTCACAAACACACACTCACACATACATGCACACACACTCACACATACACTCGGATACAAACACACATACACATGCACACACACACACACACGCATGCACACACACTCACACATACACGGATACACACACACACACATACACGCATGCACACACTCTCACACATACACATGCACACACACACACACACACATACACGCATGCACACACACACACGCACATGCACACACTCTCACACATACACTTGGATACACACACACAAACACACGTACACACGCACACACACATGCATGCAAGCAGCCGCACACACACATATGCACTCACACAATGACACTCCCCTGGTGCCCAACGGTGCCCTCCCCACACACACACACACACCCCCGCAGGCTTTTGTCCCGGCCGTGGCCCTGTCCACTCTGGCCGTCATGGGGCCTTCATGTGACCAGAGCCCCCTGACCGCCACGGCCTCCCTACCACCCCCCACCCCCCCCCCACGGAACGAGGGAGAGGAAGAATAAGCATCCTCCGGTTTCTGCGGTTGCACAGGTAACTGTGAGACGGGAGCGCGGAGGGGAGCCCTGTAGGGGTATTGGATTTAAAGCATGCACAGACACAATCCCACTGGCCAAAGGGAAGGAGAGAGAAGGAGAGAGGAGGAGAGGAGAGGAGAGGAGGAGAGGAGAGGAGAAGAGAGGGGGATGAATGCTAAACTAAAGGGGTTTGTTCCAACAGCTGCACCTGTGGAGGGGTGATCTGTCTCTCCAGTCCCCAGATCCCCAGTTCATGCAGGGGTCAAAGTGGTTCAATCTACACCCCCCTCCTCCCCTCTCCCACAACGCCCCATTCCCCCCACCTCACAACCACCGCACCCCACCCCTGATTTCCATTCCATACATACACTCATTCTACACCCCCCTACTCCCCTCGCACACAACCCCCCCTACCCCACCCCACCCCACTCCTGATTTCCATTCCATACATACATACATACTCACACTCGCACACACACCACCTCAACCAAGTCCTCACACATGCTGTATTACCATATTTAATCTTAACATTTTTATACATATTCACCCGCTTAAATAACTAGGGTACCGATTAAGTTACCTAACCACTTAGATGTCATTCAATACACTCATACTTCAGTATCATGCTCGCTATGCTTCCTCTATACTCTACACATTCCGTAAATATTCAAGTAAATATGCCCCTAACATAACGCAAAATGCTCTTACATTAAAGGCCTCTTTGCTTGTATCTGTGGCTGTTTAACATGGTAACCAGCCCATAATTATCCAATTATAAACTACACTTTAAGCATTGGTGCTTCATTGTTTTCAGCATTTTAAAGCGGCTTATCTAGGGATCATTTAACAGATAAATGGAGGCGTTCAGACAGCCGTTGACGAACCCATATGCACCCATAAACTCATCACATATTCAGGGATGGTGTAGTCACACTCTTATATACATTTTTGGTGTGAAACATGTAACACATTATCAATAGGTAAAATGTTAGCTGAATGAATAACACATACAGTCTACACTCACAACATAGTATGAAATGTACAAAAAGTAAAAATAAGTAATATATAAAATAATAATAACATAAAAAATAATAAAATAGAGTTTTTACAATAATAAAAAAGGATTGGTTTCAGCTGGGATAGTAAAACAGCATTGTAACATTTGTCTCTGGTGTGAACGCAAACCACATCTGTCACCTCACCTCACCTCACCTCGGGCCACGCATGCATGTGCCATCCCCTGTGCTTAGTGTGTAGCCGACTGCCCCCAGGCACCCAGGGGTCACGTGGTGGTGATCACGTAAATACAACAACATCTCACCAATTGATTAGCATGCAGCCCAGCCCGGCCTCATAGATAAGGACTTACTGGACAGGATCCATGCGAGGAAATCAACAGCGAGGAGAGGGGCTGGGTTTCAGAGCAGTTTCCTGTAAATCCTGGAGGTTTACCATAAATGGGGCAAGTAATATCTGTGCATCGGAGGTACGGTGCAC
This sequence comes from Coilia nasus, assembly GCA_027475355.1. Taxonomy (NCBI): domain Eukaryota; kingdom Metazoa; phylum Chordata; class Actinopteri; order Clupeiformes; family Engraulidae; genus Coilia; species Coilia nasus. The sequence goes on from CM050204.1 coordinate 31,623,120, forward strand.
AGCAAAGTGACTGACCAGCACATAAACATCAGAGTCATTTGCCAGGAATTAATTTCAGAGTTGTATGGAGGAGTGAATCGGTACATTCCTCACATTAAAGTGGACCACACGCACGTTAGCTCATTAGCTAGCACATAGACTAGCTTCTTTCAACACAGATGTTTACAGACAGGCCTCGCACATTCCTATTGTGATTGGTGTCTCTGTGTTTCAAAGGCTCCGTGTAAAGAGCTGAAAACAGGCGAGGGTGATGCACACAATTGGCAGCAGGTCTCGGTACAAATCAATCGCTGCCTGGCCTCCCTCCCCAAACACACACACACACACTCACACACAGTTCATTAGCAACAGGACACATATGGTTCAATTCATTTGGGTAATGAGAGCCTCTAAAAAGCATGATAGTGCAAGGACCAAAGGGGGGGTTGGGGTTTGAGGGGGGTGGGGAGTGGTGTGTAGAGAAATATCCGTCCGTACCCCATTGTTCGCTGGGCTGTATGGAACCCCATCTGGGCGGTGTGAGAGGCGTGAAATGCACAGTAATTACCCCTAATCATGGCGCGACATCAGATACCGATCCTAACGGTGTAATTACATGATAAATGTCCACCGCAGCACGTGCCCTCCATTTAACAGGCCCTGGGAGACAGGCAGCACAATGGGCAGCTAACAGGGATCTGTGGCGAGGGCCTCTCCGCCTCGCCAGGGGGCCTTTTGTCTGGCCCGCAGAGGCGTTACTCAGGCATTTAGGCACAACGCGGATCAGAGGTCAATCATGGCCGGGGTGAGTTGGGGGGGGTGATGATGGGTGGGCGTCCATTGAGTCAGTCAGTAGGGATGAGTGGAGTGTGGGTTGCTCAGAAAAGATGACGAGCTATGCTGTGAGGGGGTTGGTGGTGTTGTGTGTGTGTGTGTGCGTGTGTGTGTGTGTTTGCGGGGTGGTGGTGGTAGTTGGTGGTGTGGGTGTATGTGTGTGTGTGGGTGTGTATGTGTGTGTGTATGGTGTATGTATGTGTGTGAGCATGTGTGTGTGTGTTGGGTGGTGGTTGGGGTTGTGTGTGTTTGTGTGCACGAGTTGGGGTGGGCTGTGTGGGAAAGGCAGTGGCTCTGGAGAAGCATGCTGCAGGACTCTAATGTTGGCAGGATTTATACGAAGGCAGGATTTAAATGAAAGCCACGACACTATTTAGCAAACCTCTCACCGTTCCCATCCGACTCGCTGTCTCCTGCAGTCTCCCCGCACTGTAAGGTGTGCTTGTCTCTCCGCCTGCCACCATGTGAGCAGAGCTAGGTACTGTGGATAGATGCTTCAACCACTCCAAGGCACACGAGCAAAGGAGAGGGAGCGAAGAAGAGAATTCCATCAGGGACACTCAGATCTTGGTGGGCTGCATAATTCTCGTATGCAAATGCCCAAAGGTCTTGCAGGTTGCGCACTAGAGTGTGCGTCAGAGAATTCCTATTAGTCGGAGCGTCTTTCCCCCCCGCCGCAGAGACGGCAGGAAGGGTGTGAAGTAGGCCGGAGTCGGGATTCTCTGCAGCACTCCATGCTCCCCTCCGAGCGAGCGAGCGGGCGAGCACACGCAAGAACATTCAACCGCACAAGTGGAGATAATGCTCTCACTACTCTGCATCCTCTCCACATGGCCTTCCTGCTAAAGCACAAAATTACAAGTAGTAGAAGCGAGGGCCTGTAGTGCGATACTGGGAGACAAAGACTCAGCCAAGAGTGTCCCTCAAGTTAGGCGCTCTCTTTAAACCTCACTACTGTACACGCTTATGAATATGAATGGGCACACTGTAATATTTAAACACGGCACTCCAGAGATTGTTTCATCAGAAGTTTGTGACCCTCAAGGAACATTAGCATTATCTGCTGTTATCACTCTCTTGTGCATGTCTGGATGTTGCATGAAATGTTAAAAAGGAGAGTTAGTTATTTAAAACCTAGGATGTATTGTATTTCTAAGTGGCACAAATGATGCTGTGTGTGTGTGTGTGTGTGTGTGTGTGTGTGTGTGTGTGTGTGTGTGTGTGTGTGTATGCCTGGAGGGGATCTATGGGGCATGGCTAGGCCAATAAGCTGCAGAAAGAGAGAGGGAGAGTGGCCAGTAGGCCGAACAGTCAAACAGACCCTCCATCCTTTCACTGTTTTAATGCAAATAAGATGAAGGGGAGCAAACAAAGGCAATGTTTTGTTGTGATGTTATTTCTTCGTCCTCAACAACGCTTTTATCTCTTCAGCGGAACGGCTTTTGAACGGTGCCACTGTTCAGTACAATTTACAAATTTAAATTTGATCTCCTGGTTGTTCATACTGTAAATCAGATATGCATGCAAAAGAGTGTTTTTTTTATAATCTTAGTATTGACATCAAGAGGGGGAATAGAGAAAAACAAGCTTTATTTGCCTGAGATTTGCCTAACCTCCGTACAGTACAGCCTTTGTCGTTGTCGGGTTAATGACTTCTACACGAGCCAGCGTTTCGGTGTCCGTTAAACAAATGATGGTTCTGCGGCGCACTCCAATGTTTGGAGAGATTTTACAGCTACACCTGAGTCATTAGCCTTCCTCTCACAATCTACTTTCACATCCTAATAATTCACAATTGATTTACAGAGACGTGGGACAACCAAACCCCACCTGGCCAGACCTTCCTCTTAAGCCTTGTCCCTTTATCTGCCCTCTCTTGCTGAACACCAACTGACAGACCTACAAAGCTGTAATCTGAACAAATGCAGTTGATGGCCTGGTCGTGGAGAGGTGAAATTTAGCAGTGTCCTGGGTTATCAATATCGTGTCTGTTTTTGATCCGTTTTGCCTCTAGGTGGCAGCAAAAGTCACACATTTTGATTATTTTCCTTCCTTATGTTTTGATGCGGTGGTCTGCAAAAGCCTCCAGCTACAGAGCATCCAGAACAATGATGCTCTTTGTCATCAACTGTTGTTGTTGCTGTTACGGCCGCTGATTAAGTCTGGCTCATAGGCCTGCAAAGCACTGCAGGCTTTCTGAGTGAGTCTGATTTTCCCTCCAGAAATACAGAGGATAGCTCCTGACAATCGCTAACATCAAGAGGACATTGTGTTCACTTGGTTCAGAGAAATCTCATGTCAGTCCGTCCGGAGAAGGTGATTGTCATTTCATGTGTGTCATTTCATAACACACACACACACACACACACACACACACACACACACACACACACACACACACAAACACAAAAAACCATGGAAATAATAAATCAACTTTGTTGTCATTCAGTTGGACTTGAATGTGCATGAAAATAAGTACAAAGATAAAAAGAGCACTGGTTGTAACAGTGGGCCCTTATCTTATCTAAGAGATGCACGCGTGAGGTTTGTACAATCACTCCAGCTTTCTGTGGCTCAAACCTATCAGTTGCTTATCTTCGAGTGCTTTTGACTTCGTGATCAGTGGCCAAAAGACAGCTGCAGTGCGAGTCCTGCATGAAGATAGCCAGTAGAATATGATAACAGCATGGACAGCACACACACGCACACACACGCACACACACGTCTGGCCTCTGAGGAGCTCAACAGAAAGAACTCAAACTCGAAGGTGCAGCTGTTAAAAAGGCAGGCTGTAACTAAATATATCATCACAGAGGGGAGACACAGGGGCAGAGTGAGGGGGGGGGGAGTGCAGCAATTTCAGGCCAGCGATTGCAGAGAAATGTGCAGCATTTCTTAATTGATACAAGCAATCTGTCTGAGACTCTGCTTTGCCTGTCTACAGCTAATCGCTGCCTGCCATCCCTGAACAAGCAACACTCATTAGCCCTGACTCTGCAACAGGAATGCAGGTGGGTTGCTCATCAGGGAGAGCAGGGAGAGAGAGAGAGACAGAGAGAGAGAGAGGAAGAGGAAGAGGTAGAAAAAGAGAGTGAGTGAGAGGAAGAAAACAAGAAAAGAGAAAGCAAGAGAGAGAGAGAGTGTGATAAACAGGTCTCCTCCTCATTTGCCCCTAAAGAGTCATGTCTGAAAGTGCTGGTAATGATGATGGGATCGCTGTTTTTGTTAGTCTTTTGTTCCGCGGAGCCTTGAGGACGGCGCATTCTCCACCCTGCTCCCTGGCAACCGCTCGGCCGACTCCGTGGCCTTTGTGCTTTCGCTCGGAGCAGCCGGTCACCAGGACCTCGTTAGCCACGCACGCAGGCCCAGCGCATGCCACTAATATGATAATGACATTGGCCAATGACGGCTCGCCTCCAGCCTCCCAGCCAATTAACTGAGAAAAAAAGAGGAACCTTTGATGAAATCCTTCTATCTGTGAGCTAATAAGGTTGATAAACATGCGCTAAAAAGAAAGATCGGGCAGATTCTTCATTTGTGAATGACTGACGGCCCGCATGAATGTTGTCACTGACTAATTGAGGTCTGCTTGGCTTTATTATTAGATTTAAAAGGCGGATACAAGCCCTGCTGAGAAAAAAGGGCTTTCGGCTGTCATTTAAATGTCAGATTAATGTGCTGTGAATGTGGAGCCTCTTGATTTTAGGGCGATTGCACTAAATCCCTATTCTTCCCATGGCATGTGTGCTCCTATATAAACGACTGGCATCAGTGAACCATCTATTACCCTTCAACACAGTCAAAACACTGATAAACGACACTGGGCCGCCTGCTATTGTTGTTTGTTTGCAAGCATGACTCACATTTGCATACATGCACAAGCAGTCGTGCTGATACAGATACAGATGGGTGTAGAGTGTAACATGTAGCCTGGAGGGGCTCTGGTGTTTATGTGTGATGTCTCCATGTCGGGAGGTCTGTGTATCGACTGCATACACACAGGTGCCTTATGCACAGCGACACACGGCATCACGGTCTGACGCGCTGAATCACCCCAGAACATACAGCAGGGAAGAGGGCCCAACTAGACAGACTGCATTCTTTTCCTTTTTTACCTTCACTGTCTTCATCTAACGCATCCACACATATGCACACACACACATGCACATGCACACACACACACACACGCACACACGCACACACACACACACACACACACACACACACACACACACACAAACACACACACACGCACACACACACACACACACACACACACACACACACACACACACACACACACACACACACACACACACACACAAACACACCTTTGCCCCTCTGTCTCTCTTGTCCATAGCTCTCCAAAGCCATGTTTGCTTTCCCATGAGGGCGACATCCAATAATCTGACCAGCTCACCGCTCACTTAGCCAACAAGCCATTTACACTCCAGATGCACAATATTTAAAAAAACTGTGAAGTGCAATAACATTGCTTAATGTTGTGATAATAATATGACTTGCAGTAAACAAACACATGTAGTGTTAATGTGTTCACTGTTAGAGCCCAGACAGTGAAGAGGCTATGCCATAGGCCAGAGTATCTAGGGCAGCAGGCTGCATCTGACTGGCCAAACACCTTCATATGCAGACCATGAGCATGACAGCATAGCATATGAAAACACATCATTTACTGCACTTAAGATGTGCTTTGTGGTATGTATATAGTACACTTCAATATTGTAATGTTTTTAGGTATATATTGTACAGCACAGAAATGCGCTGCAAATGAAATCACATTTACAATATGGCAAATAGCTGAAAGTGCTCAAGAAAAGCCAATTTAAATCTTAAAAAAATAGACAAAACAAAATATAATTTAATATTATAAACATTGTCCACATGACGCAGATAGACAGAACTGGTCAAGGGCGCTGGCCTGCAGCAGTAGTGAACCAGCTCTGCTTTCTATCAATGAAATTACATTCATGGAGAAAAAACACCAAACACAGTTAAATGAATGCAGCTCTGCATGAATGCTCAGAGAGCTTGTAATAAGATAAATTAAATAAATAAAATCCCCTTTTTTGAGGTTTGTCTATTAAATGAGAAAGATGGATGCGTGTGCTGCCTTGTGTTTGCCATGGTCTGATAGGAGTCATTTATCTAAATGTATCCCTGCCAGTCCGGCCCCTCCGCGCACCGAAATGACCCATAATTCACCGCTAACTGCTGCATGGGCTTCAGTAATAAAAGCTTTTCATTAAAAGCCCCGGCTGCCTCCTGTACCAGGAACAACTTAGCAAAAGGGTCCTTCCTCTAATTGCTTACCATTACAAATATGGTCTATGGGCTAGGGAGGGGCAGAAGAGGGGTGAGCGAGGCAAAGAGGGAGAGAGAACGAGAGAGAGGGAGAGAGCGAGAGAGAGAGAAAGAGGGAGAAAGAGAGAGAGAGGGAGAGACAGATGGGGTAATGTGGGGGACCCTTCACAAACCCTGATAGTAATTGAACAATTAAACTTTAGCAGCGTAATTACCTCTTCAGTCACAACAAAACCACACCACAAATTATACGGCGCAGCGCAGGTAGAGTGCAAATAGACCCCCTCCAAAACTGCCTTCTGGTCAGCCCACAAAGATTTGGTGTGGTGGTCAACGCTACCGTGGCACCCACACATGCTCATGCGCGCACACACACACACACCCTTGATATTATTTGCCTCTCCGTCAGTCAAAATAAAATGTGTGTGTCTAATATTTGTCATGTCAAACTACAGAGAACCCAAGATGATGTACAAATCCACGCCAAGTCTTTCTGTAACACCAACCCAGACCATGACGAGAGAGAGAGAGAGAGAGAGAGAGACAAATAGCAAAGCAAATAGACATATGTATAATCCACTTTGTTGTTTATTTATTAGTCTTGTCCAACAACCATGAACACACACATGAAAGAAAAAAGCCCTTCCTTCTTGTAATGTCTAGGGCCATTACTTTAGCTTGTGAAGAGGCGATAATTTTCAAATAAATCCTGTCCGGCATGAATACATTCAAGGCGTTGCTGTGGCCCATAATTCTCTGCTAAGCCATCATGCTCAAGGTGTGAATAAATCTTTTGTGCGTCGCGCTTGGAAGGCTTTTGTACAATTAATCGTCTGCATAATGATGGCAATCATTAATTAGCATCACAAGATAGACCATGCACACACACACTCACACAGACACACACACTCTCTCTCTGCCTCTCTGTGACTGAAATTAAAACATCATCACACGCATGGCGTTGCACTGGTGTCTTGGCTAAATGGAGGTTTTATTCAGTACTTCGTCAGACCCTGCTGATGGTTCAAAATCAAACAGCCATCTCACATGTCTAAATACATACCCTGTGTGTGTGTGTGTCTCTCTCTTTTTGTCATCTCGTTCAGTGTATGTGTGTGTAATGTCAGAGCTGACCTTTTATTGCTAATGAATGCCCTCCACAACCGGTGCCCCACACCAAAACACAAAATTCGACAACAAGGGGTGCAGCGTCGCTCGAGTCTTGCTTGAGGACTGAAAGCAGCAGGTGTGCCTGTATGTGTGGGCCATAAAGGGCCAAGTGCAGCGGGCTACTGTAAGGAGTTTGACCCCTCATCAAAGCAGACAAAGCCAGCCATCTAGGTGTCACCCCTCCTCCGCAGCCTGGCACACCCGCCATTTAAAACCTGCTTGTTTGATGTGTCAATTAAAACAGCTACTAAATGAGCCTGTGGCAGCCCCAGCGCACACACACACACACACACACACACACACACACACACACACGCACTCACACACATATGCACAAATACACATATACACAGTGTCACAGTCACTGTCACACACACACACACACACACACACACACACACACACACACACACACACACACTAACCCCACCCACCTGATCTCCACTTTCAAAGTTTATATTTGGAATCCTTAGATTCAAAAGGCTTCCACACTGGGCGCTAATGATAAGCCGTATTTGAGAAACTACATATGAATAAGCAGAAAAAATTAAACGTCCTTCAGTGGGAATTTCAGTTACCATTGATGACTGTAGTAACAGTGTGGTAATATTTGAGCCAGTTTGTGTTCATGGACTTGTGTATGCAGCATGGTTACCCATCACAGGGAAAATATTTGGGTCCTCCATCTGATAGTTATCACTCAATCTTATTTCAGTGGAATTTCCCTGCAAATGTCTTCCTACAGGGGAACAGAGAAACATTCACTAAATTTCCAGCTAAATGTTATTGTCCAAGACTAGAGGAAGCCATGTTGTTTTGCATGGTGTGAGCATGCTAAACAAATGCAGTTTATGTATGCAAAGGCCTGCGCTGTTTCATACAAAGCATTCAGCCTCCGCATACCAGGAAGCTGTCTGCTTTTTCTTTCTGGGGAGTCTCCTAAATCTCCATGTTGTTTTTTTTTCACTGCGTCATTTGACTATTTGACGGTCAACATCAATGAGACAACTGTTTTTTTGTTATTTAACCTGGGCATGTTTTTATGACACTTTAAATGTGGCAAGAGTGAAGCAAATGTTGGTGTGTATGCTACTATATCATTTTCATATTTGCTGCTGTTTTCCTGCTTTCAACTTGCAAATGATGCTGAATGATTGCCGGTGTTGTGGTTTCGATGAGAGGAACACAAATGTGTTGCCATGAATGGAACCCCTGCATTAAAATGAAAACATTTTGTGTTTAAGATGTACTATCTCCACCTTTATGATGAGAGGATGAGAATATCTGTAATAGCAATTGCAGGGTGGCAGGTAAATGTGGTGAACTGGTAGTGGCTTTGCGGGGGGGACACAGGCAGAGAGAAACCCCTTTCTGTACACTAGGTGGTGCTCCATCTCTTCCTGGAAGGGCAACTTGGTCTTTCAGGTCTCTGCTACTCCCAGACGACTGGTAGAGCCACACTCTTTAACCAGCACGCAGACACACTCTGCCGAGCAGACTGCATAAAGATGGATAAGAATGCTTTCATCAAGCCACAGCAAGGCACAATCTGTCACAATCACAACCCAACCCCACAGCCAGCCACTGGCCCTGGAGAACAGCATGCCTTCAGAGCTATTCTACCAATGCATTATTAAGTTATCCCAACAATGCTACATGAGCACTAATTTATTCCTTTAACGCAAACACAACCAGGCCAAACACATGAGAAGGTGTGATTGGTGGAAAACAGAAGATAAAACATGGGCTTGTGTCATTCTGACAGTAAGCTTTGTGAATAGTGTTTCTGTGAAGCACTGCACTCTAATGACATGTAGTTGTGCATTGTGCATATTCGGTCTTGCGGAATAATAAATGCAAATGGTACCAGGTATTGCAAATACTACTTTACACACACAGTGTTTACGATGCTCGCACACACACACACACACACACACACACACACACACACACACAGCCACACAAACGCAGACACGCACACACACACACAGACACACACACACAGACACACACACGCTATTTCCATACTGTTTTTTCACCAACTCTTACAGCACCTAACAACTTTAACTTACTCCACCTCACTCTACATCCAGCCACAGCTGCAGTCCGATAAAATGTCCCTCAATGCCTCTTCCGTACACAGACAAACACACACACACAAACACACACTCCGTTCTCTTCCCTTTTAAACTCATATGAATACAATACGCTCCGAGATGAGAAGTAATTGAGGTGATGGGGCCCGTACTGCAGCGCTCTGATCCGTCCGGCAGGCCCCTTTGTTGGGCTGAGAGCAGCAGCTGCTCCTGTAATTACCTCACCTGATTTATACCTGATTAAAGCCGCCATATAAGTCATGTCCTCTGAAGAGAACAGTTAAGCTACTTCCAGTTTTCGCCCCAAACAGCGGCGATTCTGCAGCAAAATGGATGTGTGTGGCTCTTCTGGGACCATATGGTATATTTCTCAGGCATCAATAATTCAGGCCAAATGAGCAAAAATTAGTCGGCTCAGTTACTGTGGAGTTTGTCCTGCATTAATTTCGCAGACGACGGTTGGTGAATGGGGCATGGAGCGAGTGGAGCGCAGGGCTAAAAACAAAGCCGTGGTGATGGAGGACGGCCTCACTGCCTCTGTCTCCTAGCACAACCTCACTGCCTCTGTCTCCTAGCACGGCCTCACTGCCTCTGTCTCCTAGCACGGCCTCACTGCCTCTGTCTCCTAGCACAACCTCACTGCCTCTGTCTCCTAGCACAGTCTCTCTGCCTCTGTCTCCTAGCACAACCTCACTGCCTCTGTCTCCTAGCACAGTCTCTCTGCCTGTAGCTCCTACAGTAGCAGGGCCTGCCTGCCTGTATCTCCTACAGTAGCACAGCCTCACTGCCTCTACCACCTAGCACAGCCTGGCTGCCTCTGCCTTAGGATGGCCTCTGCCTCTGGATGGTGTCATTTGTTTCTGTTTGTCTACCTGTCACCAAACTGAAGGGGGGGGGGGGTATGTTTTTAACAGGACTATCACACTGGGGCGGGGGCGTTGGCATTTTTGTCAATGGGGGAGTTTTTGATTAAAACACATGCAAATGTATTTACAAAAAAACATGTACTGTACATTCACAG
>CM050204.1:31638541-31661041 GCA_027475355.1 Coilia nasus
ACCGTACTGACATACAACCATTGGGCTTCATAATCAGATATGCTAAAGTCCCATCACTAAAACATAGTGACATACAACCATTCCACCATTGGGCTTCATAATTAGATATGCTAAAGCTAGCAGAGGTCAGTCTGAGGACTACCATGTTATGAACAGACAGAGGAACACAGAAGGAATTGTACTGTATATTTGTCTTCTAAATTATGTATGTAGTCACTCAAGAGAAAATACTATTAGTTTTATTATTTCTCTACATCTGTTTGCCGGTATACACACTGTTTTTGTTTTCTTTATTGATTGTATCCAATACTTCTAGCCTATCAATCGATAACATATAACATGTTTCCGCTTTGAAATGTATGTATGTTTGTATGTATGTAATGTATGTATGTACATATGCCGGTATGTATGCAGTCTATATATATATTTCAAGTGAAATACTTTTCAGTTATTTTTAAATGCACAAAGTCTACTAAAATGTGGACATGCATAGCTATGCGTCACAGAGAGTGTGTGGTTATTACCTAGGCAACCTGGGGTAACACTGCTCCTCGCTGTACCTAACAGACACCCCAGGAATGCTCCGTCTAAGCGCTCCGTGGCGGTTTCACTGAGAACCCCCCCACCCCCCCGCTCTGTGTCTGACCCAGGTGGAGACTAAATTGTCCTCCCCTCCACATCCACCTCCATTTTCACATGTGGACGCCATGGCTGTGAGATCAAGGTGATAATGGCGGCTCCCAGTGAAAAAAAAACATGGCACAGCGGGGCACAGACAAGCTATGTCAACACACAGGTGTATATGAATATTAATGGAAATACTTTTAACATGCCGCCAATTTTTGATCTGAAACATTTGCTAGCAGCTAAACACGGATAAAAGCCCATTACGGCAAGAATCGTCCCTGTGTTTCTGGACAGAGGTATTTGGGAGGTCATTTCAAACGTCTGCCAACAGAAAAACTTAAACAGAATGCAGGTATTCAATTAGATTACCAGGGACATACATTATGTAAATCAGTTTTTCTTTAGAAAAGGAAAAAGTGAGATCGACCTGTTAATGGATGAAATTTGTATGTGTGTGTGTGTGTAGGTGTGTGTACTGTATGTGTATGCGTGTGTGTGTGTGAGAAAGAGAGAGAGAGAGAGAGAGAGCGCATGTGTATGTGTGTGTGAGAGAGAGAGAGAGAGAGAGTGTGTGTGTGAGAAAGAGAGAGAGAGAGAACGCATGTGTATGTGTGTGTGTGTGTGTGTGTGTGTGTGTGTGTGTCAGAGAGAGAGAGTGTGTGTGTATGTGTCAGATGAATGATAATTGGAGCATTTACTGTCTAATCTCCGAGCAAGAAGAAAATGGAGGCAGGAAGAGGAAATGGATGATAAATATGGATTTCTGAATGACTGCTTCTGCTAAACGTCAAAAGTGCATTACTGACATCAAAGTCAATGTTTTAGTTAGCCAAACACCAAAAATAATATACATTTCACACAACTCCTTTGGATTTAAACCACAGAGGCTCTCAAAGAGGTGGTAAACAAAGATCTAATATTACCCCATGTCATCAGTAATCAGCCGTCAAAAGGGTCAGAAACGAAATCTGTATTCCCATATTTATAAATCAGCCCACAATGGTTTCTTGACATGCTGAAATGCTCTGAAGCAATGAGGCAAACAGAGATACACAAGAGGAATCGCGGTAGACAGATCGTGACGAGGACGTTGCCGGCACTAGGATTTCGTCTCCGTATTAGTTTCACATACGCGAATGGCCAGCACAAGGGCATTGCAGAAATTAAACCTGAAGAGTCTTTGAAATAACAGTTTTTGATCTATGCTAAAACCCCATAAGAATAGTCTGTTTGGGCTGAATGCTGGATTTTTTGTCTTGCTCTGGTGCACTGATACTTCATCACGGCATATGGGCCTTTCAGTTCATTTCAGTCAATTCACCTTTCAGTCGGTCTAATCTGCCTGAGAGTGTCATTCGCATCTAATTTTCTGTAGATGCACAGATGAAAGGAATTATTCATTTGCAATGAAGGATCCTCGGTAATTGAAGGATACTCATGTGTTGTGTAATGACAGACATGAAGAATGTCTGAAAAACAACGCAACAAAACACTTCTTATTGGTAGTGAGTGAACATGATGACGAGTGGGTGTTTCGCCCACAACCTAATTTACTTTGCACAAATGGACAGTGGATAGTGTTCAGCCTATTGGTTCCTACGTTGATGACTTTGCTGTGTATGAAGCTTTTCTTTTATGCTGTGTTCATGGCCTTGGCACAGGGTACGCTGGGGGGGTCTATTACCTGAGGAAACTGAGGCATTACCTGAGGTGCGTGTCGTCCTGTGCAGGCCCCCGCCACGCTCCACCTGGCACTGATCACCTGTGCCGTGGCCAGGTCAGCACAGCGATGGAGGTCAACCACACAATCTCACCTCATTGTTTGGGTTCAAACACCTGCGGGCAAAACAGCCACTTGAGGGGGCGAAAGAAGAAATCTGCCCAGCTTACCTCTTAAAATGGACTCAGACGGAGCAGAAATGGACCCTAAAGCCTAAAGCAGTCTCCGAGAGATTGGGCTGTATCGGGACAAAGCACGCCTCGACATGTTTTTAACCGAGGCAAATTGAACTCATACACCCCTGCAGTTCAGGCACAATGTGGAGATAGTCTTTTTCATGTTCAGTCACTACCCACCTCAGTGTGATGTGCGTACAGTGTGAGAGAAACAGTGGCGTTGGCCTACCGTGACCTCATGACTGAAGATCTTTTTCAATTAGGCTTGAGGAGAGAGAGACAAAGGCAGTCTGAGGATCACAGAGAACAGTTCCCTGCAGAGCTGTACGAGGAAGAGAAAGAGTAACGGGGGGGAGGGGGGCGTATGACACAGAGAGCTAACTGCTGAGAGTGTCTGCTGGGAATGACTAACCTGCTGTGCGATTGAGATAACTTATCAGCCACGGTGTCCAATTAGGCTACACCATTCGCCATCACACAGAGATTAAGCTACAACATTCGCCATTACATACAGATACAAATTTCAATTTGTGAAGTAGGGAACAAGTTAAAAAAAAACCCAAAACAACAAAAAAACAAAAAAAAACAAATCAGAACAGAGAGGAAGCCCAAGCGAAAAAAAAAACTGTGACTTTCTCTCTTCCTCCGCAGGGGGGCCATGTCACGCCCATCCATCACCGCTCTCGACGTGCCCGACAGTGTGTGCGCGTGACAAATGACCGGCCGCATGATTGAAATCTGACAAAATAACCCTGTGTTTTATAATAATGTCCCCGAGCTGAATTACTGTGGCAGTAAACAGCGATCTATCACGGGGCCGCACTGCGCTTCGAGCCGGCCAGGCCTAATGGCAGATCAGCGTGTTTAGCCTCCTAGTCTTTTCGAGTGACCGTCCAGGTGACAGCGCCGGGGCCCGCCGCTATGACAGTGACAAATATTTGCTCCGACAAGGCAACAAATCACGCGGCAGACAAGTTTTAAAACTCAATATTCACTGGACGTGCATCTGCCCGTATTCTCGTTAAAAGTGTAATATGGCAGTGCCTGCCCTCCCCCGTTCTTTTATTATTACCGTATTGACAGCGACTATAATAAAGTTGTGTTCCTGGTGAAGCCGGGCGGTGTGGTGGTGCAGAGGCGGTGAAGGGGAGTAAAAAAAACAATATCGGAGACGGCGGAGGGGTTCACACTGGATGATGGTAAAATAGTGAGCTGATTGAAAAATGCTACAGTGAGAAAGGGCGAAGGGCCCGTCCGTGATGGATGACTCCTTGCCGTTTCGTTTTTTTTCCTTTGTCCCAGTGCCAACTTGGGAAAGAAGAGAAGGTAGGCGACGGACAGCTGTGAGACTGACAGCCCATTTGAAATTTAAGCTTGAAACAATGTGAGCCGCTACTTTTTTCCACCCACTACTGAAACTACACGTCAGCTGTGCATTACTTTGACAAAGAACATCACGTTTATTTTCATCAGTGACCTTTCCTCTGCCCTCACTGTACAGTTTAGATAGCCTAATCGAAAATCTGCAGCCTGGCATCCAGACAGTGTCGAAAGTAGGCTACTAAACATTAGACCAGCAACAGTGCTGACGGATCAATAGAAGGATAATTTAATTCACACCATATTCCAGCAGTTACACAAATACCTCCCAAAAGGCCTACATTTCAGTTAAAAACCAAGGCATAATGACACAAAGTTATATTAATCTCTAAACCATACACAGATGTTTAAACCTCATACTTTATAAGGACCTTAGTATCAAACTTTACATTTTCACAGGTATTGATCATTTCTGCAAGCGAGGAGGTTATTTTAGCACTGGTTCTTATGCCTCTGGCCCTTGCCCTTAGCAGTTCCTACTGATAATCGTTACTTAATGCCTAATAGAGCTCGCAGGCTTCGCCTGTGTCGACCACATAGGGTTTAATACACTAGCGATACGGCTCACTAAGTGCGCTTAGGGCTCTTTGTTAACATAAGGCCAAATCTGTAATATAGCATGGACAATTAAGTGCACAATTTTTGTATAAATGCAAAATCCCTCACTGTGAATAATTCAATCCCCCCTCTTCAGCTCATTTAATAGAGCCGCCCCAGTCACAGAAAACTAATTTCATTCTGCTCCTTGATTTAATTAGATTTTATGATGTATGGCACTGCTAATTCGGTGGCTCTCTGTGCGTTGTCTGCGCTGTCCCCAGCTCGGAGAGCGGAGCTGTCACGACTCCATTTTTAACCGTATTGAAAAATTCAAGCTTTATTATCGCCCTGCTCACTCATTTTCTCCAATCAGGGCTAAAGTAATGTGCTTCTACCCTCCCTCTGCTGCTCTCTGTGCCCTGCCCCCCCAACCCCTCTTACCCCCCCACCCCCCTTCGCCAGACTCTTTCCCATCAGCAGGGATAGAGATGTGGCAGAGAGGACAACCCACAGCAACAACGAGGAGAGAAAGAAAGGAGAGAGAGAACGACAGAGAGAGAGAGAGAGAGAGGGAGGGAGGGATAGAGATGTGGCAGAGAGGACAACCCACAGCAACAACGAGGAGAGAAAGAAAGGAGAGAGAGAACGAGGGAGGGATAGAGATGTGGCAGAGAGGAGAACCAACAACAAAAACGAGGAGAGCGACAGAGAGATGGAGCAAAGGGAAGAAAGGAGAGAGAGAGAGAGAGAGAGAGAGAGAGAGAGAGAGAGAGAGAGAGAGAGAGAGAGAGAGATGGAGCAAGGGGAAGAGAGGAGAGAGAGAGAGAGACAGAGAGAGATGGAGCAAGGGGAAGAGAGGAGAGAGAAAGAGAGAGGGAGAGATGGAGCAAGGGGAAGAGAGGAGAGAGAAAGAGAGAGGGAGAGATGGAGCAAGGTTAAGAAAGGAGAGTGCGCCCTGACAGGTCAGGGTGAAGAGGGGGTGGCAGGAAGAACAGCACACCAAGTGTGACAGTGAGAGAGGAGAGAGAAAGACAGAGAGAGAAAGAAAGAGAGAGAGAAAGAGAGAGAGAGAGAGAGAGAGAGAGAGAGAGACACTCAGAGGAGAGGAAGGATGGAGACAGATGAGGATACAAGAGAAGAATGTCTCAAATCGACCCAAACAAAAAAGCCAGGGACAGAGAGAAGACAAAAATGAAAAGCTGATGCACAGAGAAAGAGAGGGAGAGAGGGAGAGCGAGAGAGGGAGAGGGAGAGAGGGAGAGGGAGAGAGGGCAGTGGTGCATAAAAGAGAGCTTGATAAAAGGGGGAAAGTCTTAGATAAATAGTGTGGAATTGATAGAAAGAGACATCAGTGCAAGGGGAATGAAAGGAGCGGGAAAGAGAGAGGGCAAGAGAGAGAGACAGCAAGAGACTAAATGGGAGACAGAGACACAAAAAAGAGAGAGAGGGAAGGAGAAAGACAGAGAGAGTGAGAAGGAGAGATGCAAAGACAAAGGGAGAGGAAGACAGAGCGGGGAAGAGAGGGGGAAAGAAATAAGGTAATATTGTGGGGCATATACAGGTATTGTGGGGCAGATATTGTGGGGCAGATAGAGGTATTATGGGGCAGATAGAAGTATTGTGAGGCAGATAGAGGTATTGTGGGGCACATAGAGGTATTGTGGGGCATATAGAGGTATTGTAGGGCATATAGAGGTATTGTGGGGCACATAGAGGTATTGTGGGGCAGATAGAGGTATTGTAGGGCATATAGAGGTATTGTGGGGCACATAGAGGTATTATGGGGCAGATAGAGGTATTGTGGGGCAGATATTGTGGGGCACATAGAGGTATTATGGGGCAGATAGAGGTATTGTGGGGCAGATAGAGGTATTGTGGGGCAGATAGAGGTATTGTGGGGCACATAGAGGTATTATGGGGCACATAGAGGTATTGTGGGGCAGATAGAGGTATTGTGGGGCAGACAGAGGTATTGTGGGGCAGGTAGATATATTGTTGGCATATAGAGGTATTGTGGGGCAGATAGAGGTATTGTGGGGCACATAGAGGTATTATGGGGCATATAGAGGTATTGTGGGGCACATAGAGGTATTGTGCGGCAGGTAGAGATATTGTGGGGCATATAGAGGTATTGCGGGGCAGATAGAGGTATTGTGGGGCAGATAGAAGTATTGTGGGGCAGATATTGTGGGGCATATAGAGGTATTATGGGGCAGACAGAGGTATTGTGGGGCAGATAGAGGTACTGTGGGGCATATAGAGGTATTGTGGGGCAGATAGCAATATAGTGGGGCATATAGAGGTATTGCGGGGCAGATAGAGGCATTGTGGGGCAGATAGAAGTATTGTGGGGCAGATATTGTGGGGCATATAGAGGTATTGTGGGGCAGGGGCACCCATGGTGCTGTGGGTTCTCAGTGGCACTGTATTAGCGACGGGGCTCCTGATTGATGAGTTAAGTTTGGCGTTGCCTGCGGCCATTAGCACGCAGTTCCTCTGGCTGTCAGCGCAGCGAGCACAGGCTGTGCTTAATGCACTGGCCTAATGAGAGCACGCCGCTCTAATATATTTTACCCCATGAAAGGTCACAACAGGAAGCCAAACAGATTGGGGGGAACGTGCCGGGACAGCAGGCCTGTCAGCGGAAGGGGCGGGAGAGGGGAGGGGGGAGGAGGGAGGAGGTAGGAAGGCTGGCAGACAGTCTTTTAAACACACACACACACATGCCCACATACACACACACACTCTCTCTCTCTCTCTTTCTCTCTCTCACACACACAAGAACACATAGGCACGCACACACGCACGCATGCACACACAAGCATACACACACGCATACACACACGCATACACACACACACACACACACACCAGTCCTGCCCATTATCTTGCAAGGGCTTACTGTGATCGTTTCAACCCTATGTGACTTCTGGAGACATTTTTTTTAAACTGCAGGGGCAATTGCTGTAATTTTTTATAATAAAATTTTGATAAATCTCAAATAGTGCAAACATTTTATGACTTTACTCATTTGAGAATATATTGCAACAACAACAGAAAACTGCAGGCCACAATAGCAACTGCAGAAATTCCTTGGATCTGAGTGTACTTCGCGCCCTCCATGGGCTATAACTGCACTAAGTAAGTTTGTAAAAGTGGACTGTCTTAATTCCGAGACAATTCCGCTTCCAACCTGTAGGGCGACTGAAGCTGAAAACTACTCAGTGTTGCTTTAAGACCAAATCTGAAAAGCTACAATCTCCATCTTCAGAAGCTGTACAAGTGAACAATCCTTCCAGCTTTAATTCCACAATTATTATTATTATTGTTATTATTATTATTATTATGATTGACAGTTCCTGCTGGAGCTAAACACAGCATTGTGTGATGTATGCAGGAGTTCAGATGTAATGCAGGTATGTGTAACGTACGTACATATCTATGTAAAAATACATCTGCAAACTCTGCCACTCTATAACTTACTTATCCCCCCACCTCTCTCTTTCACTCGCACACAAACATACAAACACACTCACACACATACACAAGCACAAACATACACACACACAGGTCAGCATCAGGGGGATTCCCGTCAGCTATGCCACGAGTCGCCCCTGCATTATAGCCCCGGAAGCAGATAATCTAACAGTAATCCATTCAAAACTAATCAAACATTTACAGAAGTGCTGCTCTGGAGAGGGCGTCATTCATCATCACTGCACTGTGTTGACTCGCCTCCCTGACCCCCCTCCAGCCCCCCCCAGCTTCCAGCAAGCAGCCCTCCAGCCAAGCTCCAGCCCTGCCCCTGCCCCTCCCCTCCCCTCCCTCCCCTAATATACCTATGCAAATTAAACAGAGGGGACCGTGGGACCCGACACCCCCCCACCCCAAAAATGGTAAACAAACACTCATCCATTACGGCGGGCTGAGGCTGGGAATGGGGCTGTGGGGGTGGGGAGGGGAGGGGTGGGATGGGGTGGGATAGGGGGGTGGGGTGTTGGCAGCGCTCATGGTCGACTTACCCCCTCGGTCTGGTTCCCCCCACCCCACCCCCCCACGCGCCCCCTGTTTCCCACTGTACGTATCAATTATGAATGTGGCAGGCACTGACAGCGGCGTCAAGGTGAATTAGCGGCGCGTGTCAGGCTTTTGTTATAAATCCCGCGCCGACTGCGCCGCTCATTCTGCACACAATGTATGTAGCGTGCTGATGATAGATCAACAGCGTCGCGCGGATTAATAATTCACCTCCCGCGATCCCACCAGGGACGCCGCCCATAGCAGATTTCACCCGTCCGTCTCTCCCTCTCTCTCTCTCTCTTGCTCCTTTTCTTCTTCCTTCTCTCCATCCCCTTCTCCCTTCTTTCACTTGGGACGTACACTCAAGTTTAACTAAGGGAGGTTTTTTTTCCCTTTTTTTCACTTTGGGTTTTTTTGGGGGGGGGGAGAAAAGAAAGGGGGCACCCCCCCCCTTCCTGTAATCCTCCAGTTGGGGGTCATTCAGGGCTTTGGGGCGTTCTCCGTACCCCCCATTACCGAAACCATTTGTATATCACACTGTAATTACACACCCAGGGCCTGCAGGCATGCCGTGACCGATGTCACCTTTTTGGAATATACGATTCAAACACAATATAATTATGGACTGAGCAGTTCCCTGCCCATTAGTTCTCTGATTATTTATGAAACAGAATTCACTTTTATGTTTGGCCATTTTGAGCGCTATTAGAGGAAATCATTAAGTATGAGATTACAATGCAACCGTGGCTAGGCTCCAGCAAGGCTGGGCAACCCTGCCACTTATTCTTCATGCACAGTACGATTTTTTTACTTTTTTTCTTTCTTTCTTTTTTTTTTTTTTTTTTGCTTTTTTCACTTTTTTCACCATACCTGCATGAAGCTGTGCTTTGTGCTAAAAATCTACACTGAAGAAAAAAATACATCTTGCAACAAAAAGAAAAAAAAAGAAAGAACGAAAAAAAATCTCCCCCAACTACAGACGGCACTGCCAGTGCTCGGCTAAGGAAGGCAATCTCTATTACCGCTGGATAAAGTGTACCCTTTTTTATTTGAGATGAAAATGTCAGTAATTTATTTCAGATTGATGACTTCTTCCATTTGTACCCAATAAATGAAAAATAGATGAGGTTCGAGTTCTCTCTTTTAATATTTAAGGCAATATTAAAAGGCCTCTTACATATCATGGAAGTAGTTTTATTTAAAAGGAATAAGACCATCGGGCATTGTTTACTGAGCACCTCATGCATATTTGATGGACTTTTCCGCACTGCTGCGGGGACTCAGCGCCCGTGGAAATCGCTTCTATTTTGCTGAAAGTATAAAACCAGTTAAGAGGAGGTGAAATTGCATTGCTTTATTCCCATGTTACTTGATAGGTAATGTTTTTAACTGTGTTTGTGTGTGTGTGTGTGTGTATGCGTATGTGTGTGTGTGTCTGTGTGTGTGTGTGTGTGTGTGTTATGCTTCCATACTGTATGCATGCAAAAACTTGAGCCATGAACACATACATAGCTCCAAGAGTTTCACAGAAGATTATGTGATGTGTGTGTTGTGTGTACAGCCGCATTCTGCACAGAAATCTGGGGTGCGACAGGGCAAAGTGGTTAGGTGGCACAAAGGCCTGCGCCGAACCCCCTTCCCACACACACACACACACACACACACACACACACACACACACACACAAAGCGTTTAGGTGGCACAAAGGCCTACGATGTTGAGCGGAAGTAGGCCAGCGAGAGGAAACCAAGAGAAACTACGGAAAAGCCAAAGGCAAGAGTTCGAACCGAATGTGATACGGCGCTCTCACAAGCCGGCTTGTGTGAACGGGTCATGAAACACTATCAGCAGCAAGGTGGGTACATTAAAAGGACCTGGAAAACATTTAAGACATGGCAAAAAGCTCTCAGTCAAAAGATGGGCGCTTCGACGTGTTAGGTCTCTTTGAGGGGTATTGTGTACTTATTTAAATGCATACAGAAAGAGTGTTTGTGTTCCGTCAGGGACACTTACGCCTGCAGGTCAAACGCAGAAAGCGGATAGGGTGGATGAGGACTTTGTTGCCAGAGTGCAGAAAGAAAAGGACGAGGGCCACTTCTGTCACCTGTTAGGTAACGTCTGTGGCATGAGGAAAAACACATGGGCCATACCTTACATGACGAGCCCAGCGTATCAGTTACACCGCCACGCCACCTGATCTTTTGCCATGTTTAAAAGCCACTTGCTAAACAACCTCAACCATCACCGATGGAAAAGGAATGCATGTAAATAAACAAATCAAGTAAATGTTACATGTTTAAAAAAAAAAAAAAAAAAAACACTCAAATAACTGTCTGTTTCTAACTATCACACAACTGCACAAACTGTATTTCTGTTTTAAAACACACACAGACACAGTCACACACACACACACACACACACACACGCGCACACACACACACACACACACAAGTGGCGATATCTCTGCAGGAGAAACACATGGCATCGGCTCTGACTGCATCTCCATGATCAATGCCTTTGGATTGTGACACCCATGTCCACCGCAGCTGAACAGCCCTCTACCATGTAGTGCTGGTTAACAGTTCTGTTCAAACCAAGTGGCACGTACCAGTCTGAGGCCAGCTCCCGCAGCTGAACAAGTTAAACAAACACCCCCCCCCCCTCCATGATGTGGCCCATCAGCATACTGCAGGGATGATGTGAGAGATAGGCTTCTCTGCACTCTCGCCACTCACTCCATCGCCGCAGACTTCAGCCTGGCAAGTGCGATCGACAGCTTTATGCTTATTGCTTCCTGCCCTTCATCCTCTCCTGAACACCCCCCGTCCACCCCCACCTTCCCACCACCTCCTCTGCCGCCATGTTCTTTTGATTGATCTAAATTGGCCCGCGTTAAGTACGTGAGAGTAACGCGATCCTATGCAGACGCAGCGAATACTCGTGCTTCATCAAACTCTCCACGCGGCCGCTCTTCAGCTGGATTGCTGTAATTATGGCCGGCCGAGGAAAAACAAGTGGCCCAAACACAGCTGCCAGCCGGCCCACAAAAAGACACAGTGGCACACAGGGCCTGGATTAATCGTTTGCAAACACAGGCTACATTCGTGATGGCAGGGCCGGGGCGGGCAGGACCCAATGTGCTGGTGGCATGGACAGGGGGCAGTTAAGGGACTTTCAGAGGAGAGTTCACTGCAAATGTCTTAGTACCAGAGTGTTTGTTGGATAAAGCCTGTGCCAAACGAAGTACCAAAGACGGTCTCTTCCCTCCCGGTAGAGGAGAGGAGTGGGTTATGCGCCAGAGTTATACAAGCCACGAGATGCGTGGAGGACAATCACAAGTGAGAGGAAAGAGCCATCACACATTGCGGTTGGAACAGAAAAGTAGTGATGAGAGCTTTATAAAAATGACTGTGGATAGAGTTTTAAAAGACAGAGCCAGAAAAACAACACTACAACAGGTTAAGTAGTTTCCTCCGACAACAAGGTAGTTACAGTATTCCGAAGAGTTCAGGATTGTGGGTAATATCTGGGTGCCTCAGTCTTTGCACCTACGTGATGGTAGTGGTGGTGGGGAAGGGAGATGTTTTTAATCATTGGAGGGCCTACTGTAAAACCTTGTTTGGGAACCATGGACCTAAGCTGAGTTAAACGACAATTTCCTTTAGGACTTGTTTCAAGGTCATTTTTGTCCAAGTTTAAAACTGTCAGCTTGTCATGGCTTTGGTTATTGATTAATGTATGTATGTATGTATGTATGTACTAATTTTCACATATTAGTAGGCCTAAATGCATTTTGAATAGGAATACCCCTTTGACCAATGAACATTGAAGGCTTCCTAGCCTTTAAACAGAATGTACAGCTCACTATAAACGTAAAAATGAATATCCTACAACATCCTGGACCTCATCCCCATTCCCTTCTCCTCTTCCTGGGATGTGTAACTGCAGAGGATTGAGGTGGACTCAAGAATGTTTGGCCTTGTGTTGCCTTAGATTCCTGTGTAACTACGGCAACGGGAGCTCCACGTGGGCACAACTGGGGTCAGCACACCTCTGCTGCTGTAAATGTAATGGGCCAGAAAGTGGATGATTTGCCAATATTCATAAGTGCCTCCACAAGGAAAATGGCACAAATTGAAAAATTGGCGGAGAACATTTTGTCATTTCCCAGGCTGCGCTGTTCAGTCAGTTTTTTTTTCCTTATCCCCCCAAAAACAGGACGAATTTTAACAGCCAAATTTAATTTAGGCCTTCACTGCCTGGTAATTTTGCCTTCTGCCTTGTAAAATCCCAATGTCAGTCCTGTGCCCCCATTCTTCTTTGCCTGTTACTTTAAAGCTTTACATTAAAGCTAATTCACAATTTAAGTGACTGCGCAAGTCAACAAATACTGTCAACAAAATACTGACCACAGTTGCATACTTACTCTCATAAGGTTGCTTGATGGTTATGGTTTAGGCCTAAGTCCTGATGCTGAGGTGAATCTGCTGTTTTCGGTTGGATAACTTAACTGTCAAAACCAAACACAATGACAAGCAAATATTAGTTATAGAGACCTAGGTGTTAGCACTGGTGTTGTTGATATTTGCCCAATACACATTAAAACGGGTTTGGTCAACAGAGGTGTTTGTTGAACATGTCACTACCCTAACAATGGTAGAATGTATCCGGATTTGGAATTCACCTGTTACAGCTGTTGCAAGTTGCTCAGTCCAGACGCTAGTCATTCCTCGTTTTCCTGTGTATGGATAGCAACAAAACTCAGTAACCTATGGACGACATCTACGGAACAACCAAGCATACAAAAAGAGAACCTCCTGCACATTGCATTGAACACTGTCAACGTTTTCGATCATTTTAGGGGTACTTATTATTTCAGCAAGTTGTGTCTAAGCTAGCTATTCGGTTGGCAATAATATGCTACTTAACTAAAGCAGAAACAGCTTGTCTCTGCCCATCCACACAAGGACGACAGCCACCAGCCTCACATGGGACGCCAGGTAAATAGCTATACAAAGTAGGCCTGGCTTGTTACTGAGAGAGAGAGAATATTACAAGTCTGTATTTAAACTGCTAACGTAGGCTATTCAGCTTGGTTCAGCTACGGTGTAACGAAGCTGCGCAGTAGGCCATTGGTGAATATTGCGGTGACGATATGACTAATAAGTGAACAAATCCTTCAATATGCAGCACAGTGTCCGATAGAGACCCCACATAGTGATTAGTCGGTGCTATGGGATTAGGGCTTCTAGGCCTGGAGTACTCCATCTGATTGGCCTAATAGTTTGTTTTTTCGTATGCACAATTACAAAGCATAGCTTATGAGACAGATTTTTGTCATGTTTTGGATATGTGTATTGTGCATATTAATATTGTGATATTACAATACTTCTGGTACATGGTGCAGCCCTACAAGCTCTCAGACCTGTGTATGTGTATCAGTGGAGACAGAAGCCAGACCTTTATATTAAGGTGAACAGTTAAACCACAAAGCTAGTATTCGCAAGCTCAAAGTTTATCAGGCTGCGAAAACTAAATATGGTAGATTTTGTTTTCAACTTTGTAAGTTTTGTGACAAATGCTTTTTGCTGCGTGGAGCAGAAATGATGCATGTCCCAGGTATCAGACACTGTAGTGGTGAATGTGTCCACACACATGCGCTTGAGTGAGTGTCTGTTGTTGTGTGTTCGTTGTCTGTGTGCATGTATGGTGTGTGTGTGTGTGTCTGTGTGTAAGTGTGCTTGCGTTAGTGGCGTTGTGTTTGTTGTCTGCGTGCATGTAGGTTGCTGTGTCTGTGTTTCTGTTTGTAAGTGTGCCTGCGTGTGTGTTGTCGTGTGTTCGTTGTGTGTGTGTATGTACAGTGTGTGTGTGTGTGTGTGTTAGTTTATCACTGGTGCAGGTTGGCAGGCTCAATCAGGGCAGCTGGTAGTGAGGGGCAGGCCTCACTGCAGCTGAAATAAATTACATACAAGTACCACTGAACAATAACAAAAAAGTGTGGGCCATCCATTTCGCCACCATTTACAAGAAATCAATATCAATACTTAATGCTACGGGGGTGAAAAATGACCCAGATGCAGGGGTGGGGGTGGTGGGGGGGATAATAAGAGAATGAATGAAGGACCTTGGAGTGCCTCAGCCCCTCTGGGTGATGGCGGGAAGGGGGGCGGGGGCGGTGGGGGACAAAATATGAAGGTAAGCGGTGGAGAAGGTGTTTTTCTTTTAAGCTTTTGTTTTGTGAGGCTACTTTGGTGTGAACTGTGGCAGAGGTGGCTTTATTCAACATGGTGTTGTTTGTCTGACTTTGGGAGGGGGACTAGGGGCTTGTGTGTGTGTGTGTGTGTGTGTGTGTGTATGTGCGTACGGATGTTTGTGTGTGTGGGGTGTACTTATAGAAGAACACAAATAGTTGGCTGTTTTGGCAGAATGCAATATATTGTCTTTTACTCCACTTTGGAACTCCACCAAGGTTTTAGGAGTTTGTGGTAGATTTTAGTCTGTTTCGTAAGCCTGTGTTTTTTAACAACAGCAAGCTCAGATTTTGTTCCAAGAATCTGTAGAGACCAGTCTCGATCAATGCTCCTACATGTTCTCGTGCCACTTTCGCCTCTGATCGTTTCATCTTTCATCTCTCTCATTTCTCCGGTATGTGTTATTTTTCCTCTTCTCTGACCTTTATAAATGTGGTTGTAAGTTTGGACTGCGGCTATTCTACTTTGTTGAGCTGTTTGTCATTTTGGGCCTAGAAGTGTTATACTATGAGAACTGTGTCAGAACTGTGAGTTTTGCCTCCATACATTTTAACTTCAACCCAGATTTATCTTTCAAGCAAAACTGGCCTGTTGTAGTTTTTTTCTATGCTCTGTATGGATTCTTTGTTGTGGTGTTCGTCTGGCCTTCTGTAGATTATTTTCTGTAGTTTAGTTTTGCTCATTATCATTGTACTCTGTATTCAGGATGGGTTTTTTGTTGCGATGTTTGTATGTAATGTTGCTGCTAGGTGATGTACGACACGTACAGTCCGAAGATGCACGAGGGGGATTTCTCATGCGAAAGGTATGTACGAAAATTACCATGCAGAGACAACAGATCAGTGGGTGAGGTTAACCTCAGGCAGGTGAACGGTGTGCTGTGTGTGTTCCACACTCCTCACTTTTAGCACTGACAATATTGAACAGTAGGTGGCACTGTAGCCAAGTTCTCCAAGGATCTCTGTTCTGCTCAGTTCTCATACGTCTGCTAATTGTTACAGGAGCCTTGTAGTTTTTATTTTCAAGTCATTATTATGCTATGAATTACGATTGTATTTTTAGCTGGGCAATTTATAGATATTGATAAAGAAAAATAATTGCATTGGGGAGAAACAAGAAACCTTTAGCGGGTGTTTGTGCAGACAGCCGGTGCTGGAGCCAAGCCTGCTTATTTTTACTTTAAAGACCAACCTGAGTCGAATTACTGACTTATTCTTCGAGGCAGAAACAGTCTAGCTCTGATGCACACGGTGAAAAGAAAAAAAAGAGCATTTTTTGTTTTCCTCTGCCTGCCTTTGTGTACCAGTTACTCGGGTTTCAGGCCTTCAAAAGCGGAGCAAATGCATGTTCGATTATGACGGGCCCAGCTTCAAGTAATCTAAAGGTGAAAAACAGCAATTAGTCTTTAGAGGATACAGTAGTTATGCATTGTTGGCGGTTGGTGTCATGTTCGGGGGAGGAAGTTTTGTCGCCCCCTGAGGTAAGTCCCTTGGAGGGTTGCTGAAGTGTTCGTCAGACTCAATGGAACAAAGATGCCAGATATTCTTACTGACGCGCAGAGCTTGTATCGCCCTTTCTGTGGGCTACAAGCCACGGCAACTGCTGTGATAGGGACTTGGCAGCCATTCAAAATAAGGGGAGTCTTTGAACCTGCTTGGCCCAGTTGTATTATATTTTACACCTGGGGTCTAGCAAAGCACCCATATTAGCAGCACAATGCTGCTGACTTGGAGGGGTTCGAGGGTATTATGTGTACAGCAGAGTCTGGCGAAGAAAGGTCAGTGTGATTAGGAATGAAGCGGGGCGACCCCACTGTGTGTCAGCATGGCCTGCTGCATGACAAGCGCATTGTAGCGCGGGCCATCTCACCAAGAGGCACCGAGAGAAAGAAAGAGAGGGAGAGAGAGAGGGAGGGAGGGAGAAAAAGGGGGCAGAAGGGGGAAAAGAGGGAAAGAAAGAGAGAGACTTCAGCTGTTTCTATTCATGCTTTGTGCCCGAGCCAGGTAGTCTTGCACACAGTCTGTTCACCTGGGTTCAAAAGCCCCCATTCAGAAAACAACCACCACCGTGCATACAAATCTAATTGGCTCAATTACGGCAAGAGCTTATTGAATCAGTTAACTGGAGATCCTTCTCAAGCATACGGCTTCCTTCAAAGACTTGGGAGGGTCGAAGGAGCGAAAATACCCCCAGAGATGAGGTTACCACCTGCGCCACCAAAAGCAAATCCCCTCCGCATCGGGGACAGGGCTGAACTCACACACGGGCGCAGATAACATCCACTTCCAGCCGACAGGTAAGTGATATAAGAGGGCGATATAATGGCGGTGTGAGGTTTACTCTGCCGGTGCCTGGAGGGCGCATGAGGTCACCCTGGAACCCGAGCAGTGAGATCTGGGGAGGGGCTCTCCCCGCGCTAAGACCCGACACATGCAACAAATCACCCCGAACTATGGGCAGATGAATGCACGTGACATGCCACAGTGACAGGCTGAGCTAGAGCCGAGACAAAGGGGACGGGACAGAGCCGCTCGCTTCGGAGGGGACCGGGAGCAGAGAGAGTGTAACTTTAGAGATCTGTCGTGACCTTTAACCTCTGTCGTCAGGTGACGGGGAAAATCATAAAGAGACTGCCGCCATCTTCTAAAGATTAACAATAAATTGTAATTATCATGCAGATATAAAGTCTATGAAAGGTATGTATGTAAATATAATAATAAATTATATATGAAGTGTAGTATAGGTGTATCAACAGGTAATGTAAACCTAACAATGCAATACAAAGTTTAAAGGAGTCAGATAATTGTCAAGAAGTATGGACAGTGTAAACCTGAAGATATTATCAGCCAAGAATTAACAAGGCCTATATGGCATGTCCATAAATATATATATTTTTTGCACCAAATAAAACACCACAGTCCAGAATAATATTATTTGGTACAAAATTGTAATATATGTTATTAGGTAAAAAATAAAACAAAATTATACAAAAATACATTTTGTAATATAATATTTAATTGAACTTTAATGTAAAAAATCATGTAAATCTTTTATTTGTTTATTCTCTGTTGACAATATATTAACAGTTCATCACACTATTTGAAATAACACAGAAGCACTTGGTGTTTTAACACAGGTAAAGTTCTAAATGACCTATTACCCTCTAGTGCAGTCTCTACAAAACTCTTTCCTTAACAGATGACTTATTAGGAATTAGAGTGCTGCTTTTCTCTAGCCTGGGCCATTTAATTTCAGTGTGGGGTGCCAAGAGCTGTTCAAAACACAGACACACACCCCTGTTTTACGAGCCCCCTTCTTCTCTTCTCTGCCTTTCTTCCTCTCTGGCACCAGCCTCAAAACCATTGCTGCTTTTTTCCTTCTTTTTTTCTTTTTTTTTTCGTAGATCACTCCCATTATCAGGGGCATGCTTGTGGCTAATTACTCTGTCTCTCTGTTCTGGCAGACTCGTTTAGGTAAGCAACGCCCACTCGTTTGCAAAGCGCTCGTTAACTGAATGCGCTTAATTATATAAGAAGATAATTGCATGTAAATGCCACGACTAAAAGCTGCCTTGCCGGTGCTAATACGGGTGCTGGTGGAGATGTCGGCTTTGTTTGTTTTAGAGTGAGATGATTAATTGACTGCTGATGCAGTAAATATGCTGGATTCTCTCTCCATCCAAGGTGGCGGGAGCCCAAATTGGATATAGACATTCATGCTTGTGTGCATCCCCCCCCCCCCTTCTCCATCCCGTCACAACACACAAACACACAGCTCCCATTGTGCCCAGATCCTAATTGATGACAGACATCCTATTAGAAAATTCTGGCCAGCATCAGTGCTAATATTTTTGGCCAGCTGTACGAGGAGAAAAAAAAGTGCTATCTCCTTTACCGCCTCCAGATACACCCCAAATCCTCAGCCTGTCCGCGCCAGCCTGCAGTAAACACAGTATTGCTCGCTTGCTCCGTTTAATTTATTTATTCCATAAAGTCTTAATTGTGCGTAATGAAAATTATGAAGCGGCCCTGTTAAACAGACGTAAGGACTTTCCCACAGCCTCCGTGTTGGGTTCCTCCTCCACCTCCGCCTCATCTGTCAGGGAGTAAATTAAAGAGGACCCATATTCATTCACTAAAGCTCTATTATCCCCTCTTAATCGAGGGCATTGTAAATCCCATTCTCATTCAGCTACTGTCACAGGAAGCATTATTTAGTGTGTTTTAAGAGGCAGGAGTCAAGGGGAAGAGGCAGTCTGGGGTCAGCGCAGTAGGGGTCCTTAGGGGACGTCCCCTTTGGTCCCAGTGACATGCATCGTCCATTATGGGGTAACAAGGGACGGAGGGGGGCGGCTGTGTGGGGGTGGCCGAGGGGGCAGACAGGGGGTGGTGCGGTGTGGTGCGGAGGATGGTGCACAGGGCCATCGCGCAGGGCAACAGACGGCCGGGGGGCTCCCCCGAGACCGTCAGACCTTGGGGCTGTTCCAGTGTTCGAGGTCAAATCTCTGCCGGTGAGGCCCCAGAAGAGGCCCCAGAAGAGTCTCCAGGCTCCCAGACCGCAGCAGCAAGCGGGGCCAGATACCCCAGATGCTCTCGGCTCGATACCGGGGGGGGGGGGGCACTGCCGGGCCCACTGCGTCTCCCCCTTAGGACTCCCAAGAGGGTCCTCTGCTGCCCCCACGAGGGGGGCGCGCTGTGTTAAAACGTGATACGTTATTTACGAACAAAATATTTGGAAATGGAGTCTGAGCCATGCGGCCATTATATGCCAGGGCCGATTTAGTCCCCGCTGCCCGGCGTCTTCGGGAGGGAAACGTGACACGGCGAGGGTCGGGGGGCGAGGCGGCCGGACGAGATCACAGAGGTGGGGGGGTGGGGGGTTTGGGCAGCAGGCAGTGGAGTGGGTAGGGGTGGGGGGGCGCGGGGGGGTGTGGGTAGGGTTGGGGGGGCGTGGGGGGGCGCGGGGGGGGTGTGGGTAGGGTTGGAGTGCTGCGGATGGATGTCAGAGGAGGTTCGCCACAGACGCCTTCTCCCCACCACGTCTGTCTCAGCCTGTCTTTGTGTGTGTGTGTGTGTGTGTCTGTGCGTGTGTGTGGATAGGCTTTCTGTAGTCACACTTCTCACCCAGAATGAAACCTTTTTCCGTGATCTTCGTAAAACATCTTGCCTCACACCTAATGGTCGTCGGATTGAATTTTGCTTCTCAGTAATTTTCTATAATGCGAAACACCAAGTTGGTTCAGATGCTTCAGATAACTCTTTCAGTGTGACTGGACTGTCCGTTCTGAGTCTAGATTTCTAAATTAGTTATTTATAACGTCAATAAGAGGGCTATCTTTTAGAATGCGTTCCTGTGATCTTCTTAATCACTTTAGAGGGTATCTTGTTCACGCTTGTCTTGTGTGTGGTCTAGGGTGTCACTTAATGAAAATCTCACTCATTGACTATGTCTGCAGATTCATTCATTGATTCGCTCAATCTCTCTCTCTCTCCCTCTCGTTTCTCCCTCTCTTTTCTCTCTCTCTCTCTGTCTCCTCACTCTCACGCACATGCTCTCACTCCTATATGTTAGCGTTCATACCTCTCTTCAAGTTCTGAAGTGGAGACGTATTACGCATTCTGTTGATCAATCAAAGTGCATTTATTTTCTGGGCTTGTTTTTCACTCTTGTTTTAGCCCGGGCAGGATGTGGATGTGGGGTTGAGAAATTCCTGGAAAAAACGTGGCGGCGCTGGCTGGAGCAGGGGCTCTTTGAGATGACAAATCGACATTTCGATTAGATGGTCTTTATGCGCGGCCACTCAGGAAACAAATACGCCCCAAGAAACCAAATATTGTAGGGCAGAAGTGGACAGAAAAACCATGTATTGATTTTTTTTTCTTTTCTCTCTCTCTCTCTCTCTCTCTCTCTCTCTCTCTCTCTCTCTCTCGCCACTCTTTTTATTTCGCCCCCTCTTAACAGCCCTGCGGCAGAGGCCCAGCACATGAAGCTCGTCTCATCAGAGCCAGCAGAAAGAGCAGGAACTGATTCATCATCTTTTTTTCTCCTAAAGTATTTCAAAATGTCACATTTACATGAAGAGCTCACCAGCAGAGCCTATGAAACATCACTATTTGAGGTATCATCACAGATACCACGAAAAGAAATGAAACACCTCTCTCTGCTCTGTAAACAGTTCAACACCTGGTGATCCATCATGAGAAACAGCAAAAAAAACACACACACACACAGACAGTGACTAAAAACCTCTGCCGACTCGCGGTCAGCGTCACCGCGCCGTGCCAGGGTGGCGTGTTTTGCGTCGGCTTTCATCGTGGCAGGAGTGCGGAGCGTCTCGGCCGGCGAAGAGGTCTCTGTCAGGCTCCGCCGGCAGAGAGGCTCATTTGCAGCACTTAATTATGCGGCTTGTTCCCCGTGTTCATTCTGCAG
The DNA here is from genome assembly GCA_027475355.1 of Coilia nasus. Taxonomy (NCBI): domain Eukaryota; kingdom Metazoa; phylum Chordata; class Actinopteri; order Clupeiformes; family Engraulidae; genus Coilia; species Coilia nasus. The sequence continues at coordinate 31,659,685 of CM050204.1, forward strand.
ATACATGGCCCATGAGGCGATAAGTAGCAGCTGCCAGAGAGTACTGTGGGGGAGGGGGTGTGTGTGTATTTGTGTGTGTGTGTGTGTGTGTGTGTGTGAGGTGGGGGTGCTCGTGTGCTGCAGGGATACCCGATATCTCCCCAGGCACGATTTCCAGCCTCTGAAAATGAGCTGCATCTTTGATTCACTCCCTGTAAACAGGCAGAGACAAGAGGGACAGGCCTTTTTTTTCCTTTTTTCTTTTTTTTTCCCTGCGCACGTCTGATCTTCCAGGCCGACCTGTCACCCTGGCATCTGTTTCTAATCAAATCACTGCCACTCAGCGGCGAGTCAGCAGATCCCCCCCAGCACGCTCGCTCATCTGCCAAGCTCTGCGCTCGCCCCCGGGTCGTGCCGTGACAGCTCGGTGTAAATATGTGTGTTCAATCCATGTCGAGGTGTCAGCGCACATTCGCCGCCTGTTTGGAGTCGCAACTTGCGCACAGCGCAAAGTACAAAACATATTGCGTACTGTCTTACCCAGCTGTTGCAAATGTCAAGACAAATCATACCCAAATCATTTTGGGTATGTCTTAAAAATATGTATTGCGCACCCATAATGCAGTATGTTTTTATTGCTTTGTAACGATGGGCGATGGAAGGGCAACAATAAATAGCTGGACTTGTATATTCTAGTCGTGTGGAGATTGGGTGATTGTTGTATAAAATCAAAAGTGTGGCTCTCATCTAGATGTGACCGAGGCCTGTGGTGCTGCCATTGTGCACTTGAATTCATTGACGGAAATGAGACTGCTTCTTTTCTTTTTTTCTGCTTCTGTCATTTTCTTTTCTTTTTTTTCGCCCCATTGTGTGCTCCGGCCTGGTGCGGACCCGGGAATCTCCTCTCTTCCCCTCTTCCCCTCTTCCTCTCTTCCCCTCTTCCCCTCTTCCCCTCTTCCGTTGATGTATTGCAGCTGACAAACGGGGCCCAGGGCTGTGTAGCCCAGCTGCGAATGTTTGTGATCACATTATACAGCCATGGAGGACAGATAAGGCTGCAGTGGGGAGATGGGCGAGCTGATAGAGAGGACCTATGGCATCGCCATCATGGGGGGGGGGGGGTAGCAGACTGGGGGTGAGGGGAACAGGGATGGGGATGAGGTCTTCGTGAAAGACTTTGGTCATATGATGTGGTAGAGCGGACCTGTACCACCACCATCAATGGGGGGTGGGGAGAGAGATGGGGGCGGGGGAATGTGGTGGATAGGGTGGGGGGTTCCTGTCCTTAGTGGAAGACTGTGGTCATATGATGTGGTAGAGCGGACCTGTGGCACCTCCATCATGGGGTGGTGGGGAGTCGGGGTGGGGGTAGGGTGGG
>CM050204.1:31666041-31683541 GCA_027475355.1 Coilia nasus
CTTTTCTACAGAGGAAGGAATGTCTCATTTTTCAGCCTTGTTTTGTGAAGGCATTAAACACTGTGGCGTGCTGGTCAGTGTGTGAAATGGAGCAGTTTGTGCACCCAGAAAATACTTCTTGAATCTTATGAAGTTTTTATGGAAGTGGAGTTGAAAGGCTTTTCTGCCAACCGGCGTATTTATAATGGGAAAATTGTTCAAAATAGGCAAAGAAAACACACAGAATTTTAGTTTTTTATGTTACAGACCGACTGAACCACCTGTGTGCTCGCTTGGAGGGGAAAAGTGCAAGTGGCCACAAGGTGTGAGTGCCCACGACAGCGTGTTATTGTGGAGCTCGCTTAGAAAAGATGTTTTTCTTTCATTTTTCAAGTTTTGAGTTTAGAGGTCCATCACCGAGGCACATCATGCTGTACCTGTGCCTGGAAAATAACACTTGTATACACACACACACACACACACACACACACACACACACACACACACACACACACACATATATATATATATATATATATGCTAAAACTGTCAACAGTATATGCTTTTATGCTTGGACAGGCACACATTTGTGTTTCAATGAAACCACTTTCCTTAACACACACAGAGTAGGCCTAATTGGCTCAACATTGTTTAATTGGGCCCATATTGATTTGTGTGGGTCCATGTCTGCTGCGTTGGTAAATGGTTAAAATGCGCACCATTGTTTTGGCTAGTTTGGGCCCCATTCTGACGAGGTGGTCTCCTCTTCCTCTGGGAGAAACTGAAGATCTTAATAATATAATTATATGGTGGATTAGTGGGGAGCCCACTGGAGAGCTCCAGGGGGGAATATACAACTTTGGTCCCCTCACTTGGACAGACACCCGTCCCCCTCCCCTTCTCTTTGGTCCCCTCACTTGGACAGACACCCGTCCCCCTCCCCTTCTCTCCCCCTCCCCCCACCACCACCACCACCACATAAGGACACATGGATAAATGCAGACACCCGTCTTACTCCCCTTCTCTCAACCACCCCCCACCCACACACACACACACACCCTCATGCACCACCACCACCACCACCACCACCACATAAGCACACACAGATGAATGCAGACGCCCGTCTTACTCCCCTTCTCTCCCCCTGCCCCCCCCCCCCCCCCCACACACACACACCCTCATGCACCACCACCACCACCACCACCACCACCACCACCACCACATAAGCACACACTGATGAATGCAGACACCCTCTTCCACAGCAGACCCACCGAATCCTGCATTCACCATGTAGCACCCACCCCACCCCTCCTCACCTCAACCCCCACCCCCAGTACCCCATCCCATCTCTGGCCTCTCCCCCTGCCCCCCACACACACCCACCCCTCCTCACCCCCACCCCCACCCCCAGTACCCCATCTCTGGCCTCTCCCCCTGCCCCCCACACACACACACCCCCACCCCCACCCCCAGTACCCCATCCCATCTCTGGCCTCTCCCCCTGCCCCCCACAGACACACACCCCTCCTCACCTCAACCCCCACCCCCAGTACCCCATCCCATCTCTGGCCTCGCCTGCTGGGCTGTTGGTGTGTTTTTGTTTGTAATGCTGTGTGTGTTTCTGTTGTTTCAGTTTTAATTAGTCTGGACGGCACAATGGGCACCCTGGCTGGGGTGTGTGTGTGTGTGTGTGTGTCTGAAGTGTGGGGGGGCAGCGGCCCTTTAAACGTCCATTTGTTTCAGGCAGTGGGCGCGGTGTGCGACTGCAGCAGAATAAAAGGGAAATCAATAGGGTTTCATTAGAGCAGCAGGCAGTCTTTTGGCTGGCCACAGCTTAATTACAGCCTCAGTGGCGTTTGCTTTAATTGGGGGGGAATATTTGCTTTAATTGGGGGGAAATAAAAGAGTGAAGTGGAGGGAATGAATGCATTAGCATTAGCATACCTATCCGCGCCACGGCTAGTCTGAGGCCGCAGCCTCAGCTCTCCTTCTTTAATCTCCCTCTTCTGTCTCTCTCTCTCTCTCTCTCTCTCTCTCTCTCTCTCTCACTTTCACTCTCTGTTACTTCTGTCTCTTTCTCACTGTGCCTGTCTTTCTACTTCTCTCTCTCACACACTCATGCTCTCTCACACACTCTCTCTCTCTCTCTGGCTGTACCACTCTAACTAATTCTTTCTAGCTTTCTTATGTCTGTCTTTATTTCTCACTATCTCCTGCACCATCTCTCACTCCCTTAGTCTTTATGATTCTTTATGAGAGAGAGAGAGAGAGAGAGACAGAAAAGTGAGAGAGACAGAAAAGAGAGACGGAAAAGAGAGAGGTTTAAAGGTGGAGAGCTGAGGACAGACACATACATCAGACATTTTGACATAATTAGAGCAATAATAAATATCTATTCTGCTAAAATGCTGTTCTGATTTCACCAAATCCAAAGTGTTCACTTATTTACTAAATAGTGTACTCTAACATATAGTGAAAGAGCACTTATTTACTAAATAGTGTACTCTAACATATAGTGAATGAGCACTTACTTACTAAATAGTGTACTCTAACATATAGTGAATGAGCCAGTGTAACTCATCACTACATAGTAATGATGATATAGTAAGCAAGTGAACATTTTGGACAGAGCCCTGCATTGTTCAGCATAGGTTTAGTCCAAAACCCACATCTGTAGGTTTGCCCCAAAAGCCCTGTACCACCTCTGCCCCCACACACTAGCCCCACCCCCCTACCTTCAACCCTACCCATCCTCCAACCCTATTGGCCCTCTCCTCTGTCACAGACGGCTCCTCTGTGCGTGGTGCACAAGTGTGGTGACATCCCTGCTGGTGACACTGACAAACGGCCGGAAGGAAGCAAGGAGATTTCTGCTCTCATCTCGTCTCGTCTCGTCTCAGCTTGAGCCACGCGCCGGAGACAGACAGACACTTTGAGCTGCGGGCGCTTCACGGGCGGTTAATAACGGTTTGAGAGGGAGCGCCGCGGGTTAATCACACAAGTCAGTCTTAATGAAGGCGTACACTCAGCCCTGCCACCGCGGTAGCGCCGGTCGCCCGTAAGCAAAGCGGCGCGGATCAAGTGCTGTCATCCTCCTCCTGTCACATCGGGCACAGAGACAGGAAGAGCGGGCTGGGGGGTGGGGTGGGGTGATGGGGAAGATTCTTGTGTGACAGACACAGGCAATTCTCCTGGTAATTTGCGCTTGTGCTCTGGCACACACACAGCACTCATTGTAGTTTCCTGATACTGTCTAGCCGTGGAAATTGCTCTTCATCCAAACATATCATGATTAACTGGCTGAACGCTTTGAGCCTTGTTGAAACACGGGCCTGGTGTGTGTACGCGAGTATCAACATCGCGACTCCCCCGTGATTAAGGAGTGCACACAAACACGAGACTCTGATCGGGTCAAGATGTTTACATGCGCTGCGCAGTGCAGGTGGAGTGCATGTAAACAAAAAAGTTTATCCGTGTTGATGCTGATTTGTTCTGAGTGAGATGAGGTAGCTAGAAGGGCTTGATGCACTACCATGGATTGATAAAACAGCAACATCAGCTGGTGCGTATGTGTAACGAAAGTCTGTCTGCGCAGTCCAGACCCAGTCTCGAACCCATGGCCTCACAGCAACTCCACGTGAGCTAAATAGCCAGGCTACTAGCTTAGTCGGTAGCATATGTATCTTTTTTTTGTTTTTTTTGAGGTGTCGGAAGGGAGGGTTACTAACGTTCTACACCGAGCTGTGCTAGCTGGCATCCGTTACAGATACCATACTGAGCTTGTTTTCTGTGATGTACCTGTGATAATGTGTATGCACCTGATGAGTGACCTTCAGGTATGCATACACTATTAGCAACATGCATTTATCATTCATATGGCATAGCTTTCTTTTCGGAGGTATTTAAGATCACATTTGCACAATTGCATATTAGCGGCACAAGGCACTGTAGCATATTGGGATTACAAGTCACAAGTTGTTCCATATGTAGTGGGAGGTGGGAACTGGAGCTGAGGATGGCATAACAACATATTACATGTAAATTATTCATTCATTAATACCTGTCTTAAGACAGCAGGAGGAGAGTAGTGTTTTTTAATGATTTATTACATTTCACACAAATGTACATACATGCTTAACAAACTTTAAAAACAACCACTGATACTTGTATTGTAAACTTTCTGCTGGAAGGACATCTATGAGAATGACCTCCAAGTGTAGTAAATGTACCATATATCCCACTTACCCTCTTCTGTCGCTTTGATGTATGTTCACATGTGCACATGACCCAATCATCCGTGGTGCATTTTTATACTTTTCTCAGCCCCGAAACAGAATGCAGTCCCATTAGACCATCCTTTCTGCCAGCATGTTTTTTTCCTCTGTGCTAAATATCTCTTTTAAATAAATCTTAATTCAGGTGTAATTTTTGACGCTGACATAAAATGTGGCCCGACAGTTAAAGCTGTTAGTGCTGCTATGGAAACATAACATTTTAGTGCAAGAGTTAGTAAAATGACCTACACCAGGAGGGATGCTTGCACAATACCACTGCTAATGAAATGGTGTGCTTACGGGTTCAACTTCCAGGCAACACGCACACACACACAAACACATACACACACACATGCACACACACACACACACACACACCACACACACACACAGATAAATTGTACTCCACAGCAAAGTCAGTTTGACCGAAAGCGTCTGGCGCGTGATTCGATTTAGGCATGTCTGCATTGCAAAATGTAAACAGCCTTTAAAGGGGCACGGCGGGGCGAGGAGAGAGGCTGAGCTGCGTCAGTGATGCCTCTGCGATCGTCCGCCGCTCCCCTGCTTGCCTGCTCCCCTGCTCCGGGTCCGCCCGTGCAAACGTCTACGAGGCCCAGCGTCATTTTCCAATTAGCCGCGGATCTGCGCTTCTGTTTACGGACAGCGTCTGGCTGTGTTCCTGGGCTTGTGCCCTGGGCCGCCCGATGATGCCTCCGCCGGTCCGGCAGTGAAAAGCTTGATTTGTAATGTGCAGCATTACCATCTGTTGTGCTTACGCGAAATTACAGATAAACCAGTTAGTAAACACTTTGGCCCATTGTCTGTTGTTTTGATAATCATCTATAATAGCGTCCCACATCAATATGGTCTTTAAACCCGATTAAGGGCCTAATGGAATAAGAGAGATGGAGAGCTGTAGATACAAAGACAGAGAGAGAAACAGTCAGTGTATGTACTGCTGAAAAGATGTGTGTGTGTTGTGTGTGTGTGTGTGTGTGTGCGCGCGCACACACGCAAGGTGGTAAGGGTGGCGTGCGTGTGTGCGTGTGTGTGCGTGTGTGTGTGTGTGTGTGGTGGTAGTGGTTTAGGGTTGGGGGGGTAGTAATGTCATTAGAAATGTTTGTGAAGAACAAATTAAATCAGTCGTAAATTGTACTCTCAAGTCAGCCGGGGAAAAGCTGGGCCTCATTCAAGAGCGCGGGGGATTCATAGTCTAACCTCTTGCAGAAAATGCACTTAAGCAGATTAAAATGTAGCCTGGGCAGTGTGGATGGATGGGGCTGGTAATTGCTTCCGGCTGGCCTGGACAGGCGCTGGGCAGAGCTATTCTGAAGCCGGCCTGTGATTGGGGTCAGCGATGTGGCCGTCCTCTCATTACGCTGAATAGAGCTCGTCGCTAAACAGCAGATTAGCTGCAGCCACCTAATGGAGCCGTTGAAAAACATGTGTTTTGACCGCTTTCTTCTGCACCAGTGCATGTTGGGTAAATGGAGGGGGGTCGGTGTGTGTGTGTGTGTGTGTGTGTGTTTATGTGTCTATCACTGTGGTGATAGTTCTGTTTGTGCTTACCTGTGACTGAGAGCTGAAGGTTTTTTTTTTTTTTTTTTTTTTCGAGGAACGTGTGGCATGTTTTACTGATTGTGTGTGTGTGTCATTGGGTATAGGTGTCACTTCACTGTATATATAATCATCTACATACATTGAAGTGTGTATATATATATATATATTTATTGTAGTGATTGTATCTCTACCAATCAGTATGCTGCTCACCAATTGAACTCAAGTCTGTGTTACCTGTTGTCTGTCTGCATACTTAGAGAGTGTCTTTTTATAGCATAGTAGTTTTGTAGTTTTTATTAGTACATTATTTATACTTTATACTTTGCGCTGTGTGCACCTTGAAGGGAGCCTTTAAATCTCATTGTACTGTGTATAATAATGAAGGCTTTCTATTTCTATTCTATTCTATATCTGTGTGTGTGTGTGTGTGTGTGTGTGTGTGTGTGTGTGTGTGTGTGTGTGTGTGTGTGTGTGTGTGTGTGTGTGTGTGTGTGTGTGTGTGTGCTGAACTGAGTAAGAGTTGTGGATATGTGTGTATGTGAAGACGTGTGTGTCAGTGTGCAGGACTGATTAAAATGTTTGTGGTTTGTGTCTGCGTGTTTGTCTGTCTGTCTGTCGGTCTGTCACATGTTTGTCTGACTGTCTTTTGCATGGACTCTGAATGTGAAATGCTCTAACATTTCTGCTTGACCTGAAATGAGTGTGCTCTCTGGAGCACGGCACTGCACACTTGTGTGAGTTTGGAACAGGGCACGTGGGTACACTAAAGATTCAGCACTGTGTGTCTCCATAGAGCCATTGCACTCTGTGCCAACTCTGAGAGCCTTAAGCAACCACAGACATTTCAGTACAAGAAAGTCCCTGTTACAAAGAGCATTTTACAAGTGCCTTCATTTTTGGGAGGTAACTAAACGCCCGCGTGCCTGCGTGCCTGTGTGTCCGTCGGCATAGCTAGTCCTCGCTAGCCTCATTTCTGCATGCTTTTATTTACACCTCAGACAGTGGCGCTGTTTGTACCTCGCTGTGGGGGGATTCCCAAAAATCCGATCTTTTTGGTGAAGGAAAGTTAGCCACCTGCCTTTTCAGTGGCGGCCCTTTGGGAGGTTGCCATGCGACAAAAGCCTCAGAGAGAGGTCAGCGCTGTGAGGTTCAGAGCAGTGTGTATGTGGCTGCAGGCTTGGTACATGCTTCACGTCGGTTTCTGGGTTAAAGTTGGCTGAAACAATTTAGGATTAAAAGCTGTTGATGCTGCCGTGCACGGAATCTAACCAGTTCTGGATTACAGGCACACACATGCATGTACGTACATACTTACACACGCGCGCACACACACACACACACACACACACACACACACACACACACACACACACACACAGACTGAAAAGGGGTATGGGCTTACCATGGGCTCACCTGTAACAGTGCACCTCTTGCTGGAGGTGAAAACCCAGCTGGCAGGTTGCTGATGTTCTGCCTTTGTGTGCGGGTGGGGAGAGGGCGGCCCAGATAGAATAGCAAACATGCAGGTGATGACACTTCCCCGGCTAACACAAAGTGTCTGACATTACTCAAAGTATGTGACAATACTTAAGGGGGGGTGGGGGGGGGGTGGTTGGAGGGGGTGTCCACAAGTACTAGACCTGTCACCTCTTGCAACTACACGGGTCTTTGCATTGTTTGAAAATTGCCGTGCAAAAGAATAAATAAATAAATAAATAAAATAATTGCCCTTGAACTGCTTAGCATTCGTTTGCCTTACATAACCGCTCTGCTTGTATCAAGGTCGTGTTAAATTGCTCTGGAGGAGTTGCTCTGATGATGCTGGTGGCTTCTGCATGCGCTCTCTCTTTTAACTGGGGACACAGACTCAGGGGGGGAACTTTGTCTCTCTGCTTCTAAATCACTTAGCTTTCTCTCACTGTCATCACTGCACTCTTTGTCTCTGTCTCCGTCTCTCTCTCACACACACACACATAGAGACACACACACACACACACACACACAGGCATGCATGCACACACACACACACACATACACAGGCATGCATACTCACACACACACACACCTGCACATAGAGACAGACACACAGACACACACACACACACACATACACACACACCTGCACATACAGACAGACACACACACACATTGTAAATCTCTGGCCCTTTCCATTCCCCCAGATGAGTGTCTGGTTTAGGGTGGAGTGCGGAGTGCTGCTTGATGAATGTCTCCTGATCTTAAAGGTCCCGATGAGGTCATGTTTCACTGGTAATCTGTTAACCAATGACGCTTTCTGCTTCTCTCTCTCTATCTCTCTCTCTCTTTTTTTAAAAAGGAAGGGAGGGGTTGATTTAGGGAAGAGGAACGTGTTATTACCTCATCTTTGAAACCTCATACGGGGGGTTTAGGGTTTCAGCTTTCCTGGTCTTATCGTTCTCCCCGGAGATCTCCAGAAAGAGAGAGTTTAAAGGGAAATGTCCTGGCCAATTTGGACAATAAAATACTACTTTATTTGACTCAATGGCTCGAATTAGAATGAAACAGCCCAATACCACTGCAGTACCCTTGGGGCAACAAGTGCGCTGGCAGCCGAGAGAGAGAGAGAGAGAGAGAGAGAGTCAGAGAGAGAAAGAGAGAGAGAGAGTCAGAGAGAGAAAGAGAGAGAGAGAGAGAGAGAGTCAGAGAGAGAAAGAGAGAGAGAGAGTCAGAGAGAGAAAGAGAGAGAGAGAGTCAGAGAGAGAAAGAGAGAGAGAGTCAGAGAGAGAGGGAGAGAGAGAGAGAGTCAGAGAGAGAGAGAGAGAGTCAGAGAGAGAGGGAGAGAGAGAGACCGACAGACGGAGAGAGAGAAAGAGAGAGAGAGAGAGAGAGTCAGAGAGAGAGGGAGAGAGAGAGAGACCGACAGACAGAGAGAGAGAGAGAGAGCGACAGTGAGAGAGAGAGACAGACAGAGAGAGAGAGGCAGACAGACAGACAGAGAGGGAGAGAGGGGGTCAGAGAGATAGACAGACAGAGAGACAGAGGGAGAGAGGGGGTCAGAGAGATAGACAGAGAGAGAGACAGCTCTTGCCCATGCTATTCAGAGGGGATAATTAGGAGGGCTGTAAACCTCAGATCCACATGCTTAGTTTGTCAGCCTATACGCTCCCACTGGCAGCCAGCAGCATTGTGCTATATGTTGCCCTGAAGAAAAAGGGGCGGCTAGCTGCCGATAGCATCGGGGTGAGCCCTGGTGCTGGAGATCTGGGGATCAGCGCAGGCCTTTTTTTGGGGAAGCGGCGTAGCGGCGAAGGGGTTCAGAGCGTTTTGTTCGGCAACAGATGTTCTTTCAGGCCCGCGCTCCGCAGCACTACAGGGCAGGTAACTGGAGAGTGCCGGCTCCCTGCGTGAGCCCTCTGATAACACTCGCCCAAAGAAAGAGAGCGAAGAGAAAGCGGTAGGGACTCCCTACCCACTGACAGCAGGGCACAGGGTAAAGGAGGAGGATTGGGGGGGTGGGGGTGCTTTTGAGGGGCGAGGGAAAGCGGTAGGGACTCCCTACCCACTGACAGCAGGGCACAGGGTAAAGGAGGAGGATTGGGGGGGTGGGGGTGCTTTTGGGCGGCGAGGGGGGTTGGTGTGGGGGGTGGGGGTTAAACGAACAATGGGGTTGCTGCCCGCCTGCCTTGCAGCAGCAGCAGCAGCAGCAGGGAGAGAGCGAGAGACAGTGGCCCGCCAGCAGCAGCAGCAGGGAGAGAGCGAGAGACAGTGGCTCGTCTGTCGCGGCGACCAGAGGCTTGATGTCACAAAGGCATTCCACATTCCGACAGGGGGAAAGTGGCCTGTGAGAGTGAGGCCTGTGTTGTAGCCGTGGCAATGGAGTAGCCCCTTCCCCAGCACGACCCCACCCCCACCCCAACCCCCACCGCGTAGCCCCTGGGGCGGGATGGAATGGGGTGATGAGGGTGATGGAGGAGCGTGTTTGGCTAGATGAGCCGCCGTGCCCAGCTGCTGAGGGGAAGTGTGCCTCCAGGCGCCTGGCCAGGCTCGGGAGTGACCTGATGAGGTTCACCTGTAATGGGGAAATGGGGGGAAGGCGACACGGCACCTTGTGACCCCAGCACATATATTTACAGACACAGACATGCACACACACACATACGTATACACACACATACGTATACACACACATACACACACGCACACACATACACACACCACATGTATGCACACACACATGCATGTACACACACACACACATACGTATACACACATATGCACACACAAACACACACACACACACATACACACACACAAACATACACACGCCACACGTATGCACGCACACACACACAGACACACACACACACAGACACACACACACACACAAACATACACACACACGTGTTGCTGCATACACCCAGAGAGACAGCAGAGGGGCAGGAATGAGGACGAGATGTGAGGGAATGGAAAGAATCCTTGAAAGCAGCTTTTAAAAATGCAGTGTGGTCAGCCCCTGTGTACATGCAATTTTGCCTGCCACACTTCGGTCAGAGCTGCGGCCACGTGCTAGTATGAGTTATTTCAGGGCCGCACGGGGGCCGTTGCTAATGCTCTGCACAAGCTTATTTTACAATGCATGCCTTTGTAGGCAGGTGTAGATTGCAGGGACAATGGCAGTAGAATTCATTCAGATCTTTATCTAAATGACGCCCCTTTATGAACAGCGGGGCTGTTTATCTGAAAGAGTTCGTGAATTGTTTGAAAGCATCAGTTGTCTGCAAAACCTGCCGTGGAGGAAGGGGGAAGTGAAATGGAATCTGTCTCCCGTCTGACAGTCGGTATGTGGCGCGATGATGACTGTCTCGCCCGAGACGGCGTTCGGGGGAAGAGACATTCCTGGCAGGTGGGGTGGGCCCCGAGAGGGGGGACCACACCGCACCAAAAACCCAAAACTTTGTGGCATTCGGTTTCGGAGGGCGATATGATTACAGGGGGATCCCGGAGTTTGGGGCTAAGACAATGCTCGGCCCCGCCCCCCCGGAGGAGCTGTTTGTTGTCGTGGTTATGTGTTATTATTTGTTTGTTGGCGCGCTTTGAGATGAACAGGTGATATGAATAAGGGGAAGTCCTTTTCATGAATCTGTGTGTGTACTTGTGTGTGTGTGTGTGTCTGTGTGTGTGTGTGAGTGTGTGTGAGTGTGTTTGTCTGCTTGTCTCGGATTCTGTAGGTATATGGGTTGTAGAGGTATGTGTAATTATAGACGCACACACAAACACTCACACTCAAACACAGACTCATAGCATAAATGTTCAATTTATGAGCACCGCCACGGTCAATGATAATTTTCCTGGAATGGCATCTTTTTTCCAGCGCAAACATGGTCACACAAAACACAGAAAAATCCCCCAAACACTTTTAAACATGAAGTTTGGTTGTATCAGGGGTAGAAATTCAAAACTAGTCTGGAATGTGGATTTAATACTCTTTTGTTGCGTTCTCCATTTGACACAAAAAAAAAATATATATAAAAAATTGGGCACCGCATAGCTCATCCACTCAATTTACCTCAAGGGTCTTGGCGGGTGGTATAAATCATCAAGCAATTCCACCGAGTCTGGAACAGCAGGAGGGCATCCAGAAAGTAAAATATATGTTCTGTTGTTCCTGGGTTCCGTATTTATTTGTTTGGTATTATATTCTAACAGATGAGGTGGGGGAAATCAGAAGCCTTTGGGGCAAGTAAGGAAAAGTAAGCGAAAAAGCGAAAAACTCATACGCACGTACACAGAAATATAGGGACACGCACACATGCGCACACACACACACACACACACACACACACACTCACACAAACACACACACACACACACACACCTTTTTAATACTTTCAGCATGATAGCAGCATAAACAGAAACTATGTAGTTTTGACCCTGAAGCTAAACTGTGTGTATGTGTGTGTGGGGGCGTATGGGGTTGGGAGAGGGAGAGGGAGAGGGGTGGTGTGTGTCAATCAAATCAGATGATTTATTAGCGCTGTGGTTATAGAGCCCCTGCGTTCCCCGTGTGCATTAATAAAGATCACACCTGAAAGTCGAGCAAAAGCAAACACAACACCATACCACTGAGATTCAGTCACACATTTCTCTAAAACACCCAACATGTGTTTGTGTTCAGAGCAATTTAGCTTTAGGAGCCAGGCTTAAGCTAAATGACTACATGTTGAAGGAAGTTGTGTTTTTACCTGTTAATGAGTCCTCCTGATGACATGTACGACATAATTATTTTCCTCAGACCTCCCGGCCCAGCAGGTATTTACGCACTCAAACACACAGCAGCGCGGCGCATAGTGTAGCTCGTACCCCTTAAGGCTAGCAACATGTATCGGCAACAACAACCACTACTTCTGTCAGAGAAGTTAATTACATCTGTCATGCACACCTGGTGGTTGCAGGTGTGTGTTTGTGTGAGAGAGTTTGTTTGTTGGAGAGCGTGCATATGTTGTACGCACATTCATATGTGTGTGTATATGAACTTGTTGGGCCCATACAGGTGTGTATGCACATTTTAAAGAGAATGAAATGAAACACATTGTCTACTTTGTTTCCTATTCTTTGTGTGTCACATCCTGTTCTGTCCTGCCCTGTGTATTGTGGCAACGCTACACGTCTGTGCTCGCGCTCACCTGTACTGCTTCGGATTATGAGCAGTAATAGACCTGATAAATGCAACAAATTGCGTCTGGGCCCTTTGTCGAGGTAAATGTGATGGGTGGTTGTTTTTTGAAGGGGCCATGCTGGGTTCTTGGGGTCTCTCTCTCTCCCTCTCTCCCCTTCTCCCCCTCTCCCTACCTCCATCGCGCTGTCTCTCCCTCTCTCTCACTCTACCTCTCTTTCCATCTCTCTTATTATGTGACCCTGTCTTAAGGGTCCCCGCTTCAGCGCATTTAATTTAATCACTACTATTACCTGCTGCCCTTTTCACTATTAAAATAATAAGCAACAATTAGGAGCAAAAAGGAGAGGCAGAGCCACAGATAGACAAATCGCACACAAAGTCATAATTTCACTCCCTTGTGTTCTTTTGATGTTTTGTATTTCTTGTTGGTGTATATGTGTGTGTGATGTTGGTGTGTGTGTGTGTGCGTGTGTGTATTTTGGGAGAGGGTGGGCAGGGGGTAATAATAGACTCTTGGGAGTCTGAGTTTTTTTTTTTCTCCCACAATGCACCAGGAGATGTGCTCTCAATGTGACCACAACTAAAACCTGACAATTTATTGAGGACCAAAGATGAAAGAAAAATGGTGCAAATAATTTAAAAATTGACCACCTCTAAAATGAAGAAAATAGAACCGCAAAAAGGACCATTGTGATCTACTTTAATCCTCTCACCAGTGCGGCGAAAAATACCTTGTGCCATTAAATTTTCCCTTTGAAATACTTTGAAATGGATGTGGGCCATTCGCATGTGTGCCAGGGTTTGCTAATGAATCCATTGTCAAAGCAAATAAAATGGAGAGAGAGACACTCTGGAAAGATATTGTGGCATTACCGAGACACCTCACCGAGATGAAAGTTAAATTCATACAAATATCTGGCAAAAGGAGAGGCCAGCGGAGGTGCCGCAGGAGAGCACTGGAATAGAAACTCCATTTTGATGAAAAAGTGAGTGATGGGGATGAAAAGAGAGAGAGCGAGGAAGGGGTGGGAGAGAGAGAGAAAGAGAGAGAGAGCGAGGAAGGGGTGGGAGAGAGAGAGAGAAAGAGAGAGAGAGCGAGAGAGCGAGGAAGGGGTGGGAGAGAGAGAGAGACAGAGAGAGAGAGCGAAAGAGCGAGGAAGGGGTGGGAGAAAGAGAGAGAGAGAGAGAGGGACAGAAATGGGTGGGGGGGTGACACAAACAAGCCAAATCCTCTCTGCACTGCTTTGTATGGGCACACGGAGAGAGGGGCATGAAAAACAGACGAGGCAAAGATGAAAGCCATCAGTGTCACTCTAATTAATACATGAAACAGAGAAACAGGGCATCGGTAGCAATTATGGTCAGAAGAGTTGCTCAGTTACATTAGCTGATCTGTGTGGTTTGGGTAAGTCACTTTCAATTGGATTAGGAGAGTTGTTTTGATAATAGCATTCCGGATGGTCTCTTTTTAATTACCAGGGCAAAGTGGAACAGGACTCTCTCTTTTTCTTTCTCGCTCTCCAATTCTCTCTCTCTCTCTCCTTCTTTTCTTTTTCCCTGTCTCTATCTTTTTCTCCCCCTATTTTTGATAAAAACTCTGTATCTCTATATCTCTGTATCTCTATATATCTATACTAAAGTATATGCTATCTATATTAAAGTGATGATATAATAGGATCTCTCATAAATGCCATATCGTACTGCATAAGTAAGGAATCTAAATTTCTGTTTAGCTCAGTGATGACATACATGACAGACAGGTGGAAGGTCAATGTCTTCAGCAAGTTGAGTAGACACATATTGACTTACAGCACCATATTATTGGCAGTTGAAGGTATCAGATATAGCCAGCCAAGGGATGAGAGCTCTGTTGAAAGTCGCTGTGATTTTGACCATGAGCTGAACAGGGGTGACCTGTCTTGTAGTTCTGTTTTTCCTGGATGTGACAGATTGGCACAGGGGTCAGAGGTTAAAGCCATTGGGAACCTACCGGGACTCGGGCAAAGGTCAGGAGGTCACAGCCAGGATCGTGACACCATGGGCCCATTGATATACTCCAGAGGCCATTATTGATTGTCTCCGGAATATTCACCCAGATCGCAAAAGGCCGCAAACTGCCCAACTCAGAGTCATGCAATGGAAAAGACTTGTGCGGAGTGGAATTAAAACCATTCTAATCCTCCACAAAGAAACCACAGGTTTTTCATCACTTTTGGCTTCCTTTACATTATTTTTTAAGCTACATTAGATAGTTTAAAAGCAGCCTAAGAGCATTGATTAAATGTTTGTATGACAGATGGTTGTGATTAGAGAGCATGACATGGGTCATTGCCATTGCCCTCCACCAGACCAAGCCAAAAAATACTTTAAATGTCCTTCTTATGATGCATGATAAGTGCATTATAATGCATGATAAGTGTATTATAATGTGTAATGTCCTATTCAGGATACATCAGACAGCTTTGTTCAGCGTTATTAAGAATTGTAATAGGGGTTGTAATGAATACATATTTGATGCATGAAGTGCCTTATAATGCATGATAAGTGTCTTATAATGCATGATAAGTGCATTATAATATGTAATGTGCTATTCGGGATATATCAGGCAGTTTTGTTTCTGGCTGTGAGAGTTAATAAGAATTATAATAGGGGTTGTAATGGATACATATTTAAGATCATTTAAGATCGTTTCATCAAGCCATCATTATTTTAAATATTTCTAGACAGATCTTCACAGTTTCTAATGCAACATAATGTCAAAAGTAGATTGTAAGGAACTCTGCATGCCTCAGATATTACATATTATACTGCATAACATCCACATTGATTTAAAATGCTTAGGACCTGAGTATAAAATGATCAGTAGCGGAACATCCTTTCTTAAACTGATGTCATGATATCATCATGATGGCGCATTATAAAAGTGGCAGTAAGACATTTTACTGGTGGGGAATTTGTAAAAATGAACTCTGAACAGATTAAGTGTTCCTCCAGGTCCTTCTTCATGCATTGCTGTGTGTGTGTGTGTCTGTGTCTGTGTGTGTGTGTGGGTGTGTGTGTGTGTGGAGGGGGCGGGGGTGTCTCTGTGTGTGTTTTGTCTCATTATTGATCATGGTGTTATGGTATTGCTACCAAAGGCCATGTCAGAAAATGTGTGAATCCCTCCAAATTATTGGAATCTGTTAAAGACTGAGGTGGACTGACTTGAATTATTTACTCTAAATGTAGAATCAGGTTGGAATAGGTTGCTGTAGGTAGCAGCTGTTGGAGGATGCAAACAGAACAATGAATAAGGCCACAGGTCTCACAGGTAGACACACATATCTACATGTACATTCTTCTGTTCTTACCTGCAGCGTGAATTAGCATGCAGAAATAAATGGACAATGGCAGCCATTGCCTTCCTTACCAGTCTACTGTAGAAAAACTTTTTCTTACGCAAAACCTGGAAGATATTATTGCCTGGCAAGAAGACCCCAAATAACCTGCTACAATGTTTTGTATTACCACAGACGACTATAAATGTCTCTAAAACTTTTTTTCTAAACAGTCATTGAGAACTACCCATAGCAACCCATGCACAGCACATGACACAGCACAGGACATCAGGCTTCAGGCTGCAGAAGTGTGCGGTATAATACGCTTATAACGTCACAGAAATTACTGCAGTAGACGGAGTCTTGTGATAAAACTAGGAAAAGCACAAGTGTCGGTCCACTGCACGTTCAAATGCCATTTCAAACCCGCCGCGAACATCATGGCCCTGCCTGTGCACGTAATGAATATTTTGGAGCGAGCCGGTGAGTGCAGTGCCACGCCTGGCAGCCTGTCTGAAAACAAACCGTTTGGGCGGGACGCTCTAAGGCGCGCTCAGCTGCGGCGTTAAACATAACGGATGGTGATGTGTACCGCCACCCTACTGTACTATTCATCCCCTCATTATTATTTCATCCTCGTATGATTAACACTTATTGCGTCCGCTCCCCGCGCCCATTTACGCCGTCCGGGGCGCACGCCGAACGCGGGCCCGAGCATGAGAGATGTGGCTTTTTCAAGTCATTTAAATTTTACAGTTCCATTTACTCCGCCTTTTAATTTAGCGTATAATGACACCATTAGAATAAAATCCATCTGGAAGTTCTTTGGGGAGGGCTTAATGTTCCGTGGCTTTTGACGCTAATGTTGTTCCCGCCGCACAGGCAACAGATGCCGGCAGAGAAACAGATATATTTTCCCCAATTACTTCAACGCTGGTGTCTGCGCTTAGAATAAATGTTTCACGATTCTTGGAGCTCAGCAACCATACTTGGGCTCCAGGTCCCTGCAATGAAATGGTGTAGCATACAGTCTAAAACATGTTTGCCATGCCTTGGCAGTCTTTACTTTGAAGTCCCATATAAGTAAATTCTTTCATGATTTATTGGTTTTATTTAAAAAGATTTATCCTGACCAATGTTGCCATTAATTGAGAGGTACAGTATATTGCTGTGCTGTTGTACCACATGGCTTAACTGCTGTTGGTAGACTAACCTCAGCTTTTACAGTTTATTTAAATGATGTGCAGTACAGACATCGACATAGATAATCCAATGGCTAATTGTAATTAGAGTCAAATTCCCTTAACTGGTATGCTAGAAATGTGTCATTGGAGCTTGTGTTTAAGTGGCATCCACCCACAGTCACCATGAGGGTAATGCTTGTGTGTGTGTGTGTGTGTCTCTCCACTCTCATAGCCCTATCAGCTGTCACTTTCTCAAAAGCTTAAAAGCTACAGCAACTTTTACATTTTTTTCCTCTCACACTTGCCACATTCAAGCATATGCCTCAGTAATGAAATAATGAAATAAAGTGATTAATTAAAATAATAAACAGAGAGTGAGAGACTGGCCTGTGCCCCCTGTGCTGGAGTAGCCTTTAATCCTGTCTGCCTCTATTATGCTAATGGTGAATTTTTCCCCTCTAATTAGAGTGATTAATTTTCCCTTGTTTTGAATTACAACTCCAGTGCCTGCTAGCACTTTACTGCACTCGT
>CM050204.1:31693541-31786041 GCA_027475355.1 Coilia nasus
GGGAGGGTGGGATGGATGGAAAAGAATAGCCCCTACTCAAAGCTCTATTAAAAGCATCAGGCTTGTTAAGGCTGGTAAAAAAGACAGGAAATCAGCGAGTGAAATGTAGCTTCTTTTGCCAATTATGGGATGAGAGTGGAGCATCTTAGAGCTCTTTTGTGTGCTCCATCACAAGTCTCTCCCTCTCTCTCGCTCTCCCCCTCTCTCCCCTCTCTCTTTCTCTCGCTCTTTCGCTCTCACACGCGCTGTCTTTTCTCACCCTCTCCCCTCATCCATGAGTATTGAGCCGGCTGCATTAGTGTTCATGCATGAAAAAGAGGCAGTGTCAGAAAGGCCAGCCAGCCTCACATATCACTCCAGGATAAAGTGTCTGGATGGGGCTTTCTTCTGGACCGACAGGGGGCAGGTCTGTGCGTCTCTCTCACAACCTCCTCACTAAAACATTCATCAATAGCCTCTCTCTCTCCTTCTCTCTCTCTTCCCTTCTCTCTCTCTCTCCCCTTTCTGTCTCTTTCGCTCTCTCTCTCTAGCTCTGTCTCGTTCTTAGGAAACATCCACTCTTACGTTTTACAATTGAATTCTGTCAAAACCCTTATTATGTATAGGATTTGAGTTTATGTCTTTGTAAGGGGGGGATTACATTATAACTCTGAGGTGTGTGTGTGAGAGAGAAAGAGAGAGAGAGAGATGAAGCAAGGGATTGTGTGTTGTAGAGTGATGACAGAATGGATGATATCCCTCATTGGCTTGCCTTTAACCCCCCCCCCCCCATCTCTCTCAGGGGGGCTGTTACGACTACAAGGCCAAAACCATCCATCCTCCTCCTTTGACCACAGCTCTTAATTATCACAAGCTACAACAACACAGGAGCAGCCTGTCTCCTGTACACGCACACAGCAGCACTTCCTCAGAGCTACCTGACTGTGGTTTTATTGTGCTTGTGAAGTAATGTGTGGCTACTGCAACATCAAAACAGAAATCAAAACGCCTGTTTGCTGCAGTGAGGAAATTACAGAAGCAGAGAAAAACATTAAGGATATTTTATCTTATTTTCAAAATGTCCACGGATACAGGTACATGGCACTAACTTTGTTTTTTTTTACCATATGTTTTATGTTATATATATATTTTTTTTTAATTTAGTTTGTTTTGGTTTGATATTAATCTTTTTGATAGCATAGCATAGTTTACTGTATGGTATAGTGGCATTGCTTTTGAATATGGAGAAGCATGAGTGTGTATTAGTTTGTGGTTTGTGGGCTGTGTCATTAGCGAAGCAGCAGCGGCTGTAGTTTTTTAGGCCGAGCTCCCTGCAAGCCCCACCTGCCCCAGAAGCCCTCTGTTCCGCTCCGCCACCGTCACCGTCACCGACACCACCACTGCCTTCCCTCCACAGGCATTTACATCATGTTTAGTTCATCTGTCAAATGTCACCATTTTCAAATCACTCAGTGTTTTGCCACAAGCGCATAAAAACCACCGTTAATAAGATTTTCATTTTTTTTTGTTTTGGACCACTGCCATGCACACACTACATTTAGCATGTGGTGTAAATATGGGAAGATTTAATGGCCTCGGCTGCTGTTTAATGCTAATGTCAACAATGACAGAGCTGCTGGAGTTAAGCTGGCTGGGAGAGGGGATGGATGTCGGGTGGAGCGTGCCGAGCGTAGTTTATGGTGGACCGTGAGGGCCTGTCAGCCATCGCCACAGCCGCATGTGGCTATGACAGCTATTTGCAAGGTTAATGTTGTAGAAAACAGTATCTATCCCACCCAACCACCTAACACCCCCTACCCCCGCACACACACACACACACACAAACTTATGCAAACAAACACCCATGCACACTCACACACACACACAAACACACACATGCACCCACACACTTATGCAAACACACACACCCATGCATACTCTCACACACACACACACACACACACACACACTTATGCAAACAAACACTAATGCACACTCACACACACACACAAACACACATATGCACCCACACACTTATGCAAACACACACACCCATGAACACCCCCCCACACACACGCACACACAACTCAACGGTTTCATTAGCCCCCATCAACCTGACCTCTCTGCATAATGTTGTCAAATGTGACAACGCGTCAGATTATCGGCGAGAGTGCGAGGATCAATAAATATGCAACAGTGGCACGAACCGAGCGAGCGATGCTCCTGGCATCCACGCATGCCGGGCGCCAAAATGGCAGCCGGCGGAGAGAGAGCGACTGTGCCAGCGCTCATCCGTCATCCGTCCGCTCATAAAGCAGCCCGCCGCGCGGCCCTGCCCATCAATAATAATAATAGAGCGTGCAGTGTGCGGCGCGTGATGTATTAGGCCCTGGGCTTTCCACCGGCCCGCTACGCTGATGCATGGCCGTGCTAAATGACCAGGGCCCAGACAAACACACTGAATCTGGAGATTACATTAGTTAAACAAAATATGCGGCTGAATCGATACGCGACCACTGCCTCTCTCTCTCTTGCTCTCTCTCTCTCTCTTTGTCTCTCTCTTTCTGTTTACTTACTCTCTGCTTCTCTTTCTCTCTCTTTCAATCTGTGTTTTGAAAACCAAGAACAAAACGACTCACTTTGTCCTCATAGCGACCCTTTAATTGCATCGTCATTGATGATGCTGGTCAAAGTAAACAAAGATATGTTTGTGTGAATAAATCAATAGCCATGTTTTTTGAGCAGCTAGGAAATGTACTCGCTCTCCTTAACATGCGACATTCAACAATCAGCAAGTCAGCACGGAGGAAGCTGTCTTATCAGGAACTGGCAGTAGTGTACAGGATTCTGTGTGTGTGTGTGTGTGTGTGTGGTGGGGGGAGGTGTCTTCTCAAATCACTTTGTTATTTGTGAAGAGCTTGCAAAGCCTGTTCATGACAAAAGTCTCTACTTCCACAAATACATTATGCTGCCCTTTGCAGCTCGCCTCAAACGACTCCGCAGACAAAAGGCGGCCGCGCTAATGCCTTTGTCTCCCTGCGTCATGTGCTTCATGAATGCACGGCGTGTCAAAATGGCATTATGGGTTTTCTTATAAGGTCCGCATCCCCACGTTGTCTAATTCACAAAAGGCTTTCAGTTGTGCCGGTGCGAAAATTCACAGTAACATTAAATCCCTCGTAGCCTGTGCTTACAATATGTGTTGCTTTCCTGCAGCATCGCAGGTAACACTTCAGTGGCATTGTGGTAAGCCTTGATCTTAGTCTTGATCTTAGTACTGTGTGCTTCTTAACTCCAGTACAATGAGGGAGACACTGATAAGCAGGGCCACTCACGGCAGATCTGAATGCATTTCATTCTGTGGACTTCCGGAGAGAAACACATGCATTTTGGTGTGTGCCATTGGTTAAGCCTATACAGTTGAAATTAACCAAGACACTTTAAATGACAACTGTGAGTTTCAAGCCCTGAATATCAATGTAAAGGGATTAAAGATAATTACTATGAGGGCAAAGCCTGGAAAACCCATGTTTGTTTTACACCTCAGTTTAAGTAGATGTCTCTATGCTTTGTTTTCATATAGTGACGATGTTTACGCGGATGTCTAGTGTTGGCACAGAAAATTGAGGGTGCTGAGACAAAATAACATGTCACTTGTAAATCTGTCACCTTTAAAAAAAACTGGAAAAAAAAGAAAGACAGAAAATCAAAGCTTACTATGATTGTTGAGTTACTGAGCACTGAGACAGAGACAAACATGACATTTCCACTCTAATTTTGTCCGTGCATGAATGAAACACAAACATCGTCTCTTTGAAAGAGTAAATAAAATAATCTTGCTCGGGGGGCATCGACAATTGTCCAAAAGTTTAAAAAAAGACAGCTGGAAGTGAGCCGTCCTTGATGTTAATGCTGTTATTGGATTGTTGCATGGGTGGGGATAAACGGGACGGTGCATTAATGCCTGAATGTGTCTGACTTAGGAAGGGTGGTGTGTGGACGGATAATAGAGAGCCATCCATTGGCGGGGGGGAAAGGAGAATATTGCGGTGCTTTCAGTTGAAAAGAACCCTCTTTCAGACCTCTTGATCAATCTGTGACCCCTAAGCGCATCAGGCATCTCGTAAATAGGAGGGCGCGCTAACAGAGACTTCAAAAGGAAGGGGACCCGATAATTTCAAAATGGAACCTTGCGTAGTGGAGAGCCCATGAAAGCCGTCTTGTTCTCTCACACACCTCTCTGCCTCACAACAGCCAGTTAGGCTAATAGCCCCACAGAGAGGCACAGAGAAAGGGAGGGAGGCAGGAAAAAGGGTAATTACTGGCAATCATTGGCCGGGGAAGAGCTAGTGATCATTACTGTATAACAGATTGTTCTGTCCCCCGGCTGGAAACGCAGAGAGGGACAACTCTGGAGCTGCCTGCTGGTAACGACGGGGAAATTATCCTGTAACCTCAAACCTCCCACAAACACATCTCTCTTACTCTGCTTTCTTCCACTCTGTTCTCTCTCTCTCTTTCTCTCTCCCTCCCTTTCTCTCTGTCTCTCTCTCTCTCTCCCCCACAAACATATCCCTCCTACTCCATTCTCCTCCACTCTGTTCTCTCTCTCTCTCTCTCTCTCTCTCTCTCTCTGTCCCCCCCTCTCTCTCTCTCACACACACATACTCTCTCTTTTTCTCTGTCATTCTCTTTTTGTTCTCTTTCTCTCTCTTTCTTTCTCTTTCTCTCTCTCTGTTTCTTATGCTGTCCAGTTGCCTTCCTCTTTTTCTATCTTCTCCATTTTTGTCTACCTCTCTTTTAGATAGATAGATAGATAGATAGATAGATAGATAGATAGATAGATAGATAGATAGATAGATAGATAGATAGATAGATAGATAGATAAGTAGATAGATAGATAGATAGATAGATAGATAGATAGATAGATAGATAGATAGATAGATAGATAGATAGATAGATAGATAGATAGATAGATAGATAGATAGATAGATAGATACTAAACAGTATCATACATTTAAGTGATTTCTGTTTCATTTAATTTAATTCTCCTATTTGTATACCCAGAAATGTCATATTTTCAATTACAACACCAGCAACAAAAATATAAAGCACAAACAATCAAACGTGGACAGGAATAAATAGAAAAGCAATAAATTCACAAATTATGGTGTTTGTTATAATAAAATTATAATAAAAAACTGCAAATCAGAGATTCTTTTGTAAGCGCCATCATTTCTGAAGGGAGCCTAAATGCATTAGCATGGCTGTGCTAAAACCCTTTTCCCCTTGTTATTCCTTTCCCCCAGTAAACACCAGGCACTGGCATCATTAAATATAAGTGCCTTGGAACATACTGCAAAATTCAGAGCAACCATTACCTTGAATTACACTGATTATCCGTGTAATTATTTCCTTTGGCTGAACAGTGAATTCAGTCTCTCCCAATTACAGGTGAGTGAGTGTATGTGTGTGGTGGTTAGAGACAAGCATGTGTGTGTTTATGTGTTTACCGGTCATCACACTGAAAGTCATAAAGAGACAATGAAGTAAAGTGAGAGAGAGAGAGAGAGAGACAGAGAAAGTAAAAGAGCGAACTGTTTCCAATTCAATTCATTTGAAGCAGATTGTAAAATGTAAAGTATCACTCCACTTTTCCAGAGGGAACACATGTCAATAAAGGTAACTAAGATATATCCGTTCAGATACTGAAAACCGGCTCTGCTGTGCTTGGGATACCATGGGGGCTGATGCAGTTATGTTTGTGAAGAACTCAAGCAAGTAAAGTGATTTCTTTCCAGCACATGATTCACATAGACATACCCTTAGAGTTTAACTCACTCTGTAAAAATTACAGTCACTTTCTTTTCTACCTTAGCAAGCTCAATAATGAAACTAATTGACATACAGACACACACACACACACACACACAGAGTTCATGCATGGCCCGCCATGGAGAGTAGTTTGGTGAGATGCGGTTGACAGTCAGCTATTGATCTTGAGCAGTGTTCTCCATGAACCCCACGCCCGCCTTCATGTCCCTCGCCACACTGATCAATCAGGTGCATTAGTGTTCAGGCCTTTGTGTTTGGGTAAGTAAAGCAGGCGTTCACTGCCTCATCTGCCAATACTCAACGCAGTTAGACAAGACCAGAAACATCTTCGGCTAAGTTAAGAACACACGGCATGCAGGATACATGCATTTTTGTTTATAGGTGTATGAATGATAAACACATAAATTAAATTAGGTAACATGTTGACAATACCATGACCAATCGATCACAAAACCGATGTTATGCATAAACACTGGTAGGAGTTTTGCCCTAAATTTGGAGGTATTCAGCAGAAAAGGGAAATTCCCCCTGAAGTAAGATCTCAAAAGCCTCCCCTCTGTTCCCTGGGATGTCTCTTTGTGTGTGCATTCTGCTGTGAGTGTATTTAGATGCCTGTGATAGTGAAAGGTGTATGTTTACGTTCAAGCGCCGCACCTTGATGTCAAGTGTCCCCGTTTCCAGGCTTTGTTGCGAGGCATCCTTTTTTGTGCGCAAAGATCACGATCCTCAGAGAGAAGAGACGTGGTGCACGGGGGCATTCCCCTCCGCACACAATGGCCATTATTTAACAGGGACAAGTGCTTTTCCACCAAACTTCACAGCGCGCCTATTTAATGCACGCCGGTGGCTCTGTGACACCCGTGCGGTCATGTCACATAAGCCTCATGAGATCATGGCATCCGTCCAACAATGAACGTACGGTGCTGAGAAAACGCACTTGTGAGATCACCGCCACGTCTTGACCTACATGCCGGAGAACACAGCGGACACTTGAAAGCAAAGATTCTGGAGCGCTGCGGCACTCTAGAATGTTTGCTTTAAAGAACAGTCGCTAATGGTGTGAACGGAAAGGCCGCGAATGAATGAATGAATGAATGAATGAATGAATGAAGGCTTGGTTGATGGAGGGGGCCAAGGGCTGTGGGGATGCCCTAAGAGGTCAGAGGCTGGGAAAATGATGGGACTCGGGGGATGTTTTTAAGAGACACTTGAGATGGCGAGCAAATGATTTCAGTGTGAGTTACTGTTTTGGTGCAAAGTTACAGGTTTTTTTTTCCTCAGGTAGTTTCTGTGTTGATGTGTGCTGACCTGATTATACTACGCCACAGACAACAACAACAACCAAACAATCCACCAAAACAGAGACAGAGAGAGATGATGAGACTAAGGACAAGAGTATGTCTCCCGCACAGCCCTCCAGAAAGACTTTACACAGGCAGGCAAGTGATGACAGAAGAAAAAGTGCCCGCACTGGAGAGTGATGGTAATGGTGGCGTGAAAGTGTCTGCTTTTGAAAGGCCTAATAGTGAGACAGGCAGCTGCCCACGGCAACTATGTTCTCTGTCAGCGGCTGAGTGAGGAATGGACAGGAGGCAACACTATACCTCTCGGACATGCCAGCAAATGGGGGCCTCCTGACAACTGGTTAAAGAGTTGGTAGCCCCTGAGCTATGTTAACTTTTCAGTGACTTGGAAGGAGATGTTGAGTAATAGCCAGGATTTAAGCAAGACTTTGGTACAACAGTTACATTGTGTAATGACTGAATTCCTGAGTGCAATGGCAGAGGTCCACCAGGCAAATGATAAAGCTGGTTCTGAGGAGAGAAACTGTGTTGATATTGTGCACGTATACAGTATATTTTAACTGTGGATATGTAAATATTAGCTGATATGTGCGTATGTGTGACAGATGCTTCACCTATGGCCGTGTGCAAAATTCTGCTTGCACCCTCTTGTGTCCTCCACTACCACAACCTGCAGACAGGACCTTACTCACAGGTAGCTATTAAGACCTGTCGCAAAGCAAATACAAACAACACGTCACGGAGCGCGCCTGGGCCCGACAGCGCCGCTCTGAAGCCGTTAGCCGTGGCTCAGCTGGGTGTGAGCGAGCCAGCGAGTGAGCACGGCGCTGTTTTTGTTGCTGTTCAAAGGGAATTACCAATAACACAGCCCATAATAAGCGCTGTAATGGATCCGTGGTGCTGGCTGATCTGCCCCGCAGGTTCCCTGACGGAGCTCAGGTAACACGACACTCAAAGATTCGCTGCATTAGTTCTGCTCAGCTAACCGTGAATGCTAATTGGAGGAAGGACAAACTACCGCCGGCCCTCCCCCTCCCCCTTCCGCATCCTACTTCCCCCCATGGCTATGAGCACACTCAACAACGCAAAGAGTTTTTCAAAGGGGGGGGGGGGGGTGGCATGAAGGTGGGGCGGGGGCATTGGGTTTGGGATTATGAGCAAAAACCTCAAAAGGACCTGACACTGCGCTGAGGCAAAGACAAGGGACATACATTAACTGTTAACAGTAGCTGCTCTCTCTCTCTGTCTCTTTCTCCCTTTCTCTCTCTGTCCCTCTCTCTCTCTCTGTCTCTTTCTCTCTCTCTCTCTGTCCCTCTGTCTCTCCCCCCCCCCCCCCTCTCTCTCTGACACTGTGCTGAGGCAAAGAGAAGGGATATACATTAACTGTTTGATTTAATTCTTCCAAAGCAGTAGCTGCTCTCTCTTTCACTTTCTTTTCTCTCTCCCCCCCCCCCGCCCCGTCTCTCTCGCCCTCTCTCTCTCTCTGTCTCTCCCTCTCTCTCTCTCGCCCTCTCTCTCTGTCTCTCTCTCTCTCTCTCTCCCTCTCTCTCTCGTGCCCTCTCTTTCCCCCACGCTCTACCTCTCCCCCCCTCTCTCTCCCCCTCTCTCTCTCTCTCTCTCTCTCTCTCTCCCTCTCTCTCTCACGCCCTCTCTCTCTCTGTCTGTCTGTCTCTCTCTCTCTCTCTCTCTCTCCCTCTCTCTCTCGCGCCCTCTCTTTCCCCCACGCTCTACCTCTCCCCCCCCCCCCCCTCTCTCTCTCTCTCCCTCTCTCTGACACTGAGCTGACAGTGAGTACAGATGTTCAATCAGTCAGCAGGCTGACATGAATAATCCCCTCACAATGTGCCGAGGCCTAAATCTTTCAGTCAATCTGGATCTCCACTCCCCTGCTCTCTTTCTCTGCGTGACGGCCCCTAAACGTGACTCTTCTCTGGTTACCTCCCAGATGACAATTATCGAGTCATATTTATTGACACCAAAGTCTCCCTTTTGAGGAACGGGGCTTTGAACAGTGAGGAGATTGCTCCTGGGATGTGTGTGGTAGTTCTTTAGCCTGTAAGCGTATTAAGTCAGCCGCATCTTGGCTGTTAGATGTCCTCTGGAGATCAGGTAGTGGTATTGTACATACGCTGTCCTCTGGGAGAAGGTGACACATTTATATGAAACCTTCAAACTTTGAGTATACTCAGCATAAATATACTATTATATTATTTATATTATATTATATTAGTATATTATATATCTTATCCCTTAAAAAAAACACTAAAGCTCCCTACTGTAAACATCCATGTGACTCAAGCCCTTCCACTTCAGAAAACAGACTTCATTATTCGCATCTCCTTTGATGGACAGGTCATATAAGAAAAATATACAGATACTTATAATATTCAGCGCTCTTGGACAAAAACACCATTTCTCCCCAATCTGGCAGGTTGACACAATAACAGGAACAGGTACAACAGTGGCCCGTCCTGTGTTTTAGAGATCATTTAATCTGATCAGACACATACGTGTTTTTCACATTTGTATAAACAAACAGCAAAATATAGGACTCGGGCCCCCCTTTGTGTGTTGACAGGACGGTGCATCTGATATAACTATTTACAGTAACTTCTGAGAAGCCACCATATCTACTCATTGATTTGTAAGCCATTGTACTGGTCCTGCTGGTGTTATTTCAAAGGGAAACTTAACTGAATTGCAGTCAATAGATTTGAGTGTTAAGGTTCTTCAGTGCCATTATTCCAAATTATTTGGTTACAGTCGGAGGTTTGGGGGGGGGTTGGGTTCGGTTCGGTCATTGTATGCCTTCATGAAGGAAGCACAAAGGAAGAGGAACAATAAGAACATGCAGCAACGCTTGGGGCGGGAGAGTTCAATCTAATACCAACGCCGACACTGATACTAACCCTAATACCAACCTATGGGCAAGGTCAAAGACCTGTCCTTTGTACAGCATGGGCTCGGTTCACCCCAAAGCTCAGAGGGGTCGTAACCCCCCTCTCTGAATATCTAATCTTGGGAGAATCAGAGGGGTACCAACCCACTGGCTGCCCCTCCGAGCCACCACCCCCCCACCCCCATTCCTCCCCTTGTCCCCAACTTGGGCCAGCGCCCCTGGGCTACGGCGCTATCGCATGACTACTGGGCCCTGCCTCCCTGGTGCTAATCTGGAGAGATGTATTGTAATGATGAGATTCCCTTACAGGTGTGGGGCTTTATGCCTCCCTGGGCCTGCGCACCTTCCCACAGCGGAAGGCCCTTTGAAGTGTCACCCCTGACCCGGCAGGTTAAGCCTCCCGCCCTACTGCGCCCTCGACATGATACCTGTCCTCCTAATTGGTCAGTTGTCAAGGTAAGGTCTCAGGTGCCTCTTCAGAGGTGGTGTGTGTGTTTGTGTGTGTGCGTGTGCGTGTGCGTGTGTGTGTGTGTGTGTGGTGGTTGGCTGAGTTGGTTGGTGTACATGGGTATGTCTGTGTGTGTGTGTGTGTGTGTGTGTGTGTGGCTGTGTATATTATTGGGGGTAGGTCTGTTTTTATTTCTCATGTTGATTTTTCTTGTTTTTTTCTTTGAGGGCTTCTACACAGACACCCTCATCTACATAATTATTTTCACTTCACCATCTTCCAGTTAGATCCACTCAGCCTGCCAACAACATCACACAGATGTCTGTGAACATTCTCATTCATCCAGTTCACGGTAGTCAAAGGAGCTAAGTTGTAAGCAACTGGACTTAAAAAAGGTTAGCTATAAAGCTTCAGGCTGTAAAAGGAAGTCCACAACATCACACAGATAAACAATAATGTAACATCAAGAGAGGCTGACAGTTCAGAGTCTCCGAATAAAAAAGGCATCTCTCTGTCACAGCTAGGTGGGGGGCAGGTGTGAGTTTAACGAAGCACCCCTGTCTAACCTTGCTCACCCTTCTCATCCGGCCAGAGGACCCAGGGCCCTGAGAGGGAGGTGGAGGGGTGGGGGGCAGGTGTGAGTTTAACGAAGCACCCCTGTCTAACCTCGGTCACCCTTCTCATCCGGCCAGAGCACGCAGCGCCCTGAGAGGGAGGGGGAGGGGTGGAGGGACGGGGGGGGGGGGGGGGGGGTCATGCGCCCCCCAGCAGCCTCACGAAACAGGTGGAGCAGAGTTTCCCGCGCGTCTTCCCCACTCCGTGAGAGAGAGATAGAGGCTCATCTCCAGCAACACAGCCATGCATTAACCAGCCCATCTCCATCTCCCTGCCTAAAAGTGCCTCGCAAATGAATGCACTTAACAAGCAACAATTTATCAATTAAGGTAATCGACGTGTCTTTGGGTTTGAACACGCTTTTAAAGTCAAGCACTAATGCTGCAATCGACATTTTCCTATTTAGTCAAATTAATTGCATTGAATGTTGCATGCTTCTGCTCTTTATGGCATATACCTAAAATGGCGGTAATGTGCGTTTCGAGACGAAAAGGTGCTCCCGGTAATGGCAGCGCAGGGCCAAACACTCAGAGGAACAAGCGAGCGAGCGAGAGGAAGCGGCGGCCAAATAGGAAAAGTGGCGAAGTAGCTTTTTTTCTCGACAAAAAACATGTTGTAGTTAATTGATGTCCGCAGAACGCACAGATGTAAAGGTCTTATAATTTTCACTGAAGGGCATTTGCAAAAAGAAATAAATGTGCTTCCTAACTTGTACACAGGACTGCTAAATTGGCCTGTATGTGTTCACATTAAAGAATTATCAGTGAGAACAGAACCATCAACCATCAGAGTGAAAGTATATTTACAGTATACACTCAACACACTGGGAGTTTTTAATCAAAATACACACACACACACACACACACACACACACACACGCTCACACACACATACACAGGGAGAGACCCAAGGACAGAGGTTACATGCTGTGAGGTGTGAGGACACACGTCAACAAACATGCGCCTGCTGTGCGGTCCACAGGGGGGGTCATCCCTCCTCTCCTCTCCCCTCCTCTCCTCTCCCCTCCTCTCCTGTCCTCTCCTCTCCTGTCCAGCGCAGGGAAAGGCAGAGGGAGGAGAGGCCATCGGGGCGGTGCAATTAGGCAAGAGGTCCGTGGCCCTGAGCTGCCGCTAATTACTTTCTAATGTAACAACACTTCTTTTGAAGAGCCGTTTTCTCACCTGCCAAATCTCTTTAAAAGCTTCCCCAGGGCACCGTGGAGGCCAAAAGGGCTGCGGCAGGACCAGAGGGGGGGCTCAGGTTACCCCCTAGCCCAGCAAGATGCATCATCTGTGGGACGGCCAGGCACCAACCTCCCCCCTCCCCCTCCATAATGCCTGAAGCCCCCTCGCAGTCGCCCGCCCAGCGCCACGGCCATGCGGCCTGCCTGACAGCGGCGCTAGGCACTCTGCGCATGAAACACTACACTCAACTAATGGTTACAAATGTGTTTTCTGAGAAAGACCTTGGGTTCTGTACATAGACTCATAGATGGGTCTGCATGGACACACACACACACACACATACACACACCCACACACACACACGCATACACACATACACACACACACAGACATATACACCCCTCCCCCCCAGACACACACAGTGATATATTTCTCTAGTAGACAGTAAACAGAGAGAAAGGTTCAGACAAGACATATATCAAGTAAAGAGCAACTTTTGACAATGGACATTTCAATTGGAAAAAAAGGCCTTTCTCTCCCAGTGTATTTCAATGCCCAGGGGAAAAAATGTACACAAACTCAATATGCTGCCTAATAGACACATCATATCTGCTCAGATAGCAGTACTAATTTGGTCATGTCTTGTCAACGCCCCATTTACGCTCGCTACGCAAGTCCACTAGAGTGACGGACTGTCTCGCGTGTCTTCATTGGCCCATGTGTCATGTCACGCTCCTCTCCACAGGCATACGGTATCCCTACTACAGCATCCCAGTACCCCTCATTCCAGCCCACTCATAAAGACAGCACTGCTCTCTCCACTGGCAAATTTATCCCTCCTACAGTACCCCTCATTCCAGCCTGCTCATAAAGACAGCACTGCTCTCTCCACTGGCAAATGTATCCCTCCTACAGTATCCCTCTGTCCAGCCCACTCTTACAGACAGCACTGCTCTCTCCACTGCCATACGGTATCCCTACAGTATCCCTCTGTCCAGCCCACTCTTACAGACAGCACTGCTCTCTCCACTGCCATACGGTATCCCTACAGTATCCCTCTGTCCAGCCCACTCTTAAAGACAGCACTGCTCTCTCCACTGCCATACGGTATCCCTACAGTATCCCTCTGTCCAGCCCACTCATAAAGACAGCACTGCTCTCTTCACTGCCATACAGTATCCCTACTACAGTATCCCTCTGTCCAGCCCACTCTTACAGACAGCACTGCTCTCTCCACTGCCATACGGTATCCCTACAGTATCCCTCTGTCCAGCCCACTCTTAAAGACAGCACTGCTCTCTCCACTGCCATACGGTATCCCTACAGTATCCCTCTGTCTAGCCCACTCTTAAAGACAGCACTGCTCTCTCCGCAGGCCTGCTCAGCCCTAATTAGCTGTCAGGTGATAGTCTGCT
This sequence comes from Coilia nasus, assembly GCA_027475355.1. Lineage (NCBI taxonomy): Eukaryota > Metazoa > Chordata > Actinopteri > Clupeiformes > Engraulidae > Coilia > Coilia nasus. The sequence continues at coordinate 31,707,221 of CM050204.1, forward strand.
TGGCCCATTACCCAGCTGCAGGGCTCTGGAATCAGGGCACAGAGGAGGAGGGTGGGGGGTTAAGAGGGGGAGGTGGGGGTGGTGGAGGTGGGGGTTGGCAGGTGTGCCAAGGGAACGAGAGAATCGCTCTTCCCAGGAACTCCACCCAGGTAGGAGAAAAGAGCCACTTCGTCGCAACAAAAGAGCGAGTTAAGTCTCTTAATTAAAAAGCAACCCACTATCGGGTGCCGGGCCAAAACGGGGCTGTGGCGTGGCGTGGCGTCCCGGCCGCCATGGGGAATCATGGGGAACAAAAGCATGCCTGGAATGTGGAACGGGATGAAAACAAACACACACCTGATCCAAACTTTGGGCTTGCTGATGTTTTTTTTTTCATCTTTATTGTTATAGCATTTTACTTTTGTAGCAACAGGGAAGCGAAAGTCAGGCGCTATGAAGACATAAACTGTGACAGATGAGGTGTTTGACGTTAATTACGCAATATGGAAACTCCCATTTGCAAGATGTCTTGCTGATCTCATTTTTTTAATCGGCCAGGTGTTTTGTGTCATTGTGTTTTTCGTATCGCTAACTGCGTTCTCAAACAACATATCTCTTTTTATGACTAATTAGCCCCCCACAACAGCACATCAATACACTGCAACACTGAGCCCTGCCGTATTGATCTCCCTGCGTTGCACTCGGGCAATTTGACTTCTGGCAAGACATATTGCTCTCCTCATATTTTATATACTTAGAAAAGATAATGATGTCATTAACTCCTAATGAAACCTAAATACTAACCCATCCAATCCTGTGCATTAGTAAACATATGCTCTAGAAAACATCCATATATAAATAACCATATATATTTTAGGTATAAAATATATAACAAGATTCATTTTACTTAATTCTTACTTACTTAATCATGTAAAGCAAAGATAGGAGCAGGCTTCACTCGACATGTAATCTAAACGTTTTTTAGAGTGCTGGCCTAAATCTAAAATCGAATGAAAACAACAGAAGAGGCCGCACTTTGCATACCAGACTTTTTATTGCACAGACGCGTTTCGGCGTGTGCCTTCTTCGCGTTTGTGCAATAAAAAGTCTGGTATACTTACTTAATCATAAAATATTGAAGTAGCAAGAAATATTTTTAAGCATAAAATATATAATTTCTTGGGATCAAATCTATCTATCTATCTATCTATCTATCTATCTATCTATCTATCTATCTATCTATCTATCTATCTATCTATCTATCTATCTATCTATCTATCTATCTATCTATCTAGTAGAATCTAGTAGCATCTAGTAGCATATACACTTTAGGGAAAGTACATAGTGAAAGTAGTTAGTGTATGTGTGTACAATACCCATTCCAGTAAAAAAAAAAAGTAGTGTAATTCTCTAATGATTGTTGTGGGTTGGCTGTAGGTTGCTATGTGAAGGAGTTGCTGTGTGGGGTGTGTGTGTAGGTGTGACTGTAGGTTGCTATGTGAAATAGCTGCTGTGTGGGGTGTGTGTGTGTGTGTGTGTTGCTGTCGGTTGCTGTGTGAAATAGTTGCTGTGTGGGGCGGTTTGTGTGGATGGGAGAGATGTGAGCTGTAGGTTGCTATGTGAAGAAGTTGCTGTATGGGGTGTGTGTAGCTGTAGGTTGCTGTGTGAAATAGCTGCTGTGTGGGGTGGTGCGTGTGTGTGTGTAGCTGTAGGTTGCTATGTGAAATAGCTGCTGTGTGGGGTGTGTGTGTGTGTGTGTGACTGTAGGTTGCTGTGTGGATGGGAGAGATGTGAGCTGTAGGTTGCTATGTGAAGGAGTTGCTGTATGGGCAGTGTGTGTGTGTGGCGGTAGGTCGCTATGTGAAATAGCGGCTGTGTGGGGTGGTGCGTGTGTGTGGGATTGTAGGTTGCTGTGTGAAATAGCTGCTGTGTGGGGTGTGTGTGTGTGTGTGTGACTGTAGGTTGCTATGTGAAATAGTGGCTGTATGGGGTGGTGTGTGTGTGACTGTAGGTGTGTTGCTGTAGGTTGCTATGTGAAGGAGTTGCTGTACGGGGTGTGTGTGTGATTGTAGGTTGCTGTGTGAAATAGCTGCTGTGTGGGGTGTGTGTGTGTGTGTGACTGTAGGTTGCTATGTGGATGGGAGAGATGTGAGCTGTAGGTTGCTATGTGAAATAGCTGCTCGGTGGGGTGTGTGTAGCTGTAGGTTGCTATGTGAAATAGCTGCTGTGTGGGGTGTGTGTGTGTGTGTGTGTGTGTGTGTGTGTGTGTGTAGCTGTAGGTTGCTATGTGAAATAGCTGCTGTGTGGGGTGGTGCGTGTGTGTGTGTAGCTGTAGGTTGCTATGTGAAGGAGTTGCTGTATGGGCGGTGTGTGTGTGTTGCTGTAGGTTGCTGTGTGAAATAGCTGCTGTGTGGGGTGTGTGTGTGTGGATGGGGGAGACGTGAGCTGAAGGTCATTGTGGTGGCCGAGTGTGAACATAAGACCCTTCTGTGGTTTGGCTAAATGTACAAGACCGCCCACTGGAGCACACTCTGGCCTCTTCAACCGCCGTGTAACAACCCCATGTAGAGCCAAGCTGTCTGCCACACATCAGCACTTAGGGGAAACACACACACACACGGACAAACACACACACACACACACACACACACACACGGACACACACACGGACACAGGCACATACACACACACGGACACAGGCACATACACACACATGGACAAATACACACACACACACACGGACAAACACACACACACACGGACACAGGCACACAGACACACATGGACACAGGCACATACACACACACGGACACATACACACACACACACACACGCACACACACACACACACGGACAAATACACACACACACGGACACAGGCACATACACACACACGGACACAGGCACATACACACACACACACACACACACGGACATAGGCACACTCATACACACACACATGGACACAGGCACATAAACACACATGGACAGAGGCACACACACACACACTAACACAGGCACACACACATACACATGGACACAGGTACACACACACGGACAGAGGCTCAGACAGACACACACACACACACAAATGGACACAGGCACACACACACACACACACAGACCCATGCTGGCCTACGTATACATGTGTACACACACTATCAGAGTTACGTTACCCATAAACACAAACAATTACATAAGAGAAGAGCTGAACATTAAATGTGCACTTTAAAAGGACCTGGCATTCTCTCTCATTTTCTTTCAATTGTTGTATTAGAGTGCAGCTCATTTTGTGTGTGTGTGTGAGAGAGAGAGTGTGTTTATATAGTTATGTCCATGCATATGTATGATATATTTCCTCAAAATTGCCATTTGAAACACAACTTCAAACCACAAACTGCGCCAGACCATGCCTATCCCAGAAACACAACTGCAGAATTTCACACTGGCATAAACACACACACACACACACATCCACAAAATGAGCTGCACCCTTTGCAACAATTGCTATTTACTTGTCGTTCAGTGACAGGCCTCCAAGTTCATTAGCAGGGATGGCCGGGAAAGCATGCTTAACTGCCCTGTCTTAGGCACGAGCCGGCTGAGAAACTTAATTTTCCAATTTGCGGGAAGGCAAGATGGCAGGAAACCGGTGCAATTTGCTGCACGCTCGACACACAACAAACCCTGGCCACGCTCCCCAGCCGTGCCCCCTCCCCTCGCCCCCACCCCGGGTAATTATCCCTAAAAAGGATGCCATCTCGGATTAAGATGAAGTCACATCAGAAAGGGGAGAGTTGGCCTCATTATACGTAATTATGAGGGAATTAGAAACATCATTTAACTAAACGAGCAAATAATGTCCAGGATATTGAAGAAGCTGCCTGCGCTTCTGCAGACTGCCGAAAGTCCCATTACAAAAATTGTAGCTCTTAAATAGAATAATGACATGCTTTATCTTCCCCTAGCTGTGCCGTGAGAGAGGGAGAGGGGTCGGGGGGAGAGGAGAGTGCGGGGAGGTGGGGGGAGGAAGGTGGGGGGGGGTGGAGAGAGGGAAGATGAGAGGGCGAAGAAAAAGGAAAAAAAACTGTTGCTTGTTTAAAGAGTTCCTCGTTTTTGCACTTTAACCACCCACGGTTTAGCGACTGTAAAATAATCAGTGTTGTTATGCATTAATTAGTGCACTTGATTAACCATAGTTTATCATTTCTGTAGGTGAGCATTACTGAGAATAATTATGAATTAGCCTCATGCAGATATGAAAGTTTTACTCATCAAGGGCAATACTGTAAAAAGCTCTTGAATTATTTTAACCCATTAGTCCTTTAATTTTCACTCCAAGCTGTTTTATATAACCACAGCCAACATTTTTATTTTATTTTATAGTCAAATGAATAAATATACATTTGTAGTTGTGTTTTATCTGTGATTGTAATTTTATTTTTCTGAAGAAAAAAAAATAATTTTACAGTAGCTTCAATATGTGAGCGGTAGCAAAATTGTTAAATATTTCCCCTCGATAGGCAAGTGTGTGTGTGTGTGTGTGTGTGTGTGTGTGTGTGTGTGTGTGTGTGTGTGTGTGTGTGTGTGTGTGTGTGTGTGAGGAAGGTGGTAGTTATGGGTGGGGTGTGGGGGTTGGGAGGGGCGCAAACATGATTTTCCCTCTGCTGCTCCATTTAGGGTTGATATAAAACAGAATCATGAAAAATCACTTCAGGCTCAAGCCCTCCTTTTTAGCCATTAGTCAATAACTACGGGAGCCCAGATAGGCCATAAATGACATGGCTGCCTGAGAAACCAGGTTATGGGTTTCTCAAATTCATTTAAAGACAGAAGCAGCTCCTGGGAGATGCTGTGCGCGTAATGCATGGCGATTGCCTTTAAAGCACTCGACTCGAAAACCCCTTCACCGCTCTGTGTGTGTGTGTGTGTGTGTGTGTGTGTGTGTGTGTGTGTGTGTGTGTGTGTGTGTGTGCGATGATGAGGATGATGATGGTGATATGGTTCACTTTTTTGGAGCATGCCCATTCAGCACTGCTGCCCCAGGTCAAACTGAATCAGCACCAGTTCCAGTCACTATCAGAATCACATTTCTTGGCATGTTGAGATGAGAGGATATGTGAGGCACACACATGCATTAAACAAAAATACACATTCATAAATACACAGATGTGCGGGCGCACACACACACATGACAACACACACACACAAATGTGTGCGCACGCACACGCACACACACACACACGTACACACTCACACACACATGTACACACACACACACGGGTCTAATTCTAAAAGTTGTAAAATGTTAAGACAGGGTAAAATGCACACGGGTCTAATTCTAAAAGTTGTAAAATGTTAAGACAGGGTAAAATGCACACAGGTCTAATTCTAAAAGTTGTAAAATGTTAAGACAGGGTAAAATGTATGCATGTAGGCTCTGCCTCTCTGTCTTGCACACACCTCAGATTGATGCAAAGAAAAAAAGTAAAAACATAATAATAATAAAGTAATTTGAAATGTGAAAAATGTTAATACGAGGGGAAATACCCGCTGCATGCAACAACAGACATGCGACACACACACACACACACACACACACACACACACACACACACACACACACACACACACAAATAAAAAGAAAAATGCCATTGCCTGTCCTCTCTGGCGCTGCCTGCTGTGTGTGTATCCAGCACCCTGGCTGCGCCCGCGTTGCACGGATGGTACCTGTTACTCAGGCCATATTTTACAGCACACACTGAATTACACTTACGTGTCAGTGCGCTGGACAAGTTTGATGAATCCTGAGGCACAACACATCATCCCTGCAAATCACGCAAGGCCTGCCAGACACTGTCTCCCGGCCGTTAAAACCACTTCAAATCATTTTCATTGCCCCGCTATTAAAATTTGTAATTCATACCTGCCATTTAGCCAATACATAACACCAAGCCAAAAGCTCTCTCTCTCTCTCTCTTTCTCTCTCTTTGCTCTCTCTGTCTCTCTCTCTGTCACACACACATACATACAGAAACACTCACACACACATATACACACAGAAGAGAGAGAGGGAGAGAAAGAAACAGAGAGAGGGAGTAAGAGAGACAGAGAGTCCCTTTAAAATATGTAAAATGCTGATCTGCTTCCCCTTGAATGATTTCCATTTTAGTCTTCATCTGATACCAAGCGGCATACCAGGCAGACTGCTAGTACTCAGGAGGGGAAGAAAGGCCGGGGTATTAGCAAGGATCCATGCCTAATGCCATTCCATTGCCCCTTTCTTATCCGCACACACACACACACACACACCCATATACATACCGAGCAAGCCCCAGCAATGCTGTGACATAATGACTGGAGGGTGGTGTTAATAAACAACTTCATTCACACACACAAAGCCTCTTGCTCCGTTCTGCTATCTGTCACAAACGTGTCCCTCTGCTCCCTGTCTCTCTCTCTCCTAGGTGTCATCCAGTCCCTATAAATCATGGCTGCCACCAGCCCCCGTCTCATTCCATCCATTCGCCCAGAACACAGAGCGGCTGTTGCCAGAATTGGGTCAGGAATAATCTGTACTGCATTGCATGCTCTATCCCCCTCTATCTCTCTCTCTCTCTCTCTCCCTCTCTTTCTGGTATTCTCCTTCTTTCTTTTACTCTCGCACACATTTCTTTTCCCTCAGTCTCTTCTCTTTCTCCCTCCTTCTCTCCCTCCATCCAGGGCGCTGCTGTTATGTAGCTGTTAGCGCAGAGACAGAGTGGAGACTCAGTGACGGTAGACGGCCCACGCAAAGCCTGCTCTGACAACACTTTTATCAGGCGCGCCAGAGGACAACTCAGAGCACGAGTGTTGGGACAGGGCGCCTGTTTGTGTGTGTGTGGGTGTGTGCTCAAGCTGTGCGTGTGTGTGTTTGTGTGTGTGTGCCTGCATGCTCTATGTGTGTGTGTACGTGTCACTCTCTCTCCCTCTCTGTTGACAGTGGCCTATTAAAAGGCATATTGCCACGGAGTTGAGAGGGGAGATTGTGAAACAGTGAGAAGGAAATTGACAGGAGTGAAGAACAAGTGCCACTGATAGCGCTTGCAGCTGACTTAAACAGGCCTTGCTGGGTTAAACCGCTCGCCCTTGTTCACACACACTTTTTTTTTTTTTTTAAATGTTTCAAAATCAGGCACCATCATGCATGCTAGTATTTATTAATGTTGGAAAAAAAATAATTATAATATAATTTCTGATTCACAAGATAGCAGCATATTAAGCCTCATTCGTTTACAACAATGCAATACACTTTTCGAGGACAGTACCGCTTCTAAAATCATTACAGTTGTTATTATTGGGGAATGACAAAAAATAAGGAATTGTTCTAATTCACCCCTAAAATTGTTACTTGTGATGGCATCATAGGCAACTTTAATCCCTGCAGCATCCTTACAGTCAACACTAATGTTGCTGTAATTTCAAGCTTTTACAAGCAATATGTCCTCTAAACACTACAGTATAAAAATATAGTCCCCGACAGGGTGACAGGGTGTGTAATCTTACATCTGTATTACATTTCACTCTTTTCTCAGGCACATTGGGCATGAAGACTACACCACCATCATCATTACATCATCAACAACAACAACATCATCAACAACAACAATAACAACACTAGTAGTAGTAGTAATACTACTACTACTACTACTACTACTAATAATAATAATAATAATAATAATAATAATAATGTAATCACCATTTACACCCTCTTAGCTGACTGAAGAGCTAATATAGCCTTTAGGCCTATAGCTTGTTTATTCCCTTAACTGTAACAAGTTGTAGAAACCAAGCCTATGTAGACATGCCAGACTTCAATGCAACATAATACATCAATCGAAGGTGCTTGTCGAAGCTACCAGCTGCTATACTGGGGAATGCTTTGCTGGTATGCTATTTTTTGGCGCCCTGGTATGGTTTTGAAAAGCTATTCCACTACGATACAAAGACCTTAACATGGCTGTCCTAGATATTTGGATATTTGCATTAGCTTTCATAAAATAAAGCTCTAAGCAAACACATCGTTTCACATATGTTGTCATCACAGCTCCTTTCAACAATATGTCATTTCCTAATGTCAATCATCCAAGACGCGGGGCTTGGTTATGATCAGTCCTGCTATAGACGCTGTGTGAACAATATTTTTGTGGAACCGAGTAAATTATTGTGGTGAGGAGATACATGAATAGGCTATTTAACATTTCAGTCTTCATCAACAATAGCCCGGAGGTGTTTTCAACGTACAAGGATGTCGTCAGCCGCCCACTTGTCTACATGAACTTTCTCAAAGAAAAGCAGATAGAATCATACGCGATAGAGTAACGCAAGCAGACACTAGCGCTGTGTAATTTGACGTGAGCTCTATGAGATTGCCAAAACCCCGTTGTCATTTTGATTGGCAGTGGCCCCGTCACCATCAGGGTATGTGTGTGCCGATGTTCATGCGCTCGTGTAATTACCACTAATGAATTTGACACAATGCACCATGTAATGGCCGCTTCTCTCTGGCATGGTTAACTTTTCTTGGAGACCAGTGTACAGCTGTGTGTGCCTAACTAATTACCTGTCACAGGTAAACGGTACAGAATGTGCAATAATCCGTTTATTCCTTTGAAACCTTATAAATCCTTCAAAATGTAGCCATATAGTGTTGATGCTGTCAAAGGTAATTAGCCAGTATACACTACACTCCATGACTGGCGGTGAAGAATTACCACTGTTCTTGTTAACTTAAAAACAAGCTCCCTTTCACTATGCCAGTGTGGTACGATTGGGGGATTTTTTATGATAGTGTTTTTTTTTTCATGACCCCTAGACAGAAAGGCCTAAAGTTAAAAATAGAGATGTTTAACACATGTAAAACATGAAATTAGCACATTTAATTCCACTTATTTTCCAATGGCAGGACTACAGCATGCAGGCATTTTCATAGGAGCCTAAGCCTTCCTTAACACAGCCCTGGTGGAATCAATACACCAATTCAGTGGGATAAAATAATGCAAAACTGTATATTTCCAGTTAATGGGGTTTTATATTGTAACAAATATATATAGCCTATATATATATTTTTTTTATAGCCTTCTCAACTGACCATTGCGAGATGGATGAAAGACACTGATTGCTGATGTAGAAAATTTATTGTATGAGTGGATTACAACAAAGATGTGTTATCTTGTACCAGTGCCTCCATATATTACATTACATACAGCACCCCGACTGGTTAACCTAAAGATTGTTATTGAAGATCAGTATTTGATTGCACCCATCAATGTCTTGAAAACAACTGGACATGCAGAGGTTTCATTTTGGAGAGTTTAGTTCAATGCGTATTAATATGTCATACTTCCTCATATAACGTGTAAAACTGGTTTTACGAGGGACAAAACTGTGGTTAAAGGTACAAAATAATTCATATACACATGGTGTATTTCATACATTTACATAAGCTGGCCTCTTCCTCACACATACAACTGCCGTGTCATAAGAAGTATAAATTCACCAAATAAAGTGATATAAATAGACATGATTATGTCAAACATATATGTGTTCTGTATTGTGTTTTGTGAAATAATATTTCCCCATAGATTTTTTCGCATTAGTTAGGAGTCAATAATCAATCTTGTTATAAAGATTGTACAAAGGTAATGCCGGTAAACTGCTTCCTGGGTAGTACAGAGGGGTTGGAAATGCAATAGACCTCGGAACCGGAACTCTGAGTAACGAATTCTCTCTGAAAACTAGCGGCATTCCAACTAGAGTCTGCGCCGAAGCGTGCGCCATGTTTGCGGCTTCCAATTCCGCCGAGAGTTGTCGCTTCCATTTGTTTCTCCGGTTCTGAAACCACGTCTTCACCTGAGTTTCCGTTAACTGAAGGCTGGAGGCGAGACAGGCCCGCTCAGAGCTGCTCAAATAACGTTTCATATCAAAGGTGGATTCCAGCTGGTACACCTGACTCCGGGAGAACACCGTACGCGTCTTCTTCTTTGCAGTGCCATTTGGTTTGTCCGAGCCCTCTCTCTGCCTGTCCTCGGAAATGGGAGACATTTGACTGCATGCTCCCTCTTGTTCGTCGCGGTAGTCCTGTAGTAAGGGCTGTGTTAAATGCGGCCGTCTCTCGAGCCCCTCCTGGCCAGCTATTAGTCCCTTTGTGGCACCTGCATCAGGAGCATCATAATCGTTGACAGTTACAGCAGACACTCCAAAATATCTTACTGGTATTATTTTTACCAGTGTATGCTTAACTAGTAAACAAAACAATTCCAAAGTTGTGGAAGTTGTAAAATAATTGTGCTGGTCCGTCAAGGAACATCTTTTGAACAGCCTTTTAAATTACTTTTAAATAAATTAAGGTTTCTAATATACATGCATTTGGCGCTCAATTGCACGCCTTAAATGAAGAAAATGACAAATTGACTATACGTAGAGCGTTTTAAATATGCACCCCTCCCTAATGTAGTTGTTCTGAATATTGCACAACATTACTGTGCTTCAGTGAACTTCAATTTTCATCAGCGAGAATGTACCCATTATTCGATACTTTGTACAAGAGATCATTAAATGTGAACTTTGACTGGTTGATCGACTGTTGAAAGGTTACAAGTACCCTGTTAAACAAACAATATAATATGGCCAGCACTGGTGCACGATATTAATTAAATCAGGTTACATTTAACGCTCAATTGGCGAAATGTAGCACATTCATTCTGAAAGCCTGTGTAATCAATTAGCAGACTCGATTAAATTAGGAATGAGGGGGGAAAACATCCTGTTAATTATTTGACCGTTCATCTGTTCGCTGCTGTGGCATTGATATGGCGCATTAAAACACTTGGGAGTTTTATCCAGTTTGCAGATAATGCTGGCAGGAAAATCTGAAATAAACGCACCAGTATTGCACAACTGGCTTTTTATTCTGTTGCATAGCTAAACAGGTGCTTTTCCCACTAATAACAATTTAGTAAGTATATATTTAGTAATTGCAACAATACTAACAGTGTAATTATTATATATAATTGATAGCAAAGAGGAATACGACATACCAAGACAGGGAAAGCTGAGGGACTGATGTCTGTTGCAAGGCTCAGGCAGACCTGGGTCGGAGCAGAAACAATCTTCTCCTCCACTGCATTCCTCCTCCGATGACACCGAAAGGGTGCGTTTCCTGGGCTGCGCTGGCTTGCAACTCTCCTTGGCCGTAGATCTTGCATTTTCGGACGGTGTGCCCAATATTGACTGAATGGTAAAACTAGAAATTGGGGCGGGCGAACATTTACTTCCGCTATCCTCAGAGTTACTCATTCTCGCCTCATAACATAACAAAGTTTTATCGATTAAAAATCTACAATATCCTATTTAAAATAGCAGTGAATGGTTTAACTGGGCGCGTCTGCTAATACCCTGGTCTCTTTCTACGAAAATAAACAATTTGGTAAGCCTCTCCAGAGGTAGAAGAATTATTTTAGTTGTTTTTCGCGGCGCTCAGGAGTGCACAAATGCATTGCTCTCCACATCCACGCGCTGTGGACTAAAGGCGGCTGGAGCGTGCCCTCATTTGCATGTAGGTAAGCCTCGCGCGAACCAATCCCGTGCTGAACATAAACCCGGGATTTTTAAATACTCCTCAATAAGTTCACCCCGCGGCTTGAGAAGGCGCTCTGCGATTAAGAAAACAAGTGTCCCCAGCTGCTGAAAACTTTATTATAGGAAACTCATTCAGACCTTAAACTGATGCGTTATGGGGCAACATTTCAGCCACGTAGCCTCATGTAAGCTTCAGTTTAATGTTGCTGGATGAGGATGAATCAATTTGCTATCATTTTGTTATGATCATGCAGACAATAGCTACCAAAGCATTTTATACGAATGTTACTGCAAAAATGAAAGTTTTTTTTTCAATATTCCGGCTATTAACATTTTTGCACCAAACAATACCTCTGGTAGCCCACACTTGCAGCCATTTTTTAAAGAAATCTTGACTCTGTCTTGAGATTAAACACAATTATTCATATGGGATTTTTATAGCTTTGCGCAAGATGTTTTACAGAATCTATACAAATATTTTTACAGATGCCAATATGATTTGCAAGCTATACATTATTAATGCATTTGTATAAACTTGCCCTGCATTATGAACATGTTATAGGTCTAGGCTACATAATGTTAAATCTACATACAAAATTCTCAGACTAATAAACCAAGCAAAGACTACTTTAAAAATCAGTAATCCAAAAAATAAGTCAATAATAATAATAATAATAATAATAATAATAATAATAATAATAACAATAATAATAATAATAGTGCAGAATATCTGAGATGATGGCTCGAATAATAATCTCATTCCTAGGTCATGTAGTCTTTATATCAGCCTAAGTATTAATTTGATCATTATCTGCTGTGTGTGTGCCAGCGGAGCTGGACCATGCTAATTGATTGACTAATTGATTGGAGGGTCGCTGTGCAGCCCACCCCTCGACTCGTGTCTCCAGGGCAGCTACTTGGCACGGTTCTAGCACATTAGCTCCAGTTAGCACTCTCCAAAGGTCCACGACACTTAACAAATGATCTGCCTTAATCATAGTGTCAGTGGATGAACCTACGCTGCGCCCACAGGAGTAGGCGGTGCGCGACCCCGACCTTTAGCGTCTGGGAGCTTGTGTGTGACGCACTCAAAGCAAAGATTTTGTTTAGTTGAAAGAGAACGTCATTATTTATGGCTGATAACAGTTTTGTGAAGAGAACCTAAAAATGGCGATGCTGCTGATGGTGATAATGACGATGATTATAATGATGATGAGGAGGATGATGATGACATGAAAATCTCATTCGCTTCTTCACGTTGCTGCAATGTTGGTAGCAGATGCTTTAGGAATCGTGCGTTTGCTGTGATTATTAGCCGCTTGCCTTGTTGTGTGGAAGCCCAAGTATCCTACATATAGAGCGTGAAATGCACAATGACAGTTCAAAGGATTGACTTAATGGGGTTCGTTTTTCAAAGATACCTCGTTGTCAACGGTGACAATATCTGTCTTTAAAACTAGCAGGCAACACTGAAGTAAAAGTCGCCTCACGTTGTAAGCAGTCAAAAGTTAATAGCGACTATTGATAAAACAAATGCTCAAACAGACTTCATAGTGTCATTTCTTGTATTAAACATAGAATGCAACCAAAGACGGCTGTTACAGTTACCTAACGCCTCCTGTTCACAAGAAAGGACGCAATATGTTTCTTGTCAATATTTTGCAACTCTGATGGACATCAAGCCTCTGTATCAATTTATACCTCTCTTGTACAGAAAACACTTTGAAATCCAACAGAATAAGGCCTCTGTTCGCGCTCTATCACAATGATAGCTCCTGTATGGCAGCTGTGGACCTACCGTAATAACGGAACAAGAAACAAGACCTTTACCCAGGCAAAAAAGCTTTCTGTTAGAAAGACAGATGAAGTCATGAGCGGCTTTGATCTGGGAATCAAGCCTCGATAAATATTAAACAAAGACCCTTTACACGTGTGTATTATGATATATGGCTTGTCCAACTTTAAAATAAGGAAATTACCAGAGAAAATGATATCAATAAATTTTGTAAGTATAAACGTTGATTATGTTTCGATTTTCATTCAAGAATGTGAGGCCGGTCTTTTATTTTTCTCACATGTTTGGGGGGGGCGGATGGGCGGGAAGTAGGAGGTGGGAGGCACGAGCCCTGGAGGTGTACAATTTATGTAATCTGTGGCTGGGAAATGAATTGGGTAATTTATTGGAAAACAGAAAGTCAAGAAGATTGGATCAGTATAGCCTATCTAAGGGCTTCTATCCATCAAGTTCCAATTAACAACCTAACCATTGAGCTTTAATGGGTTTCCAATCTACTGCTCTGATAGACTCATCAATTCCTCAGGGAGAAATTAAGGGAATCGACCGCCCCTCGGCGTTGCGGTGTCATTCCTCTCCGCAACTATATGTCAAATTAAAAACACAATTAAAATTTAAACTGTTTCAATCAGAGCCTGCCCCGCAACCTATGTTTCACTTAATAGAACTTTGATGAAAATCTGATGCTCGCGTTCAATCACCAAAGCAAATGGGATATAGGTGGTGTAAAAAGGAAGACTTCCCTTGCCTGGAAAACATTGCCAAAGTGCGCTTGGTTAAAACCACTTCTGCTCAAGCGCGCTACTCAGTACCTTTCAATACGGGTCGATGATACATTATTACACGGCATCTCCCTCAATGCATTTCCTTTAATCCAATAGGGTAAGTAGTTCTAACTACTGTGCAGGGGACATGGTAGACATTAACATGTATGTTATTCACTCGACAGTCAGGTGCAAGGACAAAAGTGACTGATACCAATTTTGTACTATTGTCAGTGTGTTTATAACCATGAAGGTACTGTACGCTAAAAATCTCGTCTAAACCCACTGAATGAAAAGCTGATAAAATTAGTTAACATTTCTGTCGCCCCATGTCAAAGAGAAACTACCATATACGCTGGCGCTTGTGCACACGCGGGCACATAAATACAAACATACACATGCACACAAACACACGCGCACACAGGAACTCACCAGCGCGTGAAGGGACAGGCAGTGGGAGGGTTAAAAATGACTTAAGCTGTTGGCCACTTGAACCACATGTATCCAGCACTATAATATATGACGTGCTCTGCTTAAAATCAGCCACTCAACTTTCCATTTTAATGTAATACAGAGAGCAGCCCGGGGTCACATCCAATCCCCCTCTCTCCGCTTCCAGTCCTCTCCCCGCCACTCCTTTACATAAAGATGTCGTCCAAATGGAAATTATCGAGTGGTAATTTTTTCAATTTATGCGTGCGAATCAAGGTCATCAGTGGACCCGGTTAAAAAAAAAAAAAAAACATGAACAATGCCCTTGATTTGAAACAATATTTTACAGACGTTTTCCGATCGATACTCTCTGGGGAATAATGCTTCGCCAATCTATTAATTCCCCATAATGGCCCCACATTCAGCTTGCATGATATCATACGTCAATATATGAGTAGTTATTACCAGTGCTGATTTGAATGTGCCCTTTGTTGAGTGCCCATTGCAGACTAGTACAACAGAAGAGAAACGAGTTCAGCTCCAAGATGTGTGTGTGTGTGTGTGTGTGTGTGTGTGTGTGTGTGTGTGTGTGTGTGTGTGTGTGTGTGTGTGTGTGTGTGGAGAGAGGGGTAGGAGGGAGCTCTAATTGTTATTATTATGTTGTTATCAAGGGGTAAGCATACTAAAAGTGTTTTTTTTTTTCCAACATTTATAACATCTTCCATGTAATGTGTGTTTCTCTAAATAAATTGTTTAAGTGTTAAAAAGGGAATAAGTGACGGATGGCCCTTTGAATTATGTCTTTATAGATTTGAATGAGTTGTTATAATATTGTAATATTGTTTGGAAGTAAAAGATGTGACATTACAATGAATATTACAAAACGCACCCTTTGTCCTGTACTATAGACGTAAATTACAAATTCTCTAGAAGTAAAGTTGCACCGTGCTGGAGATATGTAGTGAATGGTACGCATGATAGTAGTAGAAAATACTAGAGAACAGTGAGGTGCTGTAATCCTTTCAGGTACTGGCCCATGACCTGTGGAGTTAGTATTGTTTTTTTTTTTTTTTTTTTTTTTTGTATTTTAACAGCTCAGAACAACAACAGAAAATATCACAGTTGATTATTTACTTGTGGGGATAAGGCCATATCACGATAATCCCATATTTATGGCATAGTACAATCCCCACGCTGCATTGATATAACTCTATGCTAATAACATGCGTTCAGACCGGCACATACTCAAAGAGAGAGAGAATAGTGTGTTTGTGTGTGTGTGTGTGTGTGTGTGTGTGTGTGTGTGTGTGTGTGTGTGTGTGTGTGTGTGTGTAAGAGAGAGAGAGAGAGAGAGAGAGAGAGAATTTTAAATGGACCTACATAATGTAATTTCCCCCCTTTCAGTCTAGCACGTGTAATTCCTGCCAGGTCGTAGTAATTATACCACCTAATTGACTGTGCCATTTTGTATGTAAAACAATGTTTTATGTTTTATAAAGAGCCTGACAGGTTGCGCATAAAGATGCACCTGCTCGGTCGCTTTGTACTCTTGAGCAGTGGCTCCTCCAGACCCCATAGAGATCTAACACGTCTGCTTGATAATATTTAGGGTTTACGTCCACAAAGATTCCCAATATTTGCAGAGGAATATGAACCACGATAGGCATTCTGCTTCAACATCACTCTAATAAACCTACTGACAATGTAGCCTATTACATTACCTGAGTAAAATCTCATTATGAATGCAAAGGAGGAAAACGTGATTTGTAGGCCTAAGCAAAGTGCTCTCTATTTAATTTTCAATGTGGCACGAGGGCAACAATGTCTCTTTTGCGTAAAAGTGAAACAGTATTTTGTTTAACATCTGGGCTAAAATGAAATCGACAGACCTAACTATATTGCCGGCAGACGTAAAGCTTTTCTGACTCAAAAACATTTACAATCGATTATCGATCAGTTGCAGTCTATCGTGGGCAGGATCTGAAGGAGAAATGTCATATTTTGCTGTCCAATTTACTTGCCAATTTATTATGCTCAAACAAATCAGCGCTTTCAGGTCACAAGAATAAACACGAACCCATTTCCCGTTCAATGTTTGCAAATTTAAGTTGCTTGAAATGTACCATGCTGTCACACCACGTAAACATTAGGAATACCCTCAATTTATTTCACAACATATTTCAGCAATACAATATCAAAAAGTTAGCTCTTCCTGTACAAAGGGCTTTGACCCTTATAAGGATTAAATATTTTATATACAAATATACAAACACGTGCTCACTGAAACCATAAACTGAGTAACATCAATTCACATGTGCTTGTTGTGTAAGTCCAGTTTTTCCACATAACGGTAGCCTAATTCACCCATTTAGGCAGAACATGTATTTATACACAAGAACAAAATGATTGTCCCACCGATTAAAACACGTGGCCTTGTCAAGAGCTGTGGCTCCACAAAATTCTTCAATTATGCAGAAATATCACCTTTAGTTTACCTCTGTGTCAAAACAAAAGTATGACTGGAAAGTAAAAAGAGACTACATTGAAGGTGTAATAATGCAGTAACTCTTGACGCTCCAAAGGCTGCGATGCTTATTACATTGCACATTGATCACTGTTAAAAATGTGACGCCAAGTGTGAAATCCAATTCACCGTGCTCCTGTTTTACTCTAGATGTTTTACTCTAGTTTTACTCTGGTGCAGGGACTATCCGAAAGACCCTGGACATAATTCCTGTATAAAATAAAAATAGAAGAAATACATGGAAAATCTTATTTTACACCCAGTGTACCTGCATTGTATTGTTGGGAAATTATGCCAACCGAAAATACAACTGTTCATCATAATAATAATAATAATAATAATAATAATAATAATAATAATAATAATAATAATAATAATAATGATAACAATAATAATAATGATAATAATAATAATAAAACAGGTTGTTAAATTAAAATACAATCTCTTCCTTGAACATTTCTGTATTTACTGGTTATCTTATCTGGATTACAAAAATAGGTTGTTGTTATGGTTATCATATGGCGTTCTGTGTTGTTGTGTCATGTAATTTTTTTTTGTTAAAAAAGGTAATAATTTATATGAAATAGTGTTCAAACCGGTCTAAGCAGCGGAACAGATGTTACGACTGGGTGTGAATAGTACACGGGGTGAGGAAACGTTAGGAGCGGTTGGCTGACAGGGACAGTGCCCGGGGCGCTGCTACTCTCCGAGGCAGAGTTCTCGTGGTAGAGAATGGGTACTCGCACAATCCTTTGAGCCGCCGCATGGCTCAGGTTGGCCGCCTCCAGCTCCGCGGCCAGCTGCCTCTTCCACTTGTTCCTCCGGTTTTGGAACCAGATCTTCACCTGTGTCTCTGTGAGGTGCAGGGAGGCGGCGAGGCCGGCCCGCTCCGAGCTGCTTAGGTACCGCTTCATGTCGAAGGTGGACTCGAGCTGGAACACCTGGCTGCGGGAAAACACAGTCCGCGTCTTCTTCTTTCGGCAAGGCTTCTTGTCAGAGCCGTCTTCGCCTCGCTTCCAGTCGTCCACGCCACCGTCCTTCTTTGTGTCGTCGGTGTCGCTTTCCTCCAGCACTATCTCGTCCGCGCTTTTATTGTCGTCTTCCTCATCTTTGGCGTCCGGCTCGGCCTTCAGTACCAGGTCCGGGGAGTCCCGGTCTGTGCCAGCAGACGTTGGAGAGGAATCCCTTACGCTGGCCTTTTCTGCGGCTGTAACGACAATGACCATATGCTTAATGACTGTCAAAGTTAAAATAAATAAACTATATATAGCCTACTATATACTATATATTTCCCTATATCTTAAAGTTTGCAGTCCTATGTAACTTGACTTACAAATTATTAGAAGTTCACATAGGTATATGTTAAATTCTCTTTCTCATACTTACTCTCTCTATCACACACACACACACACACACACACACACACACACACACACACACACAGGTATATAAGCCCACTGTACCATTATTGAAAATACTTTCAATTACTTAATTACTTTCATGCATTTTAACCCAAATTATAATCATAACCCTAAGATTTAACTGTTATAATACATAATAGGCCTATCCGAAATAATAACTATTCCATACACAGGTAAAAGTCATATGACTCATTCATAAGTAATCTGCAATGGACGGGGTGAAAAAGATGGTAGGTTTCAAACAAAGTCAGTCACAATAGTGTTTACATACCTTCTGTGCTTCTTTGGAGGTGCGAGGACGGACTAATCGTGTATGGATACCACCAAGCCGACGCACGCTCGAGGTAGGCAGGTAGGGCGAACCTCTGTGTGGGAAAGTCGAAGCGTGGAAAGTGCAGGTCCCCGACCTGAGATAGAGACAACCCGCCTTCCAGTCCGGCTTTTGCTGCTGCAAACATCGGTTTGGGTTTGGATGGCTTGCTGTCACAGTTCAGCAGGTTTTTGATGAAAAACGGCGACTCTTTGGCCGGCGCACACGTCTCTGGCGTAGTCTCAGGCATGTCGGCGTATATGCTTTTGTCTCTAACGCCTTCAACTATGAAATAAACGCGTAAAAACTTCCTGCACGCTGTAACAGCAAGGCAGTCGTGTTTTTGCGATGATCCTCCAAAGGTTTGTTGTGGGATTTCAGAAGTCGACGCTCTGTCGGTGAACAAACAGTCAGCAATAACGTTCAAATAAAGAAAATACTAAAAAAACAAAGGTAAGATTAATCTTGCATCTTGCAGATCTTGAAAGAGATCCTCGATTGAAACAGAGCTCTACTCGCTGCGTCAAGCTGGCGCCGGATGCTAATGATGAAATAAAAATGTCATCCAAGTTAAACGCGGAAAGTATACGGCGATTGGGCACGTACAATGGCAAATAGGATTAAGGAAGAGATGGGAAGTAGAGAGGGAGAGAGAGGGGGAGCGAGTGAGGGAGTGAGAGCAGGGACAGTGAATAGGATAAGGGCGAAATGTACCCTCCCAGACTTTGCGCTTTTTGCGCGTTGGCTGGAGGCTGGAAGCGCTGCCGTGTTATTGGGTTTATATAGCCCAATTAGGTGGCAAATGAGGACAGACCATTAGTACAAAGGGACATGGCTTTGGCATGATCGTTGCTTACCTCATAATAGGGAAACGGCTGGCTTGAAGTTATTGCCTAAAAGTAAAACTTGACCAAATCGAGTTTCTTTGGCTGTTGAGATTCCCTGTTAACTTTGAACAAACGCAGATATATACACCAGACCCACCGTTAGAGACAATCCCCCAAGTGAATACGACAAGTAGCCTGCTATGCATCGTTTTTCAACATCCCGTTTACAGACATGAAATGAAAGAAAATGAAATGTGGAATGAAATGGGAGTTTGAAAATAAAGACAGGAACATTGATCAGCAACAGGCTCGTATGGGTTCTGTTGCTTAGCCAACCATACGGACAAACTGAAGTTTGGCAAAGCCGAATGATTTTTTCTGATAGGCCCACCTATTTATTAATGAGTGTAATATTTCAAATGTATGCAGCTTCTGTTGTTTGAAGTAAGCGACAGGGAGAAAATGGAAAATCAGAAAATAATAGTAGACTACGTTTTCTTTTTTTATAACCTACTTATATTTACCTCCGGTTAGTGGTCATCGTATTAAATTAGTTACTTCTTTTATGCTCAGTCTCATCAAAGCAAAGCGCCTAAACACATATAAAACATGAAAGTCTACCGTAGTCAATCTTATATCAAACTATTAGTTAAAAGTGTGTGTGTGTGTGTGTGTGTGTGTGTGTGTGTGTGTGTGTGTGTGTGTGTGTGTGTGTGTGTGTGTGTGTGTGTTCTTGCGCGTGCTTTTTCTATCGCTTGTTGCCTCTGGGAATTATGTTATTGTAAAAGACAGATAATTTTCAAACAGGTAGTCTTCAATGTTTAATGAAATAGACACCCTGCAATCATGGTGGTTTACTAACCACAGATCATAGAGAAAATAAGGGAATGAATTCTAAATTCCGGACCCTATAATACAAATAAAGGGGGAAATATTTTTAGGTGATGTCAAAAAATGTTTGTCCTTCTAGTGTAGGCTATAATATAGTCGACCTACACAACAAACCCATTTTAAAGTAAATAAAAGAATAAAAGACCACACGCGTAAAGACTGATCCCCGTTCATATCAGTCATGATGTAATTTTGACGTCGACTGATCGGAAGTTTGAATTTTGGGAAAGCGTAACGTTCCTAGCCTGAGTTTATCCAGGTCCAGATCTCATCGACAGGTCTATATCCGAAAGTTATTTTGATATTACAGAAAATATACTTGACAGTCTTCAATAGCCTGTAATTATAAAATAAAAACAAACAAACAAACAAACAAAGACTACTTTGATATCAGACACTGATCATAGAGTTTAATTGTCTAATTGTAGGCCACTTTGAAAGCAGTAAAAGTATAGGCTACATAAGAATCTAGTGTCCTCTATGGGCCATGACAAATAACTGCAAGGGAGTGCTGCCAAATTAAAATACAAAACCTGATTCAACCTACGAGCAGGTAGTAGTGTGTGCTGACCGCTTCTCTTCTCCGAGCTAACTTCATTACCGGTTATCACCGGATTTTATCTATTTTACTAAAGTACATTGCGGCATTTTGGCAAAAGATTGTTTTCAATGCTGTGAATAACGCCTGAATGCCAATTTGAGTTGTTGTCGTTATTAGTGATATGCTGGTGTTTTAAAAGCAGCTCCAGTAACATTATTAGTGTTACCCAACAAGGGTGTTTTAAAAATTATTTTGCATATAGCCTAATATAACACCTATGGGATGCTACCTGTATTGGCTGTATATACCTATATACAGGTTATGCTTGAGAATGTGTGTGCATTAATTTACTGACTTGTGTAAAACAGTGTTACATTTCCGCTTTTAAATTTTTAGTCTATCCGTACAAATAGTTTCAAGTAGCCAAGTAAAGTGCTTTCCACCCATTTAGCCTACACGCGTAATGAAGTCTTGTTCATTAAGCCCATAGTTAGGATCTCCTGTAACTATGAGGTAATTACCGTCTTAAGTTACACATAGCCTACGCGGGTGTCCAAAAAGAATGACACATGGAACTCTTAAGGTGTCTTGTCACCATCATGTAGACACGCCCATTTTCTGCTAAACCTAAGATATCATTTACACATTTTGTTAAAACAAAAATCGCTACATGTGAACGAATAAGGCCCGCTTACAATGTCCATGTGTTGATAGCTTGGATCCGGCAGTCTTTCTTAACTAGTTTGTTGGGTTTCTTTGTGTAGCACATGAAGACGCAGTGTGCAATATTAATGCGTAGCTTTTTAAGGAGGGTCCAGAAAGTACTTTTTGCATTATTAAAACTTCCTTAAAACTGAACTAAATATGCAATCATCGCAACTCTGTTCCTTTTGTCGAAATAGTAGGCCTATTCAAAAATTCATTTTCCCTGTTGTGGTTATTGAAGAGCTTTAGATGTTAATAATTAAAATCCAGTTCCTCAGCGCCATCATGTGTTGGGATGGGTTACAATATTTCAGCTCCTCATTGACAGTTCACACTTCACTTTGTGTGTGTGTGTGTGTGTGTGTGTGTGTGTGTGTGTGTGTGTGTGTGTGTGTGTGTGTGTGTGTGTGTGCGCGCGCGCGCATGTCAAACAATCAGCAGGTTTATCCTATGATGTCCTTTCACGTGCAAACCATTTTCGTTTGTAAAAGCCAGATCATCGTGGCTGGTTTTGTATAATCAAAACGCTGCTGATAATTCTACATACCATTTTGAATTCCAGCTTAGTAGTCATCACTGCAATATCTTGAGTGGACGGTTGTTTCATGGACCGAAATCTGTAAGGAGGGGATGACGCGTAGGAGAAAAAAAAACTTTCGTTCTGGGAATCGGAGGATAAAGGAGCAAGGATACTGCCACATGATAATTCTGAGCAACTCTACACCTCTGACGATTTGGCAATGTAATTTTTTAAACACGTAGGCCTAGGCTCATTGCATGGTGCCACTGTTGAAGTTTGCACTTGCACCAGTTTGGCGGAATGTAATGTAGGCCTACCCCGACTTTTATATTATTTATATCCAAGTGCAGAGTTATTGATTATTTCACCAAGAAAATGACGAATGGCATCGCGGAATGACACGGTCAGCAGGTTCTATTAAAGAAATGATAGTATTTCTCATGGTTTGTTAAAAGGTCCAGTTTAGATACTTTATAGGTTTACATCCATCACCATCTAACGACCGGCAAGATGAAAAACGCGCAGCTCTCTGACAATAGCTGGATGCCGCTAACTCGGGGGTGTAATTGCTCCCGTATTATATATAGATTTTTGTTTTGATATCTTGTGAGTTTCTTTCTACTGCCCGAGATTGTGATAAAAGACATGAATTTAATTCAGAAAGCTTCAAGAGGAGAAAAATGAGCGAAGCTGTGAGAGGGGGGGAGAGACAGAAGCTATGGGCGAATAAAGATGGCGGATAGGCCAGTTAGAGCGCTGATGTGATATTGCAGCATCAGTATGCAACAGTAAAAGAAATGTGTTACTGAAAGCCATGACATGTTTTAAAAGATAGTTATCAATCATTCACTTTAATAGTGACAACAGTTAGGCTACCAATGAGATGTACTTCTAATTTTTGTTTCCCCGCACCATACTGTAACTGATGCTGCAGAATCTCTGCCCTGTTGTGCAGTGGTAAAATAGTAATGGATCTCAGCTCCTATTTGCTTTAGTACGATTTTACTAAAAACAGGACACACAGGAAGTCAAAGTGGGATGATTTTTGTGTCGACTTTGAGTGCATTAATGCCCTGGACAGTTTAAATGAAACCATAAATGTGGTTGAAGGTCAGGGCGATGGGCTGGCTGGGGAGTGGGGGGCTTTAGGATTTAAGCGTGGCATTTAACTTGTAAAACACTGGCAGTGGCCTGCTGCTGACCTAGCCGTCACTTAATTGGAATTGTATGGCTATTGATTGGCCAGCGGACACGTACCCAGCCTGAGTTACGGCGTGATTAGCAAAGGTATCTTCTAAAGGTTTTTACTGGCCATTCTGAAACCCAGGGATGAATGAGTCTCAAGGCCTCCGAGTCAAGGCTGACAGGAAGTATAGCCGGTATAGGTGTCCACCACCTGGTCACTCACTGGTGCGATGACAGGAAGTATAGACGGTATAGGTGTCCACCACGTGGTCACTCACTGGTGCAATGACAGGAAGTATAGACGGTATAGGTGTCCACCACGTGGTCACTCACTGGTGCGATGACAGGAAGTATAGCCGGTATAGGCGCCACCACCTGGTCACTCACTGGTGCAATGACAGGAAGTATAGACGGTATAGGTGTCCACCACGTGGTCACTCACTGGTGCGATGACAGGAAGTATAGACGGTATAGGTGTCCACCACCTGGTCACTCACTGGTGCAATGACAGGAAGTATAGACGGTATAGGCGCCACCACCTGGTCACTCACTGGTGCGATGACAGGAAGTATAGACGGTATAGGCGCCACCACCTGGTCACTCACTGGTGCGATGACAGGAAGTATAGACGGTATAGGCGCCACCACCTGGTCACTCACTGGTGCGATGACAGGAAGTATAGCCGGTATAGGCGCCACCACGTGGTCACTCACTGGTGCGATGACAGGAAGTATAGCCGGTATAGGTGTCCACCACCTGGTCACTCACTGGTGCGATGACAGGAAGTATAGCCGGTATAGGCGCCACCACGTGGTCACTCACTGGTGGGTGGAACTGGTCAGTGGTCAGGAATCTGAGATCTGCAAAACGAGGCTGCATGTTTTTCACATCAAGAAGACAATTTGTGTTTTCGATGTCTTCTGTCAAAGAACATGCAGGTCCTCCAGTTATAGTTCAGCATGTTGAAATGGTGAGACTTTGTTTATTGTGTATCTTACACTGTGGTTGTGAAAATATATAGCCACACAATTAAAAATGTAATATTGGGTTACTCAAAATGTAATCATATACCACCACCGATTTGCCTTCCCATATGGGGTGTCAGGCAGAATTGTCTGCACACCCAAGTATTGTTTCTCATGGAAAAATATAGTATTGTGTTTAAAGCACAGTACATGTTGCAGTCAGTATATAGAATAGAATAGAAAAGACATGAGTAATGGAATACTGCATTAAGAGTCAGATGTGCTATACAACAAACTAGAAGAACAATAAAAAAAAACAGTACATAGTCAGTGCCTCTTTACACTACCTCACACACACTCTGCACACACCCCCCCCCCCCCCCCACACACACACACCCCACACACACTTCCAACACACACACACCCATACTCAGTCATGCATGTTTTCTCATACCACACTGTCAGATGCCCCCCTATCCTCGTTGTCTGTGGTCTGCAGCACTGGTGTGTGTGTGTGTGTGTGTGTGTGTGTGCGCGTCGTGGCCACCTTGCCTTACCTGTAGCTGCCGCTCTCCCGGTGTGTGTATGTCATTACGGGGGTGTAATCCGGTCGGCTCTGCGGCGGCTTCTTATCAGTGTCAGTGCTGAGATATAGATATGGGCCAGGTTACAAATGGCCCAAACGCACAGGCAGTGGAGCGGCCCATCAATAAAGCAATTTCTGGTGTCATAACAGCGCCGCTTTTCCTAAAGCCAACCTTTCAAAAACTTTTCCCTCTGCAAATCGCCGCGGCCCTCGCCATTAGACTCCTGCCTTGTGGATTTAATGGATTCCGTACAAATAATATTCCACCATAATGGAAAAGGTTGAAGTCACTGAAGACAGATGAAGTCATAAACACGTATAATTGAGAATCAAAGACCGATAAATTTTAAACTGCTATCCATTCTCTCTTTTTTAGATGATGATCTATGTCGCACAGGCATCTAGAAAATGGAAGAGATTATGGGTGGAAATTATAACTATAAATTTTCTAAACATACACCTTGATTATGCTTCGATTTTTGGACGGGGGCTGGTGGGTGGAGTGTATGGCCGGGATCGCTGAAAGCTTGCAGGCTAAATGGCGCCATAAAATAGGTTCTGTGCTCTTTCGCCTGGGGAGCGAAGGCATGCCTGGAGGTGTCATTTTCTCGCTCTAAATGGGGGGAAATGAATTGTGTAATTTATTGCAAACTGCAGCACAGTGAGATTAGATCAGCATATCCCATCAAAGGAACAACAATCAATCAGCCTCCAGTTAACAGCTAGAAACACATAAACCAGGCCACCTAATGGCTTTCCAATTTAGCAGATTGATAGACTTATCCGCTCCCCAGGGATGAATTAAGAAAATCGGGTACTTTCACACTTTCTTTTGACAGCACCCCTCTTTACAAAAAGGGAAAAAAACCCTCTTCCCTTTCCTCCTTCCTCCAAAGTAACACTGAGGCAGAGGTATGGCCCTGTGGGTAGAGCTACAGGGGTAGAGGGTGGGGAACATACCACAGCTGAGCATTTGTTATTCAGATGAGTGGCAGAGTGTGTCTGTCCTATGGGTGGAAAGGATCTCATTTTAATGAGCTGATTATCACAGGTCATTTAGAACTGTGAAATCAGGCGGCCATTCAAGGCTCCCCACCCCACCCACCGCCCCCTTCTTAAAGATATATAAATGTGACCCTAGTGGCCTACTCAACTGAGTGTAAGATCAAAAGGCCTCTTAGTGCTCACCCGGCTTCAGATTTATGAAAGTGATGTGATCCGATGAAACCGGTGAGAGGGAAAGACATAAACAAAATAAGCCTTCGATGCTTGTAATTTTGCTCAAAATATATAAAATGCTTAAAATATTACTATTAGAAAACAGAAAAGGAAAAAAAGCATCTTGTTTATAAAAAATACATAAATAACACAGCCGGTCCAAAGGACACTTTCAGAAGTCAGAGCTAAGTCGGAGTATCTTGTTATAATTTGAACTGTGGAAGTGAGTAGTGCATCATGCGATTGCTATCTGCGTGTCCCCTGAGCTAATTTATCTCTCTCTATTGATACATAATTAAGGAGCTGTTTGTGTCCTGAGGAGCACGAGAAAGTGTTATTTTAGACTGCCCCTGACTGTTGACCGAGAAAGAACGAAGATCAAAGAAAACAAAAACCCACAGACAAAAGGATGGAGGGGAGAACAAACATACTTGAGGTAATTAAGTGGTGTAGACCTTCACCCAATATTTATTTAAAAAGAACAGCATTTCTATTCCACTGTGCTTAGGCTTAGGTTGTAGGAGGCTTAGGTTGTAGGATTTACCAGGCTTCCCAGGCTTAGGTTGTAGGATTTACTGTCAATCATGACTTGATTTCTCATCTGTAGGTATCCGGAGGCCAGGTGTACGTCACTACGCTACTACACATTGGGAGCAAAGGGCACTGAGGTAAATCCAGGTAAATCAGAAAACAAACCCGGCTGGCTAGTTAGCTACACTGTACTGTGCCTAATAATTTAGCAGGGCGAGCTAATTGCGCAAGGAATTCAACAGTTGCAAAGGTGCACCCTAGCTCAGGTACCCTGGATGTCCAATTAATTAGTGACAGTGACATTTAATCAGAGGCCACAATTTCGAATGGAAACAATCGCTTTGTTGCATTATTTGAGGGGCACAATTGGCAACAGCTGGGCCCTCGATCCTCAGTCCTGATCTTGGCTTTTGCGAGCAAGGCAAAACATGGACATTTGTCTTTCTTTCTGCTTGTCAGTGGGCATTAACATAGCCACTGATTGCCGAGGCTGGAGCGTGAGCTCAGGCCTGCAATCCAAGCCATTAAAAATCAGTTGTTATCGTGGGTAAAGAGAGCTCCCTGAGCCCTGAGCCCTGTGCAGATCGGCGGGTCAGATGCCTTCGGATGCGACGGAGGCCCAGGGCTTCTCCTGTGGCCACATCTCTCATGGCGGGGGGAAACCTGAGAGGAAACACAAACAGAAGACGCTGCGCGGCTCTATCTGTGGCCCGCACGGCTTCTGTTACACTTCAACTCAGCGCCTGAATGGCTCAAGTCGGACCACCGGGCCGCCTTATCGCCAGGCAGCGGATCAGAGCAACACTTCCCCGGCTCTCCAGGGACGCCCATGACTATCTTAAAGAGCAAAGCGTCAATCACTTACTTTTAACCAGTCAATTAAGTGCCGGGGCACAATGGCTAAGGGGGGCAAAAAAGAGAACTGGACTAAAAACATGAAAAGTCAGCGAGAGAGGGAGAGGGAAACAGAGCGAAAGACAGAGAGGCAGACAGGGTGCACTTAGCCAGCTCTAAACTTTGCAACTTTTAAAAGTGAACATCTGTGGTTAAATAAAGCATGTTTCCCCCGGTTAGAAAAAAGACTGAACCCAATTTCCTGAAAGAATGAAAATGATTTAATCCACCATGCAGCCCTTACAAAAAACAGGCAGATGTACTATTTGCAAGTCAGTCCTGAGGGCAGGTCTTGAATGAACCGTCAGCCGTTTCTCCCCACCAATAAATAATGACCCGCGCTCAGATGGACCACAGATCAACAGAATACAAATCCACACCTTTCTCCTTTCTCTACCCTTTCACTAGCCAGCAGGGAGCCCAATTAACAGCCTGGTGAGGCATAGATTACCCAGCACCAGTCTGGCTAGCTTAATGGCGATTGGAGGGAAAAATCAACTGGTAAACCATGGTGGCCAAGCGTACGTGTTGATCGGAATACTCATAACACACTTCCATTCCGCAGGATGGATCATCCCGGCAGGTTCATTAGGCTGTTTGGAATAAGGGGCCGAGCGGTTTCGGTTGGGAATGAGTGGCGGACGTGTCAGCGAAGGGCCAGAGGCTGGACCTTGGGCCGCTGAACTAAAACAAACAAATCAGCACGCACGGCTTTAAAAAAGGAGAACAGAGTCTTCTAGTCTCCCAGGGGTCAGGGAAGGGAAGCCATACATCTGGCTACTTATCCGTTTTCTGTCGCTGGCTGCACTTTTACCTCTCCCTCCTTTTCTCTCTCTCCCTCCTTCTCTCTCTCTCTCTCTCTCTCTCTCTCTCTGTTTGCAGAGGGCCCGTGCTATTAAGGGGCCCGTCCATTACGCAGACCTAAAGAAACATTGATTATTTGTAAAAACATAAGTGCAAATCAAATCTACACTGCTCAGAAATAGATGAGTGGGCCCCCTGTATGTGCGCACACATGAGAATTGAGACAATTATTAACCGATTGATTTTGTGATGGTCACATTCTTTTTCCCGCTGTCCCTCGTTTTCTGCGTTGCTCCTTTGCAAAGACCTTGACTGAATTGCCACTCCCTTACGGACCTTTCCCCTTCTCGCTCTCTCTTTCTTTCTCTTTCTCTCTCCCTTTTTTTCTCTCTCTCTCCCTCCCTCTCTCATTTCCTCCTTTCTCTCTTTCTCTTTTTCCATCTCTCTCTCTCTTTCTCTCTCTCTCTCTCTCTCTCTCTCTCTCTCTCTCTCTCTCTCTCTCTCACTCCTCGTTCCTACTTGGAGCTGTAAAGGCATTTATTCCCGGGCTCCAGATGAAACCTTTCCCTCAGCCTCTTATATATTTTGCTTTCTATTTCACTTTAATAGCGAAAAAATTGGTTACATATTCTTTTACAGCCCTTCGATGCCATTATGGCCGGCTGTTGTCATTCGATTATTTATGGAAAACTATTTCATGCTTACTTACATTTGCTACTTATTTTCCCCGTGCGGCCTACAGCACATTCAAGCCATTCCAGAAAGCCTTAAAGCCAATTCTTTACAAGACTGTGGAGCGGCCCTTCACCCCCCGCCCGGGATTGAAATGCCACAGGAGCAGGCAGACGGAGGTTGGGAAGGGGCTAGAGGGTGTGTGTGGGTGGAGGGTGGAGGGTGTGGGTGAGGAGGAAGGGGCTAGGTGTCGGCGTGTTGGTGGAGGGTGGAGGGTGTGTGTGGGTGTGTGGGTGAGGAGGGAGAGGGTAGGTGTCGGCGTGTTGGTGGAGGGTGGGTGTGTGTGGGTGTGTGTGAGGAGGGAGAGGGTAGGTGCCGCTGAGAATAGATAGACCGGAGACAGGAGGAAATGGAGGTGAAACACAAGGGAAGAATAATAGCAACAAAAAATACTGAAAGTTAAAGGGAATTAAAAGTGGTCGTAAAAAGAAATAAAATGTTGCACAGCTCCAACACTCCACAGCAGGAGATGAGGGAGAACCAGAACTGCATGATGGGAAGAAAATATGAAACTTGATGAAAAAAAGATAGAAAAGCTAGAAGTGTCCTCTTGAACCGTGGCTGTAGTGTGGTCATGTGTGTGAGTGCCCAAAATCAATATCAGACACTAATATGAAAATTAGGGGAATATTATGAAATCAGTGTTAAATACACTTATAAATGAAAATGTGTATTGCGAAGCTTATAATAAAGCCAATATGTGTCACTGGCATTACATTATTTGTCTGCAATGTCATGTGTTTTGTTCCAGGGTTTCTAAATCCTCACCCCCTGAGCCCGCATCACCCTGCTCTGCTCTCCGCTCCAGTTTGGGACAGGGATGGCTGGTTTGTCACTGTCACGTTGCCCAAACAGGGTAAGTAATGTTCCCACCCAGCGTGGCCTGACAGCGGGACACATTCCCCCTGGAACCCCCCTCCCCAGCTGTAGCGGAGGGCCAGAGAGAGGTCCAGCTGGACACGGCCGTGGATCGATACGGGGGCAGGGGGCAAAGGTCATTCATTCCTCCCATTATGGCCCTGACTGTTCGCATCATCTCCTGGCTAACGATGCCTGCAGCACCACACGTTTTTGGGTCTCAGAATGTGCCTTTTTTTGTTCTCCCTCTCTCCCTCTCTCCCTCCCTCTCTCCCTCTCTCCCTTGCTAAAAGGACGTTAGAAAAGGGTGGAAAACAATGTTGTGCAGAAGCGTAATAATATGCACAGCTAGCATCTTATCTTCTGACACCCATTCCTGATAAAATCAGGAAACCACCAAACCACCAAATTACTGTCCTAATAAATACATGTAGAGCGTCATGAGTGTAACACTAAGCTGTGGTAATTAACAATTTACTAATTGTCAGTAAACAACAAACATACAAAGTAGTTGAAAACGTTACGGATCAGTTTGGAGCTCTCTGCCAAAGCCAGCCAGCCAGCGATTCAGCCTTCCCTCGTCTGAGTGAGTCATTTGGGGGGCCTGGGATATCCTTCTGTTCCTGATTGTGTCCAATCAATAACCAATACATTCAAAGGGCAGCCCTCTCATTAGCTGCTATTAATCTCAGACCTCCTACACGTGCTAATCAGTCGCGCCCCCCCTTCTCCGACGCCTACAAGCTACCGCCACAGACGCTATTCATTAGCACTCCAAATGGACTGGCCAAAGGACTTCCTGTCGAGTTTGCTGTTCATCACTTCAGAAATAAAAAAAACACTACTGTCAGGCACCTCAGGCAACAAGCCGCACCCTATTATACAAGGACATACTGTAGCATCATACAAGCATAGCATGTACTTATGGGTAGATATCTGTAGTTGTCGTAAAAGATCAGAGGCATTGATGAGAATACAAAGAGGCAGAAATAATGGAAATACTACATAGATACATTAGCAATGGTGGGCCTCCAATATGGCCCTTGTTTAACAATGGTTCGGGTGTGAAGGCAAAAGCAAAGAAAGCTGAGAGGCAACGACAAAAACACTTACTAGGGGTGGCCGAGGGGCCCGGGGTGCTGGGGGCCGCCATGTTTGGCGCGGTGCACGCAAGCAGCGGCCTGTGAAGAGGCCGAGTGTTTTAAAGATGTGACAGAGGATGCTCTAAATTATTTGGCCGGGGACAGCGCTATCCATTAGCCCCCCTGGCTCTCCCCCTGGCCAGCGCTGAAACGCTCGCACTGGAGCAACTGTGCGTTCGGAGATATCATTCAAGGCGATGAACTACAGCCGCCGCCTGACACGCGAGAAAAATGCCTCCACTTTTCAGGCTGTACAAATGGCGTTTGGCCGCGATAACTCACCAGCGGACACTTCATTTCACGCGGAGAGCGACTGGACCCAGTCACAAGCTATTGTACCATCTTCTTTATTAGTGGCCTGTAGTTTTGGTGTTGGGGCCCCCAGATAAATACAGCTAAAATGCCACTTCACTCAGAAATATTGGACCATTTCTCTCTTGCCAGACTGATTTCAGATGGCAACCTGTTTCAGGTGTTATGGCCGAACCCTTATTTATTTATTTATTTATTTATATTCTTTTAGGGTCACGTTTGTCATGTCAGTTATCAGTCATTGTGAGAGCACCATCTCATGCGAGCCAATGGAAGTGATCAGCAGTAACGTTTCCCCCAGGCTTTCCGCTCGGGAATCATAGTCAAGAGAATTGATTACCGCTTTATTATTTAAAAATCGCTTGCAGAAAGGAATATTAACTCAGGTGAAAAGGAACAAATGACTTTGCATATACCTGCGAATGGCAGCTATTTAAGAGTAATTGTCTCATTCTTCATAGGTGACGTCGTGTTTTATGGATGTTAAGTCCGTCCATCTCAAAAAGGAGCCAGAGAGCCAGGCAGACAGAGGAGGCCTGTCACCTGTGAAGTTTGAATCCCTCCACGTGGCCTGATGCGTCGCCACGGCGATGGGGGGTGGGGGTTTGTGTTGGTGGTGGTGGTGAGGGGGGGGGGCACCATTCAGACTTCATGCCGTGACAGCAGTTTTATCGTGCGTCGCATCATAAAGTCACGCCGTTTGCGGGACGCATTTTCGACACTTTTATTAAACACCTATTCAGTCTGTGTGGGGCTTGAGATGTGTCTAGATAAATCCTCATGAATAGTAGAACTGTCTGTCGGAAGACAGTCGTGTCATAGCGCGTGGCAACGGAAACGATGCATGGCAAGTCGGGGTTGGAGGTATAATTTCACCTGTGTGAAAAATGTCTTCACTTGCACTGGCATTAATTTATTTGTCTGCAGTGTCGTGTGTTTTGTTGTTTTCTTGTCAAAATAATAACAAAAAAAAATCACATATAAATTTTCAAGGGTCCCTGGGTGTGTAAAAGGCTCAGATTTCTGTGTGTCTTTCTGTCATATGAAATTTGCACATTTATCAGTAGATTAAAATAGCACAAATTTGAATTCTGTGAGGAGGAAATTTTCCCTGGCACACGCAGGAAATTAATCAGGAAAAGAAAGTGCCTTTGTGTGGGACACATTGCTTTATCACATCTAATCTGTTCTTTGTGAAAATGTGTCTCGCCCCAATCCCTGGCAATCGAGGACAGCATTGCAGCTTTGTGAAAAACCACTTGTTCCCCAGCATAATTAGAGATCTCATAACCGCATTAAAAGGGAAGGCTGGGGGGAGGCGGGAGGGGGGAGAGGCTGAAGCCTTGTTTGCCCATTTAAAGTGTGATCCAGATAATGGCGCCTCATCAAAGGTAGCAATTACATTCATTACACAGAAGGCCCGGCGCAGCAGCTAGGAAATTAAGTGGCGAAAGAATGAAAAGCTTAATATGTACTTCCTTTATCCCGGCTGTCTCCTCCCTTCTTTTTCTTTCTCTTTTCAGGCACCCCAGTGTTGAGCAAAGAATGGGCGGGGGTTTCAAGACATCAATAGTGTCGGGGTGAGAAGAATAAACCCCAGCCAAAGCCCTCCTTCACCTTTCTCTCCGGCCCCTGTCTGCCGTTTGCAGTGGCTCTGGAGCGGAGAGCCTCCCTATAGCCGCACTTTTCAGATATAAGAGAAAGCCTTTCTTCAGACTGAATGTGCTCCATAGCTTTTAAATGAGCTCAGCATACGACAGGAGCCTTTCAGGGGGGAAAGAAAGTGCCAAAGGGGGCTTTTGCAAATTAATACCCTATTTCTTTCCTTTTTTCAGGGGAAATTAATTGTTTCGTGTTCTATAAAACCACAAACAGCACATAAATCAAGCGCTCCAGTGGAGAAGGAAGCTCTTTCGTTTCAAAGCCATTTAAATGTGAATTAGGGCAAGTGGCTGACTTCACGAGTCCCTTGTCACACCACCCAACTCACAAACAGCATTCAGGAGCAGGTGTAGTTTAGGATGTTTCTAACACCAATTAACAGAACACACTATCAAAATTAAAACAAAATGTTTTTTTTTAGCAAAATTAGAGGAAAATATCAAAATGTGGCAGACAGTTTTGTGTGCATAAAAAAAATCAAATGAGAACATCTGATAGACATACTCATTTTAAATTACATATAATAAGACACTAGAGTGTTAATGCTATGTACTATTTTTTTTACAATGTATTTTAAACAATGTCAATAACTTTACACATTTCGGTTCCCTTTCGATCTTTGTATCATGTTACAGTGCACTGTTTGGTCACAGTCCAAGCAGTGTGGTAACATTGTACTATCAGACAACATTTGAATTACATTTGACTAGCTGCGATCACAACAATGGGCTATCCATTACTATTTGGCTTACCCTAGGATATGAATACAGTGGAAAATAGTAATGCTTCATGGTTTCATGCACGAACAGTCCCTCTACATTATATTTCACAGGCCTTTTAATCCCTGCTGTAATTAGTTGCTCCGAATAATTCTGAAGTGTGGCGCAGAAGGAACAATAACACTCAACACGAGGTGTACTTTCAGAACTCTAATTAATCTTTCTCAAACTGACAAATTATTGTCACCCCCTGTGAATTATTTAAAAGGAAGTGGCTTCACTGGAAACCCGAGCATAATTAAATTGCAATAAAATAACATTAGTGCCGACAGGCCATTAGAAGGTGCTGTAATTGACTGCTCCAGGGGTCGTAGTTCAGCTCACGAAGGTCGCCTGTCATGTCGGCGGCGGCGGGCGGCAGAGCCCCTGCAAGCACGTGTTTCCCCGCATAAAGCACCTGGGTGTCTCGTTTCCCTTTGCCACTTCTGCCACAGCGCCTATGGAAGAAAGTAAGATTTTATCAGCCCTTCAGATGTTGTGGGTTACCTAGATGTGGGCTATTATATATTAAAAAAAATTGTTTAAAGTGGCATGTACTAAGCATGGACATTTTAAACAGTTTTGAATATCCATACAAAACGAGATGCAAAAACATTACATGCCTAAACTGGTAATTACACTCAAGCTTACGCTACTGGCTTTTAATTTAAAAATAATCCTCTATCCACTCATTAGTTCGGCCTTTCCTTAATTTCTGACGTTCTGGCCCTGGTGGTGGCTCATACTTGGTTGTCATCTAGTTGCATTGCGCCATCTAGTGGTTTTACACGAAACATGTCTCACACAATCAAACATTTATAAGAAGTGATGATCAAATTAATTACACAATTTAAAGGCCTGTATTGTTAGCCTAAATAAAAAGCATGATAAAAAATAAAAGTCGAATCTCACTCAGTGACGTACACAAAGTTGCGTTATGTTATTTAAAGTTTCCAACTCCAATTAGTCTGCTTTGCAGATGTATCGCTTTCGTAGTCATGGGTACTGGCCATAATATGAGCCTCACAGAAGAATATCACTTTTTTCATACATCCAACTAATTACTTTACATTATAACAACAACAATTAGGCTTACAACAACAGTGTTCCCTGCTGGGGCTAAATGGGTTCGTGTCCCTGTGCCTCAGGCGCGGTGTTCTTTACACAAAAAGTCACGCTACCGTTACATGGCTCGAAGCAGTGTCATTGCAAAGGATACAATGGCCTCACTCAAACTGGTCGTTTGTCACACTCTCTTCAATGGGTTTCCAACAACTTTGACACAAATGGGGCAACACGATCCTTGGACTTCATGGGTCTTTAAATATTCAACGCAATCAAACATGAATGAGTCAATCTAGCCATTTAAAGTAATGCAACTGCTTTGGTCACGGAGAACCCTCAAACAGCGCTGCATTCTTAGACTAGTGTAGAGTATGCTAAACTACACAACAACAATCGTGAGAAAAAATGCCTACATAGGTTTGCACATTATTTGCCCACATTACAGGCCTGCTAATGCATCCAAAGTAGCCGATAGCCTGATACAAACGTTGTATTGCTGCCTGAATTGGGTGATATGTTGGTGACATAATGTATTACTTTTTAATTATTAAGTTAGTTATTCGAATACGTATTACTTTTAAACACCCCCCACCAAGCAGAAAAAAATATATAGGAACTATTGAATGTGCCAGTCGGACTATTTACTTTGGTGCACTCGTGAACTCTCACCCCAGCAGAATTTTTCTTTTGTTTTGTTTTAGCTTGTGCTCTAGCAATGAATCAGCTGTACCATCAAGGGTGTTCTGATTGACTGTCTGTTCACGACAGTTTGCAATACACTGTTAAAGTTGACAGAGAGCACAATGAAAACGTAAATTCGAAAAGAAAACGAAGGATTCGACACAAATCAGAAGCCGTAGGAAAATGCTGGGTTGTGTCGTCGGATGCATTCTGTATCAGTTGTCTCCTTTAACTAATTTACTACATCAAAAGGGAGGAAATCCACCAGCAACCAATACTAGACAAACTGGATTTTGATTTCGACGTGACGTGTCATTTTACAGGTAACAATTTATCTGTTGTTTTGCTATGCTAAAGTGCTAGCAAGCTGTGTTTGCTTTGGTAGATCTTAGCTAGCAGTTTAGCTGTATCCTCCCTAGTTTACACTGGAAGAGACGCTAGCTAGCTGCTAGGTGACAGCTTTGTGTAACGTTAGCTAGTTAGCCCATAGAAGCCGTAACATAGCAACAAATGATGTCTTGTTAAACCTAGCTGCTAGCTCAAATCAGCTGGTGTAACCAGTTCAAGAATTTGATTTGAATTTGAAACTAAGCTGTCATGCCATGTTGTGCTAGATCTTAGGCCAAGTTGTTGATCAGCCATGTCAACAGGTGAGCAATTGCACATAAATATTTCCCAGCCTTGTGTATAACTCCGCTATTATACGCCCTAGTCAGGGAACAACTGTCTATTGGGCTAGCCTGTTGCGATGCAGTGTCAGTTTGTTCAATGTTTAGACAGTTTGTAGCGATAGGTTTGCTGTCAGAAGTGCCCTTTAAAGAATATCAACACGCACATTCTTTTTCAACAATTCCCTTTTTTCCCTCGTATACAGTCTGGTACATTGCTACCTAGTACAAGGTAGTGAGTCCACAGAAAGCTGCTAATAACTGAAAGATAGTTGAGCCCCTCCCGTTTTTCCAATGGGTGAAGAGAAGCCAGAAACACTAGATTTCGTCAAAGACTTCCAGGAGTACCTGAGCCAGCAGACGCAACATGTCAACATGATATCAGGGTCCGTCAGTGGCGTCAAAGATGTAGACGAGCTCCCAGGAGGTAATGTTGTTTCATACTGTGCACTTTGTAACTTCATATTTGAGGGTTTAAATAATATGTTAATAGTAATATGTATTTTTTTGTTGTTGTTTATAGATATCAGTCAAAATGGTCTGGACCATCCCTCTGTCGATATTACCTTGGATGATAGCTCAGGCATATTGGTGGACGGCTTTGAAAGGACCTATGATGGCAAACTGAAATGCCGTTACTGTAACTATGCCACCAGGGGCACCGCTCGGCTTATCGAGCACATCCGCATCCATACAGGTAAGTCAGAGCAGACAGGTATAGGCTGTAAGTCATTGGTAGAGCAAGGTGACATTCTAAATGATAATGAACATTCCGGGGGTTTCAGGTAATGGTCTTTCAACACAAAACGCTCAGCACCACAGCAAGTGGAGCACTAAGTTGACTGCCTACAACTGACACTTGCTTTGTGTTATAATCCATGTTGTTTGGCCCAGGATGTGTTAATGAATGTTGTTTAGATGTAATGTATATCATTAGGTTCTGCAGCTTATTGTCTTTAATTCTTATTTTCTGTGTCTTTTCCCCCTGACTTTTGTTCATAACGCTTCACTCTGCAGGCGAGAAACCTCACCGTTGCCACCTGTGTCCCTTTGCCTCGGCCTACGAGCGCCACCTAGAGGCGCACATGCGCTCGCACACGGGCGAGAAGCCGTACAAGTGCGAGCTGTGCTCCTTCCGCTGCAGCGACCGCAGCAACCTGTCGCACCACCGGCGGCGGCGGCACAAGCTGCTGCCCATGAAGGGGGCGCGCTCCTCCCTGTCCCACCGCAAGGTGCTGAGCGTGCTGCAGAAGCGCGGGGCCTCGCTGGGCTACGGCCGCCGCCTGCTGATCAACCTCAGCCCCCCCTCCATGGTCATGCCGAAGCCCGGCCCCGAGCAGCACCACCTGGCCATGGCCGACTTCAGCCCCGACGCCCCCTCCCACTCGGGCCTCCACCAGGACCCCTACGAGGGCCTGAGCAAGGGGCCCTCCTCGGACGGCAGCGGGGGCGGTGGTGGTGCGGACGCCGGAATGCACCGGGAGCCCCACGACCTGTCCATGGACAACCCGCTGAACCAGCTCTCCACGCTGGCGGGCCAGCTGGCCAGCCTGCCCCCCGACGCCCACGGCCCTCCGGTGTCGCCGGGCGCGGAGTCGCTGCCGGACGAGAAGCCGTCCTTCCTGGTGCAGCAGCCCGCGGCGGCCCCCGCGGCCGTGTCGGCCAGCATGGCGCAGGCCTCGTCCCCCGTCACCCCCGAGCCCCGGCCAGCCGGCCACAGCGGCTGCAGCCCCGGCATGGGGCCGGGCAGCGAGCGAACCAGCACGCCCAGCGGCATCACCAGCCAGCCGGGCACGCCCACGCCGGCCCAGGACCCGCAGATGCTGCAGCACTGCCCCCACTGCCAGATCTACTTCCCCGACAACATCCTCTTCACCATACACATGGGCTGCCACGGCTACGAGAACCCCTTCCAGTGCAACATCTGCGGCCACCGCTGCCGCAACCGCTACGACTTCGCCTGCCACTTCGCCCGGGGCCAGCACAAGCAGTGAGCCGCAGCCGGGCCGGGCCGCAGCCAACCGGGTCACAGCCTTGTCTGTGGGGTGCCTTTCTCGCGAGTACTGTAACTGTAGCCGTCGTGACCGATACATTCTGAAGTGGAGCGTTGTTATAGATCCGCAGTGAACCTCCTGTAACTTTTTAAAAGTCGTTTTTTCAGTGTAACTTTTTAACCTGTTCTTTGTCACATTTATTTATTTTTTGATGATTTTTATGAAGTTTTTTCCTTTTCACAAACGTGCGTAAGATAATATGCTTTTATCAAAATATCACACCATATCACATCATGATTTTAGTTAAGTGCTTTCACGCTTCAGTGGTTCTGTGTGTGCTGCACAAAAAGTTTTAACCATGTGACTAAACAGTGCCTCTGATGTGTTATTATTTTTTATTTCTGGTCGTTCCATTTCGTCATTACCCAGTGAGGCACTGCACGGTGTGTCGTGCACAGGAAAGTGCTTAAACAAGACATGTATTCATTATATCCAGGTTATAACAGTGCTTGGTACAGAGCTTGTATGGTCAAGTTCAGGTTGCTGTTTTTGTTTAATATGAAGACTTGGTGGAGTGCTCAGTAGTCTTAATCTGTCTTAAATAATTAAAAAAATAAGAATCCTTCAGAGATATCTATAGGAGACAACTCAAGTGATGACGTCATGTGAATGTGAGTACAAATCCAGACCTTATTGTAAAGGTTGCCCCCCAGGCCTTGCCTCACCCCACCTCTACCCCACCTCTGATTTCCTGCTCATCTAATATCTATTTGCCAAGTACTACCAGAGTTGCCACATGTGGGTGTACATGTTAACATTAGTCTATTACTTAGCAGAGATATGATCAAAACATGTGTGTCCAAATTCCAAACAAACAAATTAATCACAAGCATTGTGTTGATGATATAGATGTTGGATGTCAATAAAGATACAGTGTTGTACAACGAACAGTCATGGCACTCTTCATGCTGTGGTCAGTTAAGATATTTCCTTTTTTAGTGCAGAGTGATTCACATTGTTGTGTGTGTGTGTGTAGATGAAGTACACAGATACATTTAAGTTGCATGCTGTAATCTGCCGTATGGTTAACAGATGAAAGAGCTCAAACAGTTTTTGTGAACAGCTAGCACAGTTGCTTTTTTGGAATGCTTTAATGGTTTAACTGAAGTATAAGAAACATTATCGATAAAAGTAGATCATCTGCAGAACTGAAAATAGTCAGAGATGGAAGAACCAAAGGATTTGATTAGAAATTAGAATCCGCATGACTGGTTGGTCATGATTCAATGAGACCATGTCCTGCATCATTTAATTCATCAGCTAGCGCCACTTCCTCTTCAGGATGTGTGGCTGTGGGCCTGTCCGTATCTAAATGGAAAAAAAGGTGTCTTTAGGCAGCATCGTATTATTCAGTGTGTATAACAGTTCAATGCAGAGAATATTGGAACAATAGTGTTTAGTTTGACCAAAAGCCAAATATCCAAAACATGAATATTTATCAGAGTGGCCATTGTAGGAGTTTTTAATTATCCTCAGTCAAATGCGTCCCAGGATTATCAGTAATAATAGTATCATAGACATATTATAAAATGATAGTACAAAAAAAAGCAATTCTTCATGAGGGTGGTGATGGCAGTAGTTATTCATTAACCTCTCAGTCTAATGCGTCCAAGGATTATCAGTAATAATAGTATTATAGACATACTATAAAATAATAGTATACAAAACAAAAGCAATTCTTCATGAGCGATGTGCATGCGATGGCAGTAGTTATTCATTAACCTCTCAGCCTGATGGGGCCGAGCACCACAGTGGCCGTGTCCAGCTGGGAGTCCAGGTGTCGGGCCACGCGCTTGCGGCAGCCCTGGCGACAGCGAGAGTTGTAGTCGTTGGAGGCACAGATGAGGACCTTGCACTGCAAGTACACAGAGGGGTGCGTGCGAAGGAACATAAAGGCCCGGAAACGGAACCGTGCGTAGGTCTGAGAGCCGCTCATATAGGCGTAGTACGTGCTGTCTCTGGGGCACCTGGCGCAGGGAAAAATACATGAAACACCAGCACAGAGTTATTTCATACCATTGTAGTCACAAGAAGGAAAAAAAACATCAATAAAATGTAGTGTCGATCCCTGAGGACTCAAACTTTTCAAACCGTGGACTACCTGTTTGAACCCACTAACACTGACATACTTGATATTCAACTTTCTGTTATATAAGACTTTTTGATCCACTGTATGACTGATATGAAAACAAAATAAAAAGAAGTTAAAAAAAATAAATAAAATGAAGTTTCTGACTGTCATACCCATTGACCACTAGGTAGTGGGAGCGCTGGCCATGGTAGTCATTGGGGTTTGGTGAGGCCACGCATGTGTCCAAGAAGACGACGAGGCTGCTGTCATACTCTCCCAGCGTGACCTGAACGTACATGTAGTTGTTCAGAGACACGTAGTAGGGGTTGTCGTAAATTTGGTCGTAGAAATTCCCAGAGGTGTAGAAGGCCATGGTGGCGTTGAAACGGCCCATTCCGGTGACATTGAACTTCAGTCTGTCGTGAGCCACGTACATGATCTGGGACACGGCGTCCTTTTCCATGTGACAGCCAACCGACAGATGAAACTGAGGCAAGTACGTGATCTCCTCAGAGTTATTTGGGTAGGTGCGAACATTATTACTGCACACCACCCAGCCATTTTGGATCTGAAATGGAGATGAAGGGATGAACAGTCGGCAAAAAGCACCAAAGAGGGTTGCCTAGGTTCATTTTTCAAGCAAAGCTCTGTATGTTAGTATGAAGACAGGCAGCTATCTCTATAGTCGTCTGCACTATAGCTCAGTGGACTGATATGAAAACAGTGTGCAGTCGTACAACAGTACGGTAAGACACTTCAGTCAAGTAAATGAAAATAAAGTTTTGTGTATTTATTTTCTATGTTGTATGAAGTTCCTTTTCATGTCCTAAAAACATTTTTGTTTGGTAGGTAAAGTGTCAGTAATGTTTTCATTCTCATACCCTACTATTCATTGCCATGTCTTCTTAATGGGTCACAGAGCATGATGGCCTGTCTATAGCCCATCCCTTACAGCCTTTACAGTGTATGTGACAATAGATATCAGTAGCCTACTCAGTACCATTCTTGTGGTTCCACATCGTTTGAGAGGGAATCTGAATATGACCTCATAACTATTCTGAGTTGGTCAGCAGTTGGGGTCATTAACATAAAGATCATTCCCACTAAATCCTTCAGAGCTCAGGAAAGACCTGGAGATGGTAATGGTCATGTTGTTCAAGGAACATTCGACACTGCCTGATGAAGAAGCAGACAACATGCTCATTAAGGTTCATTTAAGACAGTTTGAAGTTTTAACATTTTTCCATTTAAACACACATTTTGCAATATGTCTACAGCAATCTCACTGCATGCAGGATGATAATAATGGGTGCAGGGTTGCATCATTATATGGACTCAAGCACCCCTAGTCCATCCTAAAGTCAAGAGGCCAAGCCATTTTTAATGCAATTTCCGGGGGAGGTGTATCATATTTTTGGGAAGGTCTGCTTTGGAATTCATGTTTGCATAAATGCTGGGCTTACAGTACGCTGGCACATTTGATGCACTGAGCCGATTACCTACACATGGTTGTACTCCTAAGGCTTCTGCCCTGATATCCCCCCCACCGTCCCTCCTGTGCCCTTGCCCAGCTGGTCTGAATGCACTGAGCCGATTACCTGTACATGGTTGTACTCCTAAGGCTTCTGCCCTGATATCCCTGATATCCTGTGCCTTGCCCAGCTGGTCTGAATGCGGATGGCTGGTGTGGGGTGTGCTTCTGTACAGTCAGGGAATGGGCATTGCCCCACATGAGTCACCTTTACTGGCTGGCAGAGAGCTGATAAATTCAGCCCGGAACCCCCGCCGCGCCACTGTGCCGTCGCTTCTGAAGAGCACGGTCATGTGGTTGGAGGACGAGTGGAAGGCGTCCGCGGTGGAGTTGTCACACAGTCGGCCGAGCTGACTGTAGCCCGTTGAGGGGCCGTCGTGCACGGTGATGTAGTCACAGTTACAACAGCCCTCCAGCCTGCAGACACCAGACAGATGGGTTATGAGATGGGGTCATAGCTGGGGTTTTTCACTTTTTTATTCTCTGTCTTTTTTCTCTATTTCCATTCTCTATGTTTAGTCTTTTCTCTATTTCTTATCTTGCACTACTATTTATTTATTCTATGTTGTAAAAATTCTTCATAAATGTCTGCACTGGAGAAGAAGTTGCTTTCAATCTCGTTCTTCATGTGTATAGTGTACATTGTAGGTTACATGCGTAGAGACAATAAAAGGCATTCTATTCTATTCTATTCTATTCTATTCTATTCTATTTTATTCTATTCTATTCT
This sequence comes from Coilia nasus, assembly GCA_027475355.1. Taxonomy (NCBI): domain Eukaryota; kingdom Metazoa; phylum Chordata; class Actinopteri; order Clupeiformes; family Engraulidae; genus Coilia; species Coilia nasus. The sequence continues at coordinate 31,749,996 of CM050204.1, forward strand.
ATTCTATTCTATTCTATTCTATTCTATTTTATTCTATTCTATTAAAACATATAGCTTATAGCTATAGCAAACACTTATAGCTTCTATTAAAAACATTTCAGGTTTTGTGAGTAACTAACCAAATTTTAATTACACTTGCATGGGGGGTAGGAGACTTTTTTTACACAGGGTACTACATTTTCCATTAATTCCATTAATATGTTGGTACCCCCAACCTGCTATTTTTGTCTCTTTGAGCTATCTTCAACTGTAATTTCAACTACGTAACTATCTGTGCTCATTCCGTTAATCTGCTATAGTGTGAAGGCCTAATGGATGAGATGTGGGTTACACAGATGAAATTTGGTCAGTGCAATGACTTATCTCCCCCACTTACTCTAGGTCTGAGAATACAAGCAGGACCCTCTGGCCAGAGGGAGCTGACAGCCTCCACACACAGTAGGCGTTGTCATGGTAGTAGTTCGGGTAGTAGGGACTGGAGAAAGATCCAGATAAACTGAGGTCTCCTCCACATGGTGGGTGCGTAGCTAAAAGCAAAGCAACAAGCTGATGCCACATCCACAAGGCATACATCTGTATACATCATCGCTGATTTGTATGTCACGAAAGAGGGAAAAAAGATACATTACTTCTTGTGGTTGCCTCTGTAGTTTGGTAGCAGTAATCTTCAGAGAGATAGAGAGAGAGAGAGAGAGAGAGAGAGAGAGAGATCAACTTGAGGGCAGTATAGTAGTCAAAGCAGTGAAATGTGACTGGTCTTTGACTTACCATAGTAGTCATGACAGCAGTTTCCATAGTACTGACATGAGTCTGTGCAGGAGCAGCTGCCAAAGTCATAGCCACAGTTGTGCCTACAGGAGTGCCGTGCTACAGCACAGATCACAGCAATACAGGACACAGTCACATCACAGCATTGATGCAGTTCTGCCCAGTTTGGCAAGGCTGAGCATGCATGACAACACACATTTTGGCAGCTTCATCTGTCACAATGCACTGTTTTGTTAGCTAGACCTGACACAGTGGTCGAGTCCAAGCATGAGTGCAAAGGTAAAGTTGTAGCAAAGGGGAGGAGAAGTCACCCCACTCAGTTTTGAACCCAGGTCTCCGGGGTACCAAACATGCACTTTGACCGCAACGCCAAAGAGCCAGGCTCATAGGTATGGCGGTCAGAGCACCCCCACAACCCTAGTGATGGTTAATCCATCACATAAGTTTAAGTGTATATACTTTATTGGTCCCTTGAGTGCCGAGTTTACTTTATTGAGTTGACTTTTTGAGGATGCATTAGGACAGCACATGTCTAATCACACACATTAACACACATGCGCATGCATGCACACACACACACACACACACACACGCACACAGACACGCACACGCACACACACGCACACACACACACACACACACACACACACACACACACACACACACACACACACACACACACACACACACCCACACGCACACACTGTATGCCTTACTTGACAGCAACTATATCCAGTGATTGCTGCTGTTAAGTATTTTTGCCTGTTGCTTTAAGATACATTCATTAGTTATAAGGCTTGTATACATGCAATACATAGTAAGGCCATTGGCAGCTGTTACATGTCCTTAACCTTGCACATGAGAAAGTTGTTTTGTTTTCTGTGCATAACTGAATAATTACTTATATGATTTAACTGTCCAACTTTAAGAAAACACTTAACTATGAGAGCAAACAAGAGGGACAAGCCCACATAACTTACCCACATAGGAATACTCGGCATGGAATCCTGAAGATGTTACAGAACTGTCCGTTCTGAAAACAACTGTGACATCATTGCTGGTGGACTGCACCACCCTGTGGTAGTGGTTGCCACACATTTTTTCAAGGAGCGGGAAAGAAGTTGTGGGACCATTGTAGACACTGATAGAATCGAAGGCACAGTTCTGGTGATACTCCAAGCTGTGTGTGAAACAAAAGGACAGAAGGAAGTCACAAATCAGTGATGAAGCTGTTCTTTAGAACTGTTGTCAACCAAAAGCAGTCTCTTTTAAGAGACATGGAAGAGTTAAAGGAAAACTTCAGTGTAAAATGAAAATTGGCATGTTAAAACATCATACCGAGTTGGTATGTTTGCTCAGCATAACAACTCAAGACAATTTTCATTTTACACCAAAGTTTTTGTTTAAGATTGCATTCTGCCACCTATTTCATTGTGAGCTTTAATTAAGTTTGAACATTTTTGCCAACATGGTATTATCAGTTACCTTACAGGACACTGTAGGCCAGCTCATTCACAAATGCTGTGTTAGTCAAAATTAACGTTCTCTGCTAAAAAAAAAAAAAACATCTGAGAAGCTAAACTACAAATGTCAGAGTTTTCAGGGCAGTCACCTGATATTCCAGAAGTTGATAGTGATGACTCCATTGCCGATGGTCATGATTCTCCATGTGCAGTTGATGTTGTTGGGGTAGTTTTGAGGATAGTTGAGGCTGAAAAACTCTCCTTGGGGTTGGGTCAAATACCCACCACAAGATTTAATGACTGAAAACAGAAATTAATAACATCATCACCAACTTTCTCCACACTTATAGCTCATTTCTTATTTCATCATGGGAGAGGCAAAATTACAAAATGGCCAAAGTCTGAGATGTATGAAGAAGCTTTAAACCTTCACTTTAGAGAGGGTGTTTACTGTAACTGTAATGCCGTTTCCCACATGCGGGCATACTGGGTTTAGAAAGTCCTGCCACATATTTGTTCCAGCCAATTCCCTAAAGCAGCTGATCCTATTTAGCACACCTCTTCAGGCAGGTAGATGAGCTAGTTAGTGAAATCACCTGTGTGGAGAGCACAGGCAGAAGGAATACACGGCAGGACTTTTACTTTCTCAAACCAGATTGTCCGCCTCTGATGTTTCCCATATAAGTATAATGTTGATGTTAGGTTATGTTATGTTAGTTGATGTTATTTAAGGGAGCCAATGTAAAATAAGGCCACTATAAGACAGAGGCAAACAAACAAACAAATAAATAAACAACTAAATAAATAAATAAATAGAAAGGTAGACAGACAGACACAGACAGACACGCAGACACGCAGACAGACAGACAGACAGATAGATAGATAGATAGATAGATAGATAGATAGATAGATAGATAGATAGATAGATAGATAGATAGATAGATAGATAGATAGATAGATAGATAGATAGATAGATAGATAGATAGATAGATAGATAGATAGACTCACATCCATCACCATCAGTCGAGGAGTTGCCCACTGTTGTCATGTGACCTGTAGAATTACCCAACAGTGTTCCAGGAGAGATTTCATTATTAAGGAGAGATTAAAATATGACTCGAACCACTAGTTAAGTAAATCAAAATAACTGTGCCTAAAACATATCACACTTTGTGTATGATTTGCTACAGGATAGAGCAGTAGGTTTGTTTTTCCATTAAGTGAACTAGAACAAGCTCCTTATGCTCTCGTTATTATGTACTTTTACCTATACAGGGGCGCAGGTTAAGCAGACCAACCCATTACATGACACACAGACATAGCCCATTTCATACCAATTAAATAGACCAGAAAATAATGGGGAAGCAAACCTTGTGCACTGCTTGTCCCAGCAGCAAAGAAGCAGAGCAGAACAATAAGCAATCTCATCTCCATCTCTCTCTTCCTCTGAGCCTCAACGTGTTCACAAGTCCCCTCTGTGCTAGCCTTATATGCACAACCTCAGGGCATAAACGACTTCTATGAAAGTCATAAAGCCCAGTGACGTGTGTGTGTGTATGTGTGTGTGTGTGTGTGTGTGTGTGTGTGTGTGTGTGTGTGTGTGTGTGTGTGTGTGTGTACTTCTTCTTGTGGGAACAGCACATGTGTTGTACTGGAATAAAGGATATGGCAATGTGAGGCCACGGCATCACCAAACATCCTGGCATAACAGGAGGGGTAAGCAAAGCACAGACTCATAAACCTGACACAACTCAACTTCACGGACTCATAATATTTTATCATTTATGGTAAGTAAACACAGTAACGTGTGATCTCCAGCTCCAAGTGCCACATGTGCCGTTGTAAAAAGGACCATAATAAAGTAATTGTAAGTAAACATTGTGCTATATTATCATTATATGCTTTCCAGCCATGGTGTGCAGGCACAATACGTTTGGAGCCTACCTGCTGATATAATCCCATCTTAACTAGAGGTCATTCCACAGTGGGTAGTGGTGGAGGGAAAAGGTTCCCTGAAGGTTTCCAATACCATTTATATCATCTGTTTTATTTTATTTTATTTTATTTTATTTTATTTTATTTTATTGACACTATTTTGATCCTAGAGGAAGATTGTTTTTGTCCGCATTTGACCCTTCTGTGATTGGTGAACACACATTAGGAGCAGTGAACAATGATCAAACACACACACACACACACACACACACACACACGTTCTGTGACACAGACACATGGAACACCCAGAGCAATGTGGGGTTAGATGCCTTGCTCCAGGGCATCTCAGCTATGGATGAGGGTGAAGTAGAGCACTGATCATTCACGTCATACACCCACATTTTCTTCAGGAAATTACACTTCCAACCCACCAGCTACGTACGAGCCTGACCCCTGACCCCTGACCTGTAGGCCACAGCACTGGTCTGTTGTGTGGTCGAGCAAGGGACAATGTTGATGGACACCTTTCCATCTAAGGATACAAGGATATTTATTTGTCACAAGCATCGAGATACTGGGTAAAGTAAGACCTGCGGTGAAATTGCTGTTTATCAGTCTATACTGTGCATGGGGAGGGGGGAGTAACGTGCGCAGAGTGCAGTTGAGGCTGATGAAGGGCAGCGGGGGAATAGGTGAAGGCAGGTAGCGGGTAGGAGAACTGCATAGTGTTGTGATATTACTGCATTGTGATAGTCAGTCAGAGGGTACGTTCCCATCTCTCGCTTGTACATGTGCCTGCTTGATTCGTGGCTTTGATAAAACTAGGGCAAAATGTCTGCGTTATCCTTCTACAAGCACTACCACATTAGCTTCATGCCACTTATTTTACAGCAAATGAAAGTAGCTTCATGTTCAGGATGTTATTGCACTGTGACTTACCTTTGCCATTTTCCACATGAGATACCTGTTGTATAGTCAGTGTAAAATCTATTATTGTGAATTTTGGTAACTAGAAGAATGCATGAATAACAACACTGTAGTAACAATTGTAATTGAGTGTTTAAAACTTCCTTTCTATTGCTTTGGTACATTTTTCGAATCTTTCTTGTAAGTTGCAGAAGATCGAGTGCATTTCTCAAAACAGTTTGGACAAATAGCAAAACACCATGGATCACCTGCAAAAGCCAGTCTCTTGCTCAAAATGCTTAGTTCATCCCTCAAAAGCAAGTTTTTGTGTCAATATACATGTCAGTGCCATCAGAATGTTTAGTCATTGTGTCACTGTGTACGGATAAGACAGTCAAATTCATTAGTCATGTTGGCAATTGAATAGTGCACTTTGAAGGGACATTTTGATGTAAAATGTGGTTTAGGTGTGATGACAAGTGTTATACATTTGACCTCATATAGTGTATATATATATTGATTGCAAAAGACAAGATTCACATTTACAGAATGACTTCTTTATTGGCAGACATTGACATTGACAAAAATATGAACATCTCCCCAAATTCTAAATCCTAATCCTGACCTTTAGCTTCTTCATGTTCCCGTCTGTCAGGCCACAAATTTTCATTCACGTCACGCTGTTGTCCAATTTCTTGTCCTTCCATTGTCAGACATTGTAACTTTGTATTGTGCTCTGGTTATATACTTTCCTTTAGCTTGTTCATGAGATGCTCCCTTGAGCTCATTCAGAAAACTGTTGATCATTGGTTGATCAACTCTCTTCATTAGAGAAAGTCTGGATTCAAGCAATTTACCAATTTAGATCATATTTACAAATGCCTTATGGAAATGTATAGAAATGTGCTTGACATGTTATGATAGCTTGGTAAATCATTTTGCATGTGAAGACTTATATGATGAACTATAGCCTAAATGTTTTGGGGAGTGAGACTATTTGATAGATTCCCATAACAAAGCATTTTGATTAGCATGACAAAAGCAACTGATAACGAAAAAACTGAGAATTGTACACAATCATTTGCATGGATGGACAAAAGCATTTGCAATTTGTTTAATGCAATGAGAAACTGCCTTTTTCATCTGCACAAATTGCATGATGATGTGACAATTGAACAAGAACTTTTGAGAATTTCAAATCTGATGTGAGAAATGTACCAAACCAATTGAGAAAAACTGTAAAACAAAGTGGTTCTGTGTGTTATGCTTAGCTGGACTGCCGCCACTAGACACAAAAAACACACACAACTCATCTTGTTGCCTTTTGGAATGCTGAGATAATTTTATTGAAACACACAGTTGGAGAAAGAGGGAGGGTAATTTATGTCCCACCATGGTGTCCCTGTGATAGCTGTGATTGGCAGACAGGAAACGATGAGATGAGATCATTGATTAGTTCGGACTGATGATGTCATCAGTGGTTTCTTCAGGCGTCTGCTTTTGCCACTATCTCTCCCAGCTGCTGCGCCACAGGCTTCTCAGCATCTAAACACACAACAGAGACCCAGATGGTTCACTTTGTTTGTTTGTCATCTATATAGTAATGATGATGATAATAATAATAATAATAATAATAACAACAACAACGATACTACTACTACTACTACTACTACTACTACTACTGCTACTACTACTGGTACTACTACTACTACTACTACTAATAATAATAACAATAATAATAATAATAATAATAAATAGCTGGCATTTCACCTTTCAGCCTGATGGGCCCCAGCACCAGGGTTTCCGTCTGGTGAGCAGGAGAGTCCAGGCTTCGAGTCTTGCGCCTCTGGCAGCCCTGGCGGCAGCGGGCGTTGTAGTCGTTCGCAGGGCAGATGAGCACCTTGCACTGCAGGTACACAGCGGGATGCGTCCGCAGGAACTTGAAGGCCTGGAAGCGGAACCGCGCGTAGCTCTGAGAGCCGGTCGTGTAGGCGTAGTACGTGTCGTCTCTTGCACACCTGCCAGAGAAAAAAACAGCATTAAAAACATTACACGTTGACTCACAAAACACACATCACATGTTCACCCCTTAAAAAGAGACATGACATGTTCACCTGTCAAAGAGACATCACATGTTCACCTGTCAAAGAGGCATGACATGTTCACCCCTTAAAAAGAGACATGACATGTTCACCTGTCAAAGAGACATGACATGTTCACCTGTCAAAGAGACATGACATGTTCACCTCTCAAAGAGACATCACATGTTCACCTCTCAAAGAGACATGACATGTTCACCCCTTAAAAAGAGACATGACATGTTCACCTGTCAAAGAGACATGACATGTTCACCTGTCAAAGAGACATTATTGTGACAGTAATCTGTCTGACCGCATGTTCACACAGTGGACAGACACAAGAAAAGAAGGTGGGTGAGGAGTGACACGAAATGCTAATCACAGCAGTCTTACCCGTTCAGCACGAGGTCATAGGAGCGGTGATCAGCATAGTCATGTGGATTAGGGGAGGCCACGCAGGTGTCCAGGAAGAGGACAAGGCTGCTGTCAGCTCTTCGTAGGCTCACCTGTACGTACAGGTACTGATTGAGGTTAACCTTATAGGGATTGTCATAGATTTGCTGGTAGAAACTGGACGAGGTGTAGAAGGACATGGAGGTGTTGAAACGCCCTGTTCCAGTGATGTTGAAGTTGGGCACCTCTTCCGCAATATACATTATCTGTGACAGAGAATCCTTTTCCATATGACAGACAACGGACAGCTTAAACGATGACTGACGGGTGATCTCCCCATCGCTGGTTCTGTAGCCCCGCACTGCATTATGGTAAATCACCCGACCCCTGTTAAACTGAACAGAGAGGAGAATGAGTGTAGGGATCAGAACAAATGGAGCTTATTCAGGTAATACTGGGTAAGCATAACTATATGCTTAATTTAGACCAGCAAAATCCACATTGAGAGATAAACATTTGTGAAGAAATGTGCTGTTAATGTACCAGTGTTGTAACATGCAGAGACAGAGACAGTTCATATGGCCTAAGGGCGTTGAGTGTTCTTTATCACTGAGTCTATTGACTGGATAATGCGTATGTTGGTTGGGTGTGCAGAGATCTGTTTTAATATATCAATATTGATGTGACCAGACAATTTGCAGTGGTGGTGATGTAAGGGTTTTAGGAGAGAGCTAACTTGGCTGACTTGAGAGCTAATACTGTACTGTATTGTTACTGTAGATTAAAGTGCCATACCTCTCTCACAGTGCCACAGCGGTTGAGAGGGAAGTTAAAAATCACTTGGCTACTGCTGATGGATGGCCGGCAGTGTTCATCATTGAGATACAGGTCATGGCCATTCCCATATCCCTGAGAGCTCAGGAAAGATCTTGAGATGACAATGTTCATGTTGTCGTCTGAACACTGAACCCGACCTAAAGACAGCGTTGAATATGGAATGTTTTTCAGTAAGGTCACGTTAGTCATTCTACAAGGATACAAAGATACAAGGATATTTATTTGACACATGCATAGATATACAAGGTAGAGTAGGACATGCAGTAAAACTGCTGAACCTGCAGTGAAACTGCTGAGCATGCAGTGAATGTACATCTCACAGGCCTATGATTTTGGCAGTCAGAGTAAAGTGATGCTGTGGAAGGGGCGGGCTGAAGTAGGCTATCTAAGGTATCACTCACCACTGCCAGAGGACAGAGAGCTGATGAACTCTGCCCGGAAGCCACGGCTGACCCCCGTGCGATCGCTGCGGAACACCACGGTCAGGTAGTTGGAGGAGGAGTGGAAGGTGTTCACAGAAGAGTTGTGGCAGAGTTGGCCCAGCTTACTGTAGCCTGTTGTGGGGCCATCGTACACAGTGATGTAATCACAGGTACAGCAGCGTTCCAGCCTGGGCAGAGAAGCATAATATGTAATCACAGGTACACAGAGAAGCCTAATATGTAATCACAGGTACACAGAGAAGCCTAATATGTAATCACAGGTACACAGAGAAGCCTAATATGTAATCACAGGTACACAGAGAAGCCTAATATGTAATCACAGGTACAGCAGCACTCCAGCCTGAGCAGAGAAACGTAATATGTAATCACAGATTCAGCACCTGAGCAGAGAAGCGTAATGCTGGTACCTCTATTCTGCTACGGGCACCTTTTTGATTAGTGTGTTATTGCAATTTGGATGTAAGTCTATAAAATCATAAATAGCTGTTTTTATAATACTAAAATGATCAATAACTGCCTAATCAGAAAAAAACTTGAAAAGTAAAAATATAGTCAGGAATAATTGTTTGTTAATAATAAAATTGTGAAAAATCAACAAATGAAATCGTAGGTAACATTAGGTGCATTGTTCCACTTACTCCAAGTCTGAAAATGTCAGGAGGATCCTCTGTCCCGAAGGAGCTGATAGCCTCCATGAGCAGTGGGCGTTTTCATGGTAGTAGTTTGGATAGTAGGGGCTTGAGAAAGATCCGGCACCACTAAGGTATCCTCCACAATGCGGATGAGGCTCTGAAATTTCGAAAGAAATTTTTAGAAATACATACTCCGTAATTATGTGATCTGACACATTTAATGTAAGGCACAAACTCACAAAAATAACCTTCGTATTGCTGATATTTGTAACTGAACACCCAAATGCTGCTTTAAAGCTTTAAAATCCTAATGGTGCCTCGTCGTCGAAAATGTACTTGAATATCCAGAAAGAATTACCTACAGACACCCTTGGAAAGTATCATGCTCTGTATGCAATGAGAAAAGGAACCGTTTGATCCTGAAAGACAGTAGCAACGCCTTACCTTGACAAACTACAGAGGCGTCTTCTTGGTGACCACAGTTGTGGCTGCCAAAGCCACTATGTCTACACTGAAACAGAGATGATTCCGTGCCACTGCAGGCAACGTCATCGAGCCAAATCTGTCCGCTGCCTTGACCAAAATAGGCCTGTGCTGGTGCGCTTAGGACTGCTCCACAGCCCATCTGTCTGCAAACCACTTTAGCATCGGCTATGTCCCAAGCATCGTCACACACAGTGCCCCAGGTGCCACCGACTTTAACCTCCACTCGCCCAGCACACGAGCTGTTGCCTGCGGCTAGCCGTATATCGTAGGGGCCCTCTATAATAAAAGTGAAAATAAAAAAAATATTAAGACGCTGCTCATTCTCATATTACTTATCAGGGCAATCAATGTTGTTTACTTCAACATGTCAGGGATTTCATTTTAGTCAACTGTCTGTAATGTCTTAAGACTAAAATCTAATAAAGGCTGTGATGTGACAGGTAAAATGCATACAGCTCTTACAGCTTTCTTCTAATAAACAAACACAAGTGGTTTATAGTATAGTAGTATAGTAGGCACTTCTCAGAAAAATAGTGTTGCTGTTTCCATGTGTAAGCAAGGGTAATTACGGAATATGTTATTCTCAATATGTAACGAGTAAGTAATGTACAGAATAATGACAAGATCAGGTTGATCAGTATCGTTTACTTCAACTTGTCAGGGGGTTCATTTAAGTCAACCGTGGGTCTCTATAGTCTCTATAATGTATGTATAGGAGGATGGAATGTACAGAATAATATCATTATGCAATTCTGATGAAAGTATGTAACACCTGTTATTGCTGTTATCATTGCAGGGGTAGTTGCTTCATGGCAGTACTCTACAAAGTAGGAATGAAACAAACAAAAAAAGATTAATACATTTTTAAGACAATGTTCCCAATCCATTCAGGTTTCAGAAGTGGTTTGATTACCGTAGTAGTCGCCACAGCAGTTGCCATAGTATGGACAGCTACTTGTGCACGAGCAGCCTCCAAAGCTGTAGCCGCAGTAGTAGCGACAGGTGTGGTAATCTGTTACAGCAGGGACAACTGGAACACATAATCACTAAGGTTAGCCTATGACAGTCACAAAGGTTGTGGAACTTCACTGAGACAAAAAGAGACTAAAAACAAAGATGTCTGAGTGATTAAAATGATGTTTACACAAAAGAGTTTGCTTATCCAAAGTCAGCAAAACAGAACATTCCACACTATGAAAAGTGAAGTACTAATGTGGGATTCATTTATCTTAATTTGGAATGATTATAAATGAGAAATAAGTTGTTCATGTTAAATACCTGTCTGGTGTGGCCCTGGTGTTGTCCTGGCACAGTAATCTTTAATTTTCAGGAGGGTGAGAGTTTTAGAGAGTAAGAGGTTTGTATATTTTGTACTTGTCATTTATTTTCCCAACTGAAGTCCCTTTGTGAGATTACATTTATTTTGCAAGGTAGCACTGGGAGTACATTTAAACAATATAGCAATAAAAAAACAGAACAAAACAGAGAAACAGAGAAACACTAATGTCAAAACGTCAAAACAAGAAAAACATAAAAATATACAGTACAGTACAGGATCACTAACAGGGAGAAGAGGGTTTTAAAAAGAGCAACATTACTGTAATTAGAATAACAGTGGAAATGTTCATTTATTTTACCATCTCAAATAAACAAAACAATTCCTGAAACCAACATCTTACAGAACCATCAACCGTCTCTGCAAAAACTTGAAATATTTATGTTTTACCATTGTAGTCATGACAGCAGTTTCCAAAGTACCAACAGGAATCTGTGCAGGAGCAGCTGCCAAAGTCATAGCCACAGCTGTACCTACAGGAGTATCGTTCTACAAGGCAGAACACCATATTCATGCAAGGTATAATTTTCATTTAGAATTGCTTCGTAGTACAAGTTTCAAATTAATATATCAGATACATTTATATCTTTAAATGTCAGAGGAACATGACACAATGCAGTTTGCCACTGAACGTCTCTTTACTAAAGGTTGTAAAAGACATGCTCACAGCCAAGTAATCCCAGAAATGCAATTAAATAACATAATCTTCATAAGAAATTTTACACATAAAATATGTGTTGGAAATGTTTGCAAAATGTTACAGTAAGAGAATTAAATACTTTCAACCTTAACTGTCCATTTTCTGTTGTGCTGCATTGTATTTATGTGAAACTTCTAAAATCAAAAATTACTAAAACTTTATATGGAAAAATCAAACATGACTAAAACTTTATATGGAAAAATAAAAAATCACCAAAACTGTATATGGAAAAATAAAAAATGACCAAAACTTAGCATGGAAATAAAATTACCATATGAGGTGCTTGGGGCGCTGGTTGTAGTGTCCCAGTAGGCTGGAGAGCAAATGAACAGTCGTGGTTACTCTCACATGCATATGCACATACTCACATATCAGCTGACTAATCACAACTAATACAAGTTTTATCACAACTCATCGCACATGCTACTTAGAGTTACTAGCGTAGAGAACTTTTGTGCCAAACCAAAACAGGGTTAGTGCTTACCTTGAACAGTGGTTACAGCAGCATAAGAGCAGAGCAGCAGAATCACTGGTCTCAACTCCATCTTTCTTCTCAGCTTGAGACGCTCGTGTCCTTAGGCTTCCTATGCCAGGCCTTATATACTTAACTTCAGACCATAGCAGCCGGACCTCTCCATATGACGGTCGTAAAGCCACCCTAGCAATGATGGGAATATCCACATCTGTCCCAGGAGAGGTAAGCATACAGTGACATATTCATCTGTTTGCTTGTGCAATTGCATTTCATCATCAGAGCTGTTGGTAAGGTCAGGTTTTGCTATGCCACGTAAGTGCCACATTGTGCCAGTCATGACTATGTTTTTACTGTAAACTATTTTTGTTAAAACAGATAGTTAGGTAGATGACAGACAGACAGACAGACAGACAGGCAGGCAGACAGACAGACAGACAGACAGACAGACAGACAGACAGACAGACAGACAGACAGACAGACAGACAGATAGATAGATAGATAGATAGATAGATAGATAGATAGATAGATAGATAGATAGATAGATAGATAGATAGATAGATAGATAGATAGATAGATAGATAGATTCCACAATTAGTCTGTGGTGCCATTATTACAGTAATTAGTGAAATTGGCTCTGACATGCATGCTCTGTGGCATAGGAGGGCAGATTCTGGGAGACCTAAAGTCACAACAGGTCAAGATGACTCTTCTGAAGAATCATCTATGTATCTAAAGAAGCCTCTCACAAAATTAGCTCAAGAAAAACAATTAGGACTGCTCACTTTCATGAACAACATTTACAAAACTGCTTAAGTTGTTTTCATCAAGTCTGTAAGCAGGAAACCATTGTTATCCACAAAGACCTTTGCAGATTGACCTTTGATGTTAACCTGACTTTGACTGGTTTCAGTGTGCTCTTTGTTATGAGTCTTGTTTTGAGCTGGACACTGATACTCTTATACACTGTCTGTGTTAGTCTAAGGTGAATGGAGGCACACTGATACTCACGAACACTGTCTGTGTTAGTCTAAGGTGAATGGAGGCGCACTGATAGTCTAAGGTGAATGGAGGCACACTGATACTCACGAACACTGTCTGTGTTAGTGTAAGGTGAATGGAGGCGCACTGATACTCACGAACACCGTCTGTGTTAGTCTAAGGTGAATGGGGCCGCACTGATACTCATGAACACTGTCTGTGTTAGTCTAAGGTAAATGGGGTCGCACTGATACTCACGAACACTGTCTGTGTTAGTCTAAGGTGAATGGGGTCGCACTGATGCTCATGAACACTGTCTGTGTTAGTCTAAAGTGAATGGGGTCGCACTGATGCTCACGAACACTGTCTGTGTTAGTCTAAGGTGAATGGGGTCGCACTGATGCTCACGAACACTGTCTGTGTTAGTCTAAGGTGAATGGGGTCGCACTGATGCTCACGAACACTGTCTGTGTTAGTCTAAGGTGAATGGGGTCGCACTGATGCTCACGAACACTGTCTGTGTTAGTCTAAGGTAAATGGGGCCGCACTGATGCTCATGAACACTGTCTGTGTTAGTCTAAGGTGAATGGGGTCGCACTGATGCTCATGAACACTGTCTGTGTTAGTCTAAGGTGAATGGGGTCGCACTGATGCTCACGAACACCGTCTGTGTTAGTCTAAGGTGAATGGGGTCGCACTGATGCTCATGAACACTGTCTGTGATAGTCTACGGTGAATGGGGTCGCACTGATGCTCATGAACACTGTCTGTGTTAGTCTACGGTGAATGGGGTCGCACTGATGCTCATGAACACTGTCTGTGTTAGTCTACGGTGAATGGGGTCGCACTGATGCTCATGAACACTGTCTGTGTTAGTCTACGGTGAATGGGGTCGCACTGATGCTCATGAACACTGTCTGTGTTAGTCTAAGGTGAATGGGGCCGCACTGATACTCACGAACACCGTCTGTGTTAGTCTAAGGTAAATGGGGTCGCACTGATGCTCATGAACACTGTCTGTGTTAGTCTAAGGTGAATGGGGTCGCACTGATGCTCATGAACACTGTCTGTGTTAGTCTAAGGTGAATGGGGTCGCACTGATGCTCATGAACACTGTCTGTGTTAGTCTAAGGTAAATGGGGTCGCACTGATGCTCACGAACACTGTCTGTGTTAGTCTAAGGTAAATGGGGTCGCACTGATGCTCACGAACACTGTCTGTGTTAGTCTAAGGTAAATGGGGTCGCACTGATGCTCACGAACACTGTCTGTGTTAGTCTAAGGTAAATGGGGTCGCACTGATGCTCACGAACACCGTCTGTGTTAGTCTAAGGTGAATGGGGTCGCACTGATGCTCATGAACACTCTCTGTGTTAGTCTAAGGTGAATGGGGTCGCACTGATGCTCATGAACACTCTCTGTGTTAGTCTAAGGTGAATGGGGTCGCACTGATGCTCACGAACACTCTCTGTGTTAGTCTAAGGTGAATGGGGTCGCACTGATGCTCACGAACACTCTCTGTGTTAGTCTAAGGTGAATGGGGTCGCACTGATGCTCACGAACACTCTCTGTGTTAGTCTAAGGTGAATGGGGTCGCACTGATACTCATGAACACTGTCTGTGTTAGTCTAAGGTGAATGGGGTCGCACTGATGCTCATGAACACTCTCTGTGTTAGTCTAAGGTGAATGGGGCCGCACTGATAGTCTAAGGTGAATGGGGTCGCACTGATGCTCATGAACACTGTCTGTGTTAGTCTACGGTGAATGGGGCCGCACTGATACTCATGAACACTGTCTGTGTTAGTCTAAGGTGAATGGGGTCGCACTGATACTCACGAACACCGTCTGTGTTAGTCTAAGGTGAATGGGGTCGCACTGATACTCACGAACACCGTCTGTGTTAGTCTAAGGTGAATGGGGTCGCACTGATGCTCACGAACACTGTCTGTGTTAGTCTAAGGTGAATGGGGTCGCACTGATGCTCATGAACACTGTCTGTGTTAGTCTAAGGTAAATGGGGCCGCACTGATGCTCATGAACACTGTCTGTGTTAGTCTAAGGTGAATGGAGGCCCACTGATGCTCATGAACACTGTCTGTGTTAGTCTAAGGTGAATGGAGGCACACTGATGCTCATGAACACTGTCTGTGTTAGTCTAAGGTGAATGGAGGCACACTGATGCTCATGAACACTGTCTGTGTTAGTCTAAGGTGAATGGGGTCGCACTGATACTCATGAACACTGTCTGTGTTAGTCTAAGGTGAATGGGGTCGCACTGATACTCACGAACACCGTCTGTGTTAGTCTACGGTGAATGGGGTCGCACTGATGCTCACGAACACTGTCTGTGTTAGTCTAAGGTGAATGGGGCCGCACTGATAGTCTAAGGTGAATGGGGTCGCACTGATGCTCACGAACACTGTCTGTGTTAGTCTAAGGTGAATGGGGTCGCACTGATGCTCATGAACACTGTCTGTGTTAGTCTAAGGTAAATGGGGCCGCACTGATGCTCACGAACACTGTCTGTGTTAGTCTAAGGTAAATGGGGTCGCACTGATGCTCATGAACACTGTCTGTGTTAGTCTAAGGTGAATGGGGTCGCACTGATGCTCATGAACACCGTCTGTGTTAGTCTAAGGTGAATGGGGTCGCACTGATACTCACGAACACTGTCTGTGTTAGTCTAAGGTGAATGGAGGCGCACTGATGCTCATGAACACCGTCTGTGTTAGTCTAAGGTGAATGGGGTCGCACTGATACTCATGAACACTGTCTGTGTTAGTCTAAGGTGAATGGGGTCGCACTGATGCTCATGAACACTGTCTGTGTTAGTCTAAGGTGAATGGGGTCGCACTGATGCTCATGAACACTGTCTGTGTTAGTCTAAGGTGAATGGGGTCGCACTGATGCTGATGAACACTGTCTGTGTTAGTCTAAGGTGAATGGGGTCGCACTGATGCTCATGAACACTGTCTGTGTTAGTCTAAGGTGAATGGGGTCGCACTGATGCTCATGAACACTGTCTGTGTTAGTCTAAGGTGAATGGGGTCGCACTGATGCTCATGAACACTGTCTGTGTTAGTCTAAGGTGAATGGGGTCGCACTGATGCTCATGAACACTGTCTGTGTTAGTCTAAGGTGAATGGGGCCGCACTGATGCTCATGAACACTGTCTGTGTTAGTCTAAGGTGAATGGGGTCGCACTGATGCTCATGAACACTGTCTGTGTTAGTCTAAGGTGAATGGGGTCGCACTGATGCTCATGAACACTGTCTGTGTTAGTCTAAGGTGAATGGAGGCGCACTGATACTCATGAACACTGTCTGTGTTAGTCTACGGTAAATGGGGTCGCACTGATACTCATGAACACTGTCTGTGTTAGTCTACGGTGAATGGAGGCGCACTGATGCTCATGAACACTGTCTGTGTTAGTCTACGGTGAATGGGGTCGCACTGATACTCATGAACACTGTCTGTGTTAGTCTACGGTGAATGGAGGCGCACTGATGCTCATGAACACTGTCTGTGTTAGTCTAAGGTGAATGGGGCCGCACTGATGCTCATGAACACTGTCTGTGTTAGTCTAAGGTGAATGGGGTCGCACTGATGCTCATGAACACCGTCTGTGTTAGTCTAAGGTGAATGGAGGCACACTGATGCTCATGAACACCGTCTGTGTTAGTCTAAGGTGAATGGGGTCGCACTGATGCTCATGAACACTGTCTGTGTTAGTCTAAGGTGAATGGGGTCGCACTGATGCTCATGAACACTGTCTGTGTTAGTCTAAGGTGAATGGGGTCGCACTGATACTCATGAACACTGTCTGTGTTAGTCTACGGTGAATGGGGCCGTATCGGTGCAGCTCACTGCAAAAAAACTATCACGTAGCTTTCTGAAAATGCTGACAAGGTAACAACAAACTAGAAAGGAATTCCTCAATAAAATGTGCGTAGATTTTGATGGTGCATCCAATATTTTGATGGTCGGCACAGCATCGTGTTATACGTACAACAAGGTAAAAGCCATTCCTCAATAAAATATCTGTAGATTTTGATGTTGTGTCATGTACAATATTATACTACAAAGTTGCTTCCTTTACTTGTGTTAGTTCAAATGAAAAGTAATAACAGTAACTGTGATAAACTCTACTTGTCTCATTTCTTTGGCCAGAAGTGTAGTCTATGGCCACGTGTACTGGCACTCCTAGCTGATGACGATATTGGCTTTTAAAGAAATCATTTTGTGACCTTTGCTGCCTCTGCTACCTGTCACACCCCAGTGATTGACACGTTTGATGGGAATTCGAGTAAACTGACCCAGCTGTGCAATGACTTGAGCGATGCTCCTTTATTGGTGTGTGTGTGTGTGTGTGTGTGTGTGTGTGTGTGTGTGTGTGCTGCTGATGTGTGTGTGTGTGTGTGCTGCTGATGTCATCACAGCCAGCAGTGTAAGCATCCTTATTACTTTTAGCAGATGAGAACATGACATTTTCTCAGCATTATTGCCAACTCTCTGTGTGCTTTAACGTGGCAGAGGACATATCTTGAGAAACTCAATAAAGTATTAATAAAGTAAAGTATAAAGTATAATAAAGTATAAAGTATAAAGTTAATTTTTCAGCTATACCAAAAAGGTATAGGTTCATTTTTCAGCTATACCCATCACTTCCATGTTAATTAAGTTACTCCATTACATAATTTCATTGTAAGTCAGCGGTGATACTCCTCTACCCCATTCCTATTTAAACCCCTTAATACACAATGGAGCTTGTAAATAATTTGTCAGATATTTACTGTGCTGAAATGTTGAATAACTACTCCAATAATTAAACTTAAAACTGCTTTAATCTGCAGTAGGCTACTCATTCTGTAGCTTACTGATCCAGTGCAGTGACTCATAAACCTAAAAAAAAAAAGCCATGGACAGAAATCTGAAAAACTCTTCTGCTGCCGGACACCAGCTTGACCAGTTTAACACTGAAATTAGCTGGACGGCCAGTCAAAACCTGACAGCTTGACTAGCTCAGTTGCTAGTTGGATGACCAGTTATTCCTGCTGGACTCAGAGCTGTTGTGAGACTAAAACTCCCCAGGGGCAGCATTGTGGTAGAGGCCCCTAGAAAGCCAGATGCATGAGATACAGAGAGAGGAAAGAAACCACAGAGACCGCTTGTCTATAGGGCCCAGACTTCTGTGCTACAGCACTGCTACAGCCCTGGCTAAACAGGCAGGGGTCAGGCAGATGGATGAAGAGCTAAAAGTCATTTATATTTGGAGCTGATAATCATCATTAATGAGAGTCAGCATTCGAATATATATCTCTATGGTTTGCACAGTCAAGGTAAAGGCCTTTCAGTTTAGGATGGCATGCGTCATAGCTTTGTGGTTGTGTGTGATTGGGTGATTGCATTGGATAGCAAAAGAACCATAGACTGTATATAAGAACGAAAAGAACCCATTTTCATCAGCAGATGGCGCTCCGCAGCAACAACTACCAGAGTCGTGTATTGGGGCGCTAATAACAACGCTGCCGCAGCCCAAACAACGCTGTAAACGTACACACGCCTATGTGCTGAAATAGCACAAATTATTTCTTTTTTTTTCGGTCTTTCCCTCTACTTTGGTGGTGGAGTGTGTATTGTACTCCTAGAGAAAGTCATACTCAGGCAATAGCCTACTAAGCTTATTAAGAATTTTTATTTTTTCGATGCATCAATAGAATAAGATGATTTTTTTCCAGCTATGCTGTTTACCCCCCTTATTTATTTACATATTGGGTGACACTTTGATTCCTGAGTTCAGTTTAATTATTTGGTTTACCAAAACAGTGCTGCCTGTGCAGCACGTACGTTGTTCACGTAAGGCAGTTCAACAAGCGTACGCTAGTGTGCCAGTGGCACCCAGCACCGCGCAGGCAGGCAAGCAGGCAGGCTCACGACGGCACCACCAAGGTGAAAACGGGAGATGGGCTGAAATCCTACACACGCCGAGTCTACCCAATCTCTTCAGTGGTACAGAATCACGTAAGTTGCCATCTGGCACTAGCTTCTTCACTCGTGGAAACACGCTCATATATAGGAGTAACTAACTCAGAAACATAGTTCTGTTTTCAGACTCAGCATTGATCTGAACTTGCTCAAACTTGCTACAGAAGTTAACGTTAGCTGCTTAGCCAATTAGCTAACTGGCCATTTCTCCAGGACACAGGACCACGACAGTTGAACGAAAAAGTTAACGTTTCCGTGTTGGGTTGTGTTCAGTGGCACACAAACGACACAGTTGTTCAAGATTTAGGGAAATTTTGACTTGACAGCGCCTCTCAAACTGGTGAAGATGAACAGTGATTGCTATCTTGCAAGGTAGCTAGGGCTAGCTCGAACACCAGTGAAACTGGCTAGGGTAGCATTCGCAGCTGGCTACAATAACTTTCAGTGACTTACGTTAACATTAGCAACTCAGTTTGGAGTGAGATGTGACCTGACAGATACCCAAGAGGTGATTTCACCTTACAGCATTTCAGGCGAATCAGCTCCAGTGACTGTTTATAGGGAGTAGTGTTCAATAACTGGATGGTTGAAGCATCGCCAAAATAAACCTATACTGGATAGTATTAAATTCATTCAGTCATAAGATATAGGTTGGAATTGCAAGACTAAAAGATAAGCCAGTACAGGATTAGTTAGCTTGCAAGTGGTGTACATATACACTCGACAGCAATGTTAAACAAAATTGTGTTTCATTTCATTGCTTTTCCCTCTCTTTTGCCTTGTTAACACTATTGTGATGCATAAGGTTTTCGATGACCATTTCTGATAGATGTATTTGTCTCTGAAGCATTGGTTGTTTATCAACTTTGAATGACTCGTCTTCATAAAGGTATAGGACCAGAAAGAAAATCGTGCTTAACAGAAATCATAGCACCACACACAATGTGTGAAATACATCATCTGTCTCAGGTTTGTTGTGATGTGTGGTGCATTGTGCTGTTGCAGATAAATATGCAGAACCTAACTGACAGAACTCACACAAGAGCTTTCCGCTCTCTATGAAGGAAAAAAAACTACTATGAGAATCTTACAAATGTCGACTTACTTCCTTTTCACTGTAAAGTACAGGAAACTCACGTGGGCTGCAAGATGGCCTGGTCTTGCACACACCTATTGCATGTGCATAGCTGGCAAGTTGCACCGATCGCTCTGATACACACACACACACACACACACACACACACACACACACACACACACACACACACACACACACACACACACAGACCAGTACACAAAGAGAGACAGAAACTAATTCTGCAAGGATGAAGTGTGAGAAATTCTTGAGCAATGCACTATTGAGGCTGTCTTTAGTTCACATGTTAACTGTACAGACACAGTAGTAATAACATGGAAGAAGATGTTTTTTTTTTAAACTTGTTTGTGTAAGTCAGACGGTCAGAGCATTGGTGTTCAGGCCTACTGATTGCCGTGCCATAGGTCTATTATTTGCCTGAGTTTGTCTGCCCAGCCTAACACATAGGCTACACTAGAGAGAGTAGGGAGTGAGTTTGGACTTGGGGCCCAAAGCTAACGAGGGCCTGTTTCTTACCTTCTGCTGTAGCAGTTTTTGGCTGTTTGCAGAGGGCTCTTTTTGCAGGGAACTGCTTGTGTGTGTGTGTGTGTGTTGTGTGTGTGTGTACAGTTGTACATTGTACTGTACTCACAGCTACAGTTACACGCTATTCAGATGCAGGGCAGGGCTGGATTACTTTCTCTGGTGTTAAAGGAGTGCTTTAGGGTGCAGTTTCCCCTGTGTGTGTGTGTGTATGTGTGTGTGTGTGTGTGTGTGTGTGTGTTATAGGAACAAGCATATGACAAGGACATCAAGTCTGCATAGAGTAGGCGAGCCTAATGCCTATAAAGGCTAGGCTTTCTTGTGACGTTGAGAATGGAGATGGAAGGGATTAAATCGTATATTAAAGAAGGGGATAAATGGTCTTACTCAGCAAGATTAGGAGATTAGAGGGAGGGTAGCCTATATTTCATCTGCTGGCCAAATAGGACTAGCCTAGTCATCCGACATAATAACAAACAAACAAACAGTGGAGCACAGCAATGGTACAGCTCCTTGCACACTGCTGATTGCTGCTGCTGTGTGGTGTGTTGGGTGTAAAATAGGTCAGAAAAGATGCCCCCTCCTCCCCTAGATGTGCAGTGCACTCTTCACTTGCACAGTATCTGGGTTCATCTGGGGCACAAGTCTACCACCACACCGTTCCAACATGCCGTTGTCTCCATGTGCTGTCACTGCAAACACTGTTCAGTTGGTGACACATTACTCTTTACTTTCACCAGTATTACAAGGATACAAGGATATTTATTTGTCACATGCGTAGACATACTGGATAGTAGGACATGCAGTGAAACTGTTGATTGTGAGTCTATTCTAGTGTGTGCAACAGACAAGGCTAGTCCTTTAAATCTCTGGTGTCTCTTCATCCATTAACTAGTGTTAAAGTCCTGTTTGCAAAGACGAAAAGGGCTTTTTGGCAGTTATGAGGAAGCCTGGTCCAGGTGGGTCTGACTTGTGTGGTTGGTTACTCAGTTTGTAATAAAAAATCTCACAAAGTCTCTGCAGAAGATGGCCATTCATTATTTCTTATGCCCTTGTATAAATATCCTCCTTCTTTTTCACAATGCTCTTCACTTGATACTTTCGCCTTAAACTTTAGTGGCCTTGCTGTCTAATTTTGTTGTACAGGCAACTGTTCACTGCCAATAAATGTCTTGAATGTTGAATCTTGAGGCTGCTCTGAGAAGGCAAGGTGGGCTGTTGGCATGTGTGGCCTGTGGCTCAGTTTGATCATGGCAGCTCCTTGTAGACGAGAGAGGCGGGAGAGTCGGAGGTAAGACGTGTCCAGGCATGTGTCCAGCTATGCCCCAGTCGAGCACAACACACACACACACACACACACACACACACACACACACACACACACACACACACACACACACACACACACACACAGAGGTGGTGTAGCTAAATAGCCATGCTAGTGCCACCATAGTACTTCCGCTCAATATTGTATTTCTCTGCAGTACTCTGTCAAGCAACTCTTCTGAGGTTTCGGCTTGCCAAACCATCTTTTTTGGGTTCACATCAGCTGTGATTTGTTGAAGACAGGCCCAGTGGTTTTAAAATTCACACAAAGCACTCGTCCACCAAGAGGTAAGCATGTGGCTACAGAGAGTAGTCAGACTCTTTGCACAAAGTCAGACAGTTTGGTCCACAAGGCTAGTAGTGTAGTGCATTTGTCGTTGCATTCACAATCATGTCGTAGAGATTGGTAGGCTGTGCCCTGGTCATCTGGAGTACATGAACCGGACATTGCCCCGTTATTTTACAGTTTCATATGAGACTAGTTAGAGCTCAGCCGAATGGGCAGGTTGAGGAGATTTGTTGGTACACACACAGGTCATTGTCTTACCAAAGTCTTGCCAAATGATATCGCTCTGCCTGGTATGTCAGTGCAGTTGCATAGCCTAGTAAGTTGGCCAAGTCTGTTTTTTTTGCAAAGACCTACATTCTTTCTTTAGCAGCTGGTGATCTTAAAAATATGTTGGCTGGCATGTGGTTAGGCTAATTGTGTTTTATCTTTAGTGTATTGTATTTCCTTAACAAGGCTCTGCCTCTGCCCACTCAGGTGACTCAGTCTCCAGAATAACGTGTTTTAAGATCAGCCATAATTGCCACAGCACATCTGGTGGGAGCAACACACACACACGCACACGCACACGCGCACACACACACACGCACGCAAGCACACAGGCAGACGCACACAGACAAACGATTATAGGTAGTCCTTGGCTGAACCTATAGCATACAGTGACAGTAGTATGTACTGCAAACGGGGGCTGACACGTATTGTCACTACTGATTAGTGGTTAATAGTAGTTTTAGTGCTTTCTTGATTGAGTAGCCCATTAGTTGTTGATCGGTAAAATGTTGGAAAATGTCAGGGAGTCATCCTCAGATGTTTTATCAGCAAACCAAAGCCTAGCCTAAAGAAACAAAACCAACAAAAAATAACATTTGATTATATATTTAAGTTGCTGGAGGACAAATGACTCAAACCAGTGAATAACATAGGCTATCAAAACAGCTGTCAGTTAAGCTAATTGTTACGGCTGACTGTTGATCATTATTGAAGTCCTTTTGCTTTTTGCTAAAGCCACCCGTTCATGTTAAACATTGATAAACTATGGCTTATTAATGATGCACTATTGAGCACATCATTGGTAACTTGAGGAAAAGTAATTTCTCGACCACTGCAAAACTAGGCCTTGTCTGTGAGCATTGAGACGAAGGGATATTGCATCTTGAGCCTCTGCTACATGATCAGATGAGTATTAAGGGTGCAATTTCTCCTTTATGGGATCTGAAGGTGCTCAGTGATGAATGTGCTTTTTAACCTGACCCATTTGTCTCCCTGCCTCCTTTCCAAATCTGACCAGAGTGTAGTGTGTGTACGTGAGTGTGTGTGTTTAGCAGGTGTATGTTTCAGTAAAAGAGTCCGTAATGGTAGACATAAGAATCAGAATTTGTTGTTGGTGTACAAGCACAACGACATTAAAATAGCTCTTGTTTGGTGCAAAGAAAAATAAAAAATAATGAAAGTAATACTAATAACACATAAATATACATACTATAAATGTACATATTTATATATAAATACAGATATAAGCTGTATTAAAGGGCTGAGATGGGGGGGGGGGGGGGCGGTTACTGCATGTGGCAGTTCAGTAAGTCAATGAGTGTAAGAAGTGAGGAGAGCGAGAAGCGTTAATTTGTAGTCGGGCTATCATTGTGAGATGGCGCTCGTTCCCTGGTTGTTCACCAAAGAAGTGTGTGTTTGTTAACAGGTGTATATTGAGGTAAAAGAGTTTGTAAAAAGCTGACATGTAAGTAAACGAGTGTAAGAATTAAGGAGAGAGAGAAAGAGAGAGGCGTTAATTTGTAGTCGGGCTATCATTGTGAGATGGCGGTCAGTTCCCTGGTTGTTCACCAAAGAAGTGTGTGATTGTTAACAGGTGTATGTTGAGGTAAAAGAGTTTCTAAAAGGCAGACGTAAGTAAACGAGTGTAAGAATTAAGGAGAGAGAGAGAGAAAGAGAGAGGCATTAATTTGTAGTCCGGCTATCATTGTGAGATGGCGCTTGTTCCCTGGTTGTTCACCAAAGAAGTGTGTGTTTGTTAACAGGTGTATGTTGAGGTAAAAGACTTCATAAAAGGCAGACGTAAGTAAACGAGCGTAAGAATTGAGGAGAGAGAGAGAGCGAGAAGTATTAATTTGCAGTCGGGCTATCATTGTGAGATGGCGCTCGGTTCCCTGCTCAAAACGTGAGCACTTCTGTTCTGTCGGGGTGACGCCACCACCAACGCGTGGGCTCCGCTGGGTCAGGGGAACATTCCGGCAGACAAGGGCCCCCTTTATGCCCCTGGGCCCCCGAAAAGCGCCGTGATGCGTTCGTTCGTTTGTTCGGAGGCCCGTGATGCTGCCTGACTCACGCTGAAGTTCTGCCCCCCCATTGTTGCCTCTCCTTCAGCCACACTGCGGCCTTTGTGTCCCTGACCAGCTCTTTGTGCACTTCATTTCTGCCTTTTCTTTTTTTCATATGTCGTCATTCTCTCTTTCTTTCTCTCTCTCTCTCTCTCTCTCTCTCTCTCTCTCTCTTTCTGACAGGCCTTAAGTGTCCCCGCTTGCAGTCTTGGAGAGAGATAAGGCTGCCATTATGTGTTCGTGGGAGCATTGTTTAATTAAAGGAGGCTCAATTTAGCTCTTTCCATCCTGGTCCCTTTTCTGCTCTATCCGTCCCTGTGTCTTTCGCTTTCTCTCTCCTCTCTCTCTCCTCTCTCTCCTCCCGCCTTCTTATGTTTCCACCATGCTCTCTTTGTATTGGGGCTTTCCAGTGTGCCTGTGCTGATGGCCTGTGTGTCCACTGCCATGTCCTTTCTCTTGGTGCGTCAGACTGGCCTGTGTGTGTGTGTGTGTGTGTGTGTGTGTGTGTCTGGTCTCTGGCTCTCATCTATTTATAAACGAGAGAAGTGTCCTCCCTGGCTTCTTTGTCTCTTGCTCTTCCTCCTCTTCCTCCTCCTCCTCTTCCTCCTCCTCCTCCGTCTCTGTGCTCTCGCTATCTCACGCCTAACACTGCTGGCCCTTGTTCCGCCCACTCAGCTGCAGACACACACACACACACACACACACACACACACACACACACACACACACACACACACACACACTAGTCCTGCACACTCTCTCTCTCTCTCACACACACACACACAGACACACACACACACTCACACTCCTCCCCCTGTGTCAGTCCAAACTCTGCAACTGTTTCTCCCTCTTAGCAGTGTTAGATAGTGTAAGGTCTGGGCTGAGTGTGTGGTAGCTGTTAGAGCTGAACGATTTTCAGAAAAAATGTAATAGCAATTTTTCTGGCAGATATTTCGATTTCATCCACAATTTTTTTCAAATCAGGTTTTCAGTACACATGAACATTTGCAAACATCACAGAAACTTGCATCATACCATCCAGGCACTAAATTCCATAACTGTAATGCAAGAAAGAAAACTAAAGTCAAGAATTGGTTTCAAATGTAGTCCTATTTATTAACAAGAAACATGCTACATTGAGTGCTTGAGCCACGGCACTATTATTACATTATAACTGAAGAACTAAAAGAGCCATCTATGTCTTAACTTAAAGTAAACTTCAAATTTTCCCATCTGCAAAATGTGTCAGACATTAAAATAGGTGGGTCAGTCATTGATGGCTCAGCAGAACCTAAATATTGCACTTAATATTGCACCAAAATATTGTATGTATAGCATTATATAGCATGGGCAAAAAAAGAACATTAACATTAAATGAGAATTACTAGCTGAAAATGTAAGGATAATAATGGTTGACTTTCCAGTGCAGATTTTCTATCAAGACAAAAAAAGTACATCCAATAAAGCCATTTTACAGAAAACCATAAAAATATTAACAAATCGCATAACACAGTATTCATAATCTACAATTGGTGACAATCTGTTATCATCTTGTATTTGTAAGGGCTTCAAAGAAACCCATTACAAGAAAACTGTACTGAACTGTTCTGCCCCTGCGTCAATTGTGATGTGTCCCTCTAGGCTGGAGTTTCACCCCTCTAGGGTGAAGTTTTCTCCCTATATAGTTATCTCTTCTTGTCTTCCTGTCTTAAAATGCAGATGAAGTTGTATTTTATAACAAACATGTAAAATAAATGCAAGTTAAATGTTAAATATAGCGATGCTAATCGCGGAAGCCTTTCTATGGTGTTTGTAACGTTAAACTAGCCTTATGCTAACAGCTTGTCAGCTAACAACAGTTTGACTGCTAACTTACTTGTCTTTGTTTTTTTTGTTTTTTTTTTGCTGTTTTTCAGTTTCACGAAACAAAGGAAAGACCTACTTAAGTCAAACTACTTCTGATTGTTGACTGACTTTATGGGACAGGGCCGAGTACTACTGACTATAGGCAGAGACTTTCTAAATAGAAGTACTTTGCTAATAGCCTGAAGACAATACGCACGCATTATCATATTAAATTCGCATGAATGGATTAATAACAAATGCACACACGCCGCTTCTTGTCCCGGTGGAGCCTTTCCTGAGATTCGTGAGCAGCTACACTAATTGGAGTCGAGAACACGTGACCTGTCGGTGCGCAGCATGTCTCTCGGCAGCATGGCAGGGAGGCGGTAAAGGCATACGTCTGTAAAATAGTTGACAAAACAAAACCTGGGTCAGTTAGGAGCACTGCAAAACCGAGGCTTTGACGATCCCTATATCGTGTTGTCTGAGATCACGATTTTCGGTCCAAAACGATAGATCGTTCCGCCCTAGTAGCCTAGCCTAGCCCTGCCCATCAGACTATCACTCAGATCCTGAAGGCTCCAGGGGAGATGTGTAATATTAAGCCTTGTGATTTCTGTCCCTTAAGCCTTGTGATTTCTGTCCCTTATATTCTTTCAGGTATTTTATGGGATGGTGGCAAGAGTGTCCAGTTATATTAACCAGTTAAATTAAACGTATTTAAATAATCTCTGTAGTTCCTGCTTATGCCTATTTGGATCCATTGAGTCCCCATTTTTTGCACTGAACAGACAGAATAGCCAGAATCAGACAGTTTGTTTGTCTGTGGTAAGAGTTATCTAGCACGTCCACAGCACACTCTTCCTAGTGTGTGACGTCAATAACTTTTGGCACTTGTGAGTGTGTGTGT
Organism: Coilia nasus; assembly: GCA_027475355.1. Lineage (NCBI taxonomy): Eukaryota > Metazoa > Chordata > Actinopteri > Clupeiformes > Engraulidae > Coilia > Coilia nasus. Next base: position 31,777,729 of record CM050204.1, read on the forward strand.
GTTTTTTTTTATCTAGACTGATGATGGAGCAATCTTGTGTGTGACACTGATCTCCACAGCGATGTTTTGAGTGTGTACATGCGACGTCGGTGTCAGTGTGTGTCTTGCAAGAAATGCATGGATGGATAAGAAGGTGTGACCTAGGCAGGGGTTTTATTCAGCCGCTCAGAGCAAGGCACAGATACAAGTCTGAGGGAAACAGAAGAACTGGACTGTGTGTGTGTGTGTGTGTGTGTGTGTGTGTGAAGGACAGGTGAACATTGCAGAAGGAGGGATTGAGTGCATCACTAGCCAAACAGAACTGGTGAATGGGAGGAAAAAAGAGACAGTGTTTGTGTATGTGATGTAGTGAGTGTGTGTGATTGTGTACGTGTAACATAGTGTGTGTGTGTGTGTATGTGTGTGTGTGTGTGTGTGTGTGTGTGTGTGTGTGTGTGTGTGTGTGTGTGGAGGGTTGGGGTAGGGTGGGGTAGATAGAAAACAACAGAGAGAGAGAGAGCGACGCTCATGATGTCAACATTTCCCCTGTTTCCCCTGACCAAATACTTATTCAGTGCCCTCTGTCTCTCCCCACACACACACCCACCCACCCACATACACACACCCCCACACCCACCCACCCACCCACCCACCCCTTTGCAGTGTTGTCGGGGTTGTGCGGGCGCTCGTGGCATGAGCAGGCGACGGCATGCCTTATGTGGATCGGCAGAACCGGATCTGAATGTGTGTGTGTGTGTATGTGTGGGGAGGGTTAGGGCTGGGCGATATGGCTGAAATCTGTATCACGATATAAGTGTTTCATATCGGTCGATATCGATAATTATTGAAACATTGTGTGACCTATTTAAAAGTAACAGGAGGGAAAAATCTATTCATTTTTATTTTTTTTAACTTAACCTTCCTCTGACAGGCAATAAGCATTCAGGCAAAATGACTGTCAAAACACGTTCAATGTTACGATCACAATGAAAACTGAGTGATCCGAGAAAGGTCCGGCTGTCTGAACAGTGTGAACACATTAGGATAAGTGGTTTTGATAAAGTGGTATTGTATCATTGAAAATATATCGATATGGCGATATAGTGTCAAATACATATCGATATAAATATTACGATACGATATTACGATAATATCGATATATCGCCCAGCCCTAGGGAGGGTTAATACTTATTCAGTGCCCTCTGTCCCCCCCTCACCCCTCTGCAGCGTTGTCGGGGGCGTGCGGGCGCTCGTGGCATGAGCAGGCGACAGTGGCGGCATGCCTTACAACCGCATCTGAATGTGTGTGTGTGCGTGTGTGGGGAGGGTTAATACTTATTCAGTGCCCTCTGCCCCCCCTCCCTGCAGCGTTGTCGGGGGCGTGCAGGCGCTCGTGGCATGAGCAGGCGGCGGCGGCATGCCTTACGTGGATCGGCAGAACCGCATCTGCGGCTTCCTGGACATCGAGGAGCAGGAGGGCAGCGGCAAGTTCCTGCGCCGATACTTCATCCTGGACGCCGGCCAGCAGGGCAGCCTGGTCTGGTACATGGACAACCCACAGGTGAGCACACACACACACACACACACACACACACACACACACACACACACAGCAGGGCAGCCTGGTCTGGTACATGGACAACCCACAGGTAAACACACACACACACACACACACACACAGCAGGGCAGCCTGGTCTGGTACATGGACAACCCACAGGTGAGCACACACACAAACACACACACACACACACACACACACACACACACACACACACACACACACACACACACACACACACACACACACACACACACACACACACTCAAACCAGTCTGACGCACACCAAGACAGTGATGACGTCAGCTTCGTGTGCTACATTTAATTGTAGTGCGTAGGCAGGCTAATTGCATATGTCACAACCAGATGTTAGCGATTGGGTAAAGGCAGAGGCACTTGTTTTAGGGCCCGTCCACACGACAACGTTTTCAGGTCAAAACGGAAAAGTTTGTTTGCGTTTTTGGCCTTTCGTCCACACGGCGCCAGCGTTTTGGGTGCTCGAAAATGATACTTTTTGAGAACGGGCTCCAAAGTGAGAGTCTGACAACGCCGCCGTTTCGTTTTCATGTAGACAGGCAAAGCGCAACCTTTTGAAAACGATGACGTCGTCGCCCCTTCTCCTTGCGCTGCACATCTCATAACAACAACGTCAAACTTTTACAAACTGGTTGCTGTCGAATAAATTGTGATTTGATTAGCTTGCAATGTAGGCTGGCTGTTGTGCAATTGTTTCTACTGTCATAAAACTGGCTGTATGGCTAGTAAGCTATAACAAAGACTTCTTGTTGGCTTTCATTACTCTTAATTAATTAAACAGCAACTGACGCTGCTTCCAACTCCCCTCAGTAACTACGCTCATTGCTAAAATCAACATATGACATGTTTTAAGCGAATATTTACGCGGTTGTCTCAAGTTTATTTGCAGCTCCTTCTATTTTTTCATTTTCTGCTCCTTATCGCTTAAAGGAGAACTTCAGTGTAAAATGAAAATTGGCATGTTAAAACATCATACCGAGTTGGTATGTATACTGAGGAGCAAAATTGTTTTAGCCTGTTGCATTCAGAGTTTAACAATTTTTTATAGTTTGACCCAGAAGGCTAACAATGGAAGTGGTAGGTGCCCTTAGACGAAGCATGACGACTATGCTATTTTTAAACCATTAAAACAGCTCGAAGAAACTCCACATTCCATTGGTAGTACAACAAAGGCTCTGGCATTCAAAACGAACCACTAAGAATATTGTAAATGTACAGAACGTTTATTTAAAAAGCTGTTCTTGCATGCAGTCGTTTGCAGTTGTTTCTCGTTGCCGCCATGATGAAAGTCCAAACAAGTTGATTGTACTACCTCTCCTCCTATTCTTCCTGTTGGTCCGTGTTCGTCAATCGACCTGTGCAGACTTTCATCATGGCGGCGACGAGAAACTACAGTAAGGTACTGCTTGTCAAAACTGTTTTATTAATAAATGTTGTGTACACTTACAAAGTTCTCAGTGCCTCGTTTTTAATGTCAGAGCCTTTGTTGTACTACCGATGGAGTGTGGAGTTTCTTCCAGCTGTTTTAATGGTTTAAAAATAGCGTAGCCGTCATGCTTCGTCTAAGGCAGGGGTGCTCACTATGTCGATCGCGATCTACCAGTCGATTGCGAAGGCAGTGCTGGTAGATCGCCTGCTGTCTACATTTTTTTGTTAGGTTTAGAACGGCTACTGGAAAACTGCAGCAAACAAGGAGTCCTAGCTAGTTCGCTATCTAATCCATACTGTTCATAAAAACTATGACAGTGACTTCCCCGTGAAAAGCGAACTGAGAAATGTGAAGGAAAATAAAAATGCCGTTTACAGGGCAGCAGTCACTTCATTATGCGGAAAATGCATGAAAGACATTATTGATGTCGCAACCAAAAAGCCTGTTGTATTCGAGCGAGGTCTCTTCAAAGACGTCTGTTCCGTGCACAGTTGGAAGAGGCTTACTAACTATTCTGACCTCTTGCTACAAACCGACGTGAGATGGCTTAGTAAGGGGAAATTCTTGCAGAGATTTCGACAGCTCTGTCCGTTGATTAAGGAGTTTCTTCCTGTCACTAAACATGCGGAACACAAGCAACTTAATGACAATCGGTGGCTGCTAGACTTGGCGTTTGTAACTGATCTTACTAACGTGTTGAACGAACTTAATTTGGAGCTGCAAGGAAAAGACAAAAGCGTGGTCGACATGAGACATGATCAGCTCAGCTAATGCATTCAAACGAAAAATAAAATTGCTGTCCTCAAAGTTGCAGCGCTATGATTTGGGAAACTTCCGAAACCTCGCATCGGAGCTGGAGAAAGCAGGGAGGGTTCGCAAATTGTCAGTGTGCGCGCTACACACAGCAGCTCCGGACTATGCAACCCTGTCTGACTTCCTCCAGTGCAGGTCATCATCAGATTAATTAAGTCCTGGCAATAGATAATTACAAATGTATTACAGTTGTGCTCTAAAGGTCCATTCGAAAGTAATACAAATGTATTATTATAATTGTGCTGTAAACGTCCATTATATCATAATACAATTGCATTAAAGTTGTGCTGTGAAGGTTTATGCATGGATGCATATATTTTAACTATGTTGCATGTGTAATGCAACATGTATATCAATAAACAAACGGCATAAAGGTACATATGAAACGCATACTGAGTGATTTATCATCATCATCTTCATCATCACCATCGTCGTCTTCATCATCATCATCCTCAGTAGATCGTGGCGACAATGCCGTTTTAAAAGTAGTTCGCGAGCCAAAAATGAGTGAGCACCCCTGGTCTAAGGGCACCTACCACTTCCATTGTTAGCCTTCTGGGACAAACAATAAAAAATAGTTAAACTCTGAATGCAACAAGCTAAATCAATTTTGCTCCTCCATACACATACCAACTCGGTATGATGTTTTAACATGCCAATTTTCATTTTACACTGAAGTTCTCCTTTAAGTGGGTCAATTTAACGATGTGACATCTCATAACAGCAGCAAACTTTTACAAACAGGTTGTTGTGGGATAATTTGGGGTATAAATGGTCTGCAGTGTAGGCTCTGTGTAATGCAACTGTTTCTACCTTCTGACAATGAACTACAAAATGTTTTTTTGTATACATCGCTAGTTCAGTGCAACAAACACTTCTCATATGTTATGCTTTCGCTGCAGCCGACCCACCTAAACAAGAACACACATTGCTAAAATCAACATACATTACATGTTTAAAGTGAATCCCTGCGCTTCTGATCATGCCCCTTAAGCTAAGACAACACACTTTCCGCAATGACAACGCAATGAAAACGTTCCCGTGTGGACGTACATATTTACTGCTTCGTTGTCGTGTGGACAGGACTTTTTTTTTTAACCCGCAAAGAAGAAAATCCAGGAGCGTTGTCGTGTGGACGGGGCCTTAAACTTCAGCAGAGTTCACACCTCCGTGAAGAAAGTGTATCTCAATACAGCACTGCAAGTCCATCTGTACGAAATGAAATGAAGTTTGAGGGGCTGGTTTACCAGGCTAGGCTTACCTGGGAGTGAAATGAAGTGAAGTTTGAGGGGCTGGTTTACCAGGCTAGGCTTACCTGGGAGTGAAGTGGAACTAAGTTTGAGGGGCTGGTTTACCAGGCTAGGCTTACCTGGGAGTGAAATGAAGTGAAGTTTGAGGGGCTGGTTTACCAGGCTAGGCTTACCTGGGAGTGAAGTGGAGCTAAGTAGCAGTGTCGCCAGGACCCCAGTATCCCCAGTGACCCATGCCTGTGGGTTTCACCTGAGGCATACTAAACCTCAGCCTTGGAGAGATGGCTGGGGATCTCTCTGGCCCTGTACTAAACCCCTGGGTCTCCACGCAGTAGTCTAGTCCTCATGAAGTCCACACCATTAGTGATTCATACATGCATTTTTCATCCTCCTCAGCTTCTGTGTGTGTGTGTGTGTGTGTGTGTGTGTGTGTGTGTGTGTGTGTGTCCGTACCTGTGTGTGAGCGGCGTTGAGCATTTTTCTTTGGCATGTCCAGTCCCAATCTGTTTGTCTTCTGTCTGTTCAGAATCTGCCTGTAGGTGCAGCCTGTCAGGGTTCCCTCAAGCTCACATACATCTCCAAGGTAGGACATTTCTCTTCTTATCTCTCTCTCTCTCTCTCTCTCTCTCTCTCTCTCTCTCTCTCTCTCTCTCTCTCTCTGTCTCTCTCTCTCTGTCTCTCTCTCTCTGTCTCTCTCTCTGTCTCTCTCTGTCTCTCCCCCCCCCCCCCCCCTCTCTCTCTCTCCCTCTCCCTCTCCCTCTCCCTCTTTATCCCACCATCATATAGCCCAGTGTAAATTCTGTAAGGGCTCTTCCTTTGAAGAGATCTCAGACCACATCTGTCTGCAGGGCATTCTTTACTTAGCACCACCTTCGCCTTCAGCCGTGTGACAGAGGACCCATGGAAGACAGGTTCTGTTTGTGTGATGTTGGGAGGAGATATAGATCAAGTGTGTAGTATGTTTTGCCAGTGGTTTTGGTTAAGGCAGGAGCATTCTTAACTTTCCTAATGAGTTTCTTTCTCTCTCTATCTCTTTCTGTTTCTGTCTTCTCTCCCTGTCTCTTTCTCTCTCACTCTATCTCTCTCCCTGTCTTTCTCTTAATCCTGTTTCCCTCTCTTCCTCTTCATTCCTGTGCTTTGTTGTTCTGTTTTCCTTCCTTCCCCTCAGGTCAGTGATGCGACCAAGCTGCGGCCGAAGGCGGAGTACTGCTTCGGTGAGTACGAGTCCAGCCTCGGCCACTCAGACCACAGGAGAGAGAGAGAGAGAGAGAGAGAGAGAGAGAGAGAGAGAGAGAGAGAGAGAGAGAGAGAGAGAGAGAGAGAGAGAGAGAGAGAGAGAGAGAGGAGAGAGAGAGAGAGAGAGAGAGAGAGAGAGAGACAGAGAGAGACAGAGAGAGAGAGACAGAGAGAAAACGTGCAAGCATTAGAGCGAAAGGGAGAGCGTGTGAGCAAGAGAGAGAGATGGAGAGAGAAAGCGTGCAAGCGAGAGAGAGAGAGAGCGTGTGAACAAGAGAGAGAGAGACAGAGAGAGAAAGCGAGAGAGAGCGAAGATGAGCAGAGGCGTCTCATCCTCTCAGGGCCCGTCCTGTGCTCAGGGGTGTGTTCTGGTGTCTCAGGGCCCATCCTGTGCTCAGGGCGTGTTCTGGTGTCTCAGGGCCCATCCTGTGTCCAGGGGCGTGTTCTGGTGTCTCAGGGCCCATTCTGTGCTCAGGGGCGTGTTCTGGTGTCTCATCCTCTCAGGGCCCATCCTGTGGCCCAGGGCGTGTTCTGGTGTCTCAGGGCCCATCCTGTGTCCAGGGGCGTGTTCTGGTGTCTCAGGGCTCAGGGCCCGTCCTGTGGCCCAGGGCGTGTTCTGGTGTCGGTGGGCCCATCCTGTGCCCATGGCGTGTTCTGGTGTCGGTGGGCTCAGGGCTCATGCTGTGTCCCAGTGGCCGTGTTCTGGTGTCGGTGGGCCCATCCTGTGCCCCAGGGCGTGTTCTGGTGTCGGTGGGCCCATCCTGTGGCACAGGGGCGTGTTCTGGTGTCGGTGGGCTCATGCTGTGCCTCAGGGGCGTGTTCTGGTTTTCTCAGCGGCGGAGGAAGCCGGGCGAGGGTGTGTGTGTGTGTGTGTGTGTGTGTGGGGTGGGGGTTGAGAATGAGTCTTCCCGCTCAGGCTGATGTTGACCCTTTCCACAGTCAGCTCTGTTTAACAAACACACTCCCGTTTCCTCCTGGCTGGGCACGTCCCACACGCCCTTGCCTTTGCGGTCTCACACACACACACACACACACACACACACACACACAGCACTTAAATGGGGCTTTCTCTTGCTGTCTCCCCTTCTCTCTTTCTCTTTTGTACAGACACGGAGACCCATAAATAAAACAACTGTTAGCAAACACTCAATCACAACAGCAAACACTCCCTCACACACACACACACAAACACTCAATCACAACAGCACTCTCGCACAAACACACACACTCACACACACACAAACACTCAATCATGAGCTCGCTTTTGCTTTCTCTCACACACGAACACAAACAGACACACACACACACACATACACACACACACACACACACACAAAGGCTGAGTGTTTCTATAGCGGGATTTCCTTGGATGTGACTGCGCGTCCTCTCCAGTACTCCTTATCAGCAGCAGTGTCATCTCAGGGCTCACACAGGACACACACACACACACACACACACACACACACACACACACACACGATGGCACGTCCTCTGCTGTACTCCTTATCAGCAGCAGTGTCATCTCAGGGCTCACACAGCCTCAGCTGCACATATCCCCTTCTTCCTGCACACACACACACGCACACCTACCTACCCACTAGAGGTAAGATCGGGCCTAAAAAATCCAGCCCGACCCGACCCAGGCCCGCGGGTATTAAAGCCCGACCCAGCCCGAGCCCGACCAATTAACCTGATTTGCAGGCCCGAGCCTGAAGCAAACCCGAAATTTCATATTTTATTTGTATAACAAGTATTCCTTAGTTTAGTATCTACACATCATTTTAGTATACAAGTTTATAAACATATATATATATATTTTTTAAAGTCAGCGAGAGAGAAGCCCGGCCCGACCCGACCCAAACGTAATGATTGACATTTTAGGCCCGACCCGTAACACACACATACAGTGCAGAGTATTGACAGAAATCCTCAAGGTGTGTTTCTTCTGCTACCTGTGATGCTTCCTCTTCTGCAGGGCAAGGGGCTTCTGGGTAAATGCTTGCTGTTCTGCA